>JAPDVR010000024.1:11854490-12454490 GCA_026230005.1 Gila orcuttii | reverse complement strand
ATGCATTCAACAGTTGAGAGCTGAGCGCTCTTTGCTCTTTTGGCGCCACCCACGGGCGTTTGGAAGTACACACGGCTGGCAAAGCGTGTTCACGTTGCCTCTAATCTACCTCATAAAGCCACTCCCCGGGCGCGCGCGCGCGCGCACACACACACACACACACACACACACACACACACACACACACATCTAGGCTACACACACAGAGCCGCTGTTGTTGTGGATGTTGAAAACAGGATGCTAGATTGTGTAACAGTTTTTGTGAAGAGAAAGACTAGACCTCATCCATGAATATAGCCTACTGTATAAAAATGAGAACATGTAGAAATGAATGGAGATGTGAGTGGTTAAGCTGCATGAATGAATACCCACTGCAACAACAGATTGAAAACATCTACTGCTGCATTTACATCATGTAGGCCTCTGTTTCTTGTTTAAATTAGGGTGAGTTGGTGAGCTGAGCTGCATGCATTTACATGCAACCAAATGAATCAAATACTCGCTCAATTGGATTAAAAAGCCTTTATGTAAACACCCCAATAAATCCAATTGAGCTCGATCTGAATGGAAATTCTTTGGATTGAAATGGGTGGTGTAGAGTAGACCTGAAATAATCTGATCAATAGGGAAAAATTAAGGATGCACATCCTTGAACCTGAATATCGGATTCATAAACATCTTGCACACACGCATACGCAGTGCAATTATGCGTATAATGTATTTACATCTTACGATTGTGCTTATGTTTATTTTTGTCTTTCTTCTCTGGAACTGGTAAGTGGAGAGGACTTAAAGCTAGGGTAGGCAATGTTTTTAATAAACACTTTTTGTCATACAGGTTGAAACTCTCTTCACATCCTGATAATTAATAACAGAAGTGGTCTAAGTATAAAAAAAATTACATATACCTTGTATGGAAGTCTCAGTACCACACATGTTTGTCCAATCATTGCGTTTGGTCCAAATGCATTGATAGGATGTTCTACCTCCCTGTCAACATATGTATTTGCATACTTCCCTCCACACACCCTGCTCATGCAGACCTCACATGTCATCAGGGTGTTCCATGAGTCTATGCAGAGTTGTAGACACACAAGTAGTATGTCTGAATATTTATAAAACAGTAGGCAAAAAGTACCCATATGACCTACTACTTCCGGCGAGATTCTGAAGTGCACATTCGATGGATACTTTACTTTGGCACTGTCCCAAATGGCGCCAAACACTTGCAGTCTTCCTACGAGTCCGCACTTTTTTGAACAAAGCTTGCTTTAGTTCAGCTCGGCAAAAGTGTGCATCGAGGGTGCATATCAAACAAAAAGTGGGCGCCCTCAAGCACCCTCCTGAAACCTGGCGGCCAAGTGTGCCATTTGGGTAAGGGCCTATCCAACGAGGCCACGGGAGAGGATTTAAAGTGACGGTAAAGTGACACAACTGACACCATAGGTCACATGACAATGACAACATGGCAGATGTAGTATGTCCAAATTTAATTTATATCACACACATTCATATGGAATGTACTTTTTTAACGGTCGCAAACATGCAAGTTTCAAGTTTCGGACACAGTCACCGAGCACTGCAAACAAACAGAAGCCACCTTTTACAGTTCCTCCTGAACCAAAACAATGAGCTTATGCTGTTGGAATTATTAGATCGAAACTAATAAAGTTCTACTCGGAGTTGTTTATGTCCTCAGACTCAGATTTATTTGTTTCTATGGTCCAGGTTCAGTATTACTGTAATGTTTTGTGCTTTGAGACGAGGTAATTTATGGCGTCTTTCGTGACGCTTTGCAGACTCTACTATAGCTGTGCACGTTCATGTGTTTTGGAGGAGGCGTGGCTTTGGAGAGCATTCTGAAAGGACAACGCTATCTCACGACCAATTCATGCCAATTTGTGAGTGAGGTTGTATGTATTCATACCAATTAGTCACCTCGTAAAATTCGTTCGAAAGGAGGGTGTGATCTTATGCTTTCAAAGCTTCTATTGCTAGCCTCTACGAAACTGCACTCACTAGCTTTAATATAAATATTTGCTATAAGAAGCTCTTCTTATATAAATGTCAGCTTTTATTTTAGATGTGCCATCAAAGCAAAAACAGCAGTTAAACTCACAGTAGCTCTGGTGACATTATTGCAGTGGTTTACTCAGATTTATAACGTGTCGAATATTTATATACGTGAATCAGATTCTAAAGTTTAGGGTTTATATAAAGATAACTTATTTTTAGAATCTGAAATCAGATCAGAATTCCAATTGAGGAATATCCCCAAATTCCGACTGAGGAAAATTAGTTAATGTAAACATAGCTAGTGGCTAAAATTAGTGTTTTTTTAGTGCTATATTATCATTTAAAAGCCATAATAGTGAAAGTAAGTCATGCAAATACCAGTGATTTGGTAGTCCTGATTGAATGCTGACATTTAGTTCTCTCATCTTGGAGTTATAAATGAACATTTGTGAGGAGCATATTAATTTAATCCTGTTAAAATCTGTCAATAACAATGTAAAATGACTGTATACAGTACCTACCTTCCCCCGTAGTTCTACTCATTTCTATATAGGCCTATTTAGGCAGTCGGGAGGACAATTTAGTGATTGAACAATGTTTCATGCTCAAGCCATTCGTTACCGAAAACAAGCCAAGGCCAAAGCAGTTTAGCTTCATCTCATTCATACATTATATTAACATTGGATCTTGTGAACTCTCATTCATCCTTAGTTTGCCTTTTATTTAAAGTTATCATTCACCTAAAACTGAACATTTACTGTCTCTCATGTCTTTTTAAATCTTTTGTATGACACAAAAAGAGTTATTTATAGCAACATTTTCAAGTTGCTATTTTCTACACAATATAACTAAAAAATAACTGAACCTGTCAGGCTAGATTTTACACAAAATATGATATCTGAATTTAGTCTGAGCACAAGTATGAACTACTTTTTATGGTGATTTTTGTTCTTATCGCAGCTTAACATCTCCTGGTCCCCATCCGCTTTCATGGTACAGAAGAAAATAGCTCAGAGATTTTGCTAAACATCTTCTTTAGTGTTTCAAAGGTTTACAACAACACAAGTGGGAGATAACAATGACAGAATTTCCAATTTTGGCAGAACTATCCCTTTAAGTAGCCAGTCTGCCAAGGCCTTTATTGATTGTCATGAGACCAGCGGAGTAGAAAGTAGAACCTGCTATTCTTAATTCAGAGTTTACATTGCAAAACTGAAGATTCAACTCGATATTTTTAGCCCTGTATGTTTTCAACACGGTAGATGTTTCCGGTGCTGGGTGTAACAGCATGCCACCTGATGCTGTCTGTTAAAATCACGCAGCTCCCACCAGCCGAGGGGAGGTCTGTATGAAAGAAAGACAGCAGGCAGTTTGTCCTTCGGAAAGAGTGCAACAGACGTTTAAGATTTGGTTGGAAACTACATGTTTAATTATTTCCACCATGCTGTGGGGGGTTTATAACAACTCAGAGGGGAAGAACAATAGAAGTTGGATTTGTGTATAGAAAAAAACTAGCCAAAAATCTTATTTTTGTCTGACCTAAATGCTAAAAATGGTTCATTGTCTTTTCAAGTATTCTTTATATAGTCATCTTTTATGAAAGATCAATACAAACTTGTTAAACCTAATTATCACAGACACAGCAAAGCTTTGTGGAGCCGCATCTCCCTGGTCTCTGTGCAAACATCAAATCCGATCCATGATGAACAGCGTTGACAGAACCCAGGAGCTTCCAGAGCTGCTCACTGCAGCAGACCCCGAGCCCAGCCCTTAGGGAGAGGTAGGACTTCTTCTTTTCTGCCAGGCGCTCTGAAGGCAGCCTCTTTCAAAGAGTTCCAGTGTGTGAGCCTTTCTCTCTCCTCTACCAGTCTCTCATTAGCAGCAAACAAACAGCTGTTGGGTTACCTCTCTTGGGCTCTCATTAAGCGCTGCCAATCACTTATAAGTCTGTCGCCAGCCAATCAAAGCAAGGCTTCTACCCACGCTGTGCCCGCCTTCACGCAACAGGGAGGAGGTCAGAGGTCAGCTGTGTAGGCAATCTTTTACTATATCTTTGTGTATTGTGAGCAGGGCTGCATGATTAATCGAAATAAAGCCAAAATCGTAATATGACCAGTGTTAGGGGTAATGCATTACAAATAACGCGAGTTACGTTATCAGATTATTTTTTTCCAAGAAACTAGTAAAGTAACGCATTACTTTTAAATTAACAACAAATACATTTTAAATAAGTAACACATGTTTTTCCTGTCCCCAAGAAATCAGGAGTAAGAGGCAGATGTGTTTTGTGCACTGTGTGAACATTGATGGTTATTGTAGTTTTAAACTAAATGTGCGCATACTCATCTCACTTGAACAAAAACAGATTCATGATTCCTGAAAATAAAAACAGTAAAATGCAAATTCAGAATATTAGACAAACTTGCAATAATTAAATGTTACATTTAACAAATATACTTTATGTATTGAATCTCACTTTAAATAACTAGTCTTTGCTGCTTACCTTTGATGATCCAATTCAACCATACTAATAAGCAAAAATGACTTTAGATAAACATCACATCTGTGACCCTGGATCACAAAACCAGTCTTAAGTAGCACGGGGATATTTGTGGGAATAGCCAACAATACATGGTATGGGTCAAAATGATCAATTTTTCTTTTATGCCAAAAATCATTAGGATATTAAGTAAAGATCATGTTCCATGAAGATATTTTGTAAATTTCCGACCGTAAATGTATAAAACATTTATTTTTGTGAGTGAATGCAGCACAATCGTGAACAAAAATAGACAACTTTAAAGGCGATTTTCTCAATGTTTCGATTATTTTGCACCCTCAGATTCCAGATTTTCAAATAGTTGTATCTCAGCCAAATATGGTCCTATCCTAACAAACCACACATCAATGTAAAGCTTATTTATTCAGCTTTCATGTGATGTATAAATCTCAATTTCAAAATAATGACCCATGTGACTGGTTTTGTCATCCAGGGTCACGTTTGTATTCAAAAAATGTTCAGTATTATTTTTATTGTGTGGAACGCCCTCTACTGTAACGAATTTCCTCAGGCTTTTTCATTTCACTTTTGATGTAAAGGGGTCTTTACATTTATTTATTTATTTTAAAACAAACAAACAAGCTCAGCCCAGGTTAGAAAAAGTAGCATAAACGTAACATAGTACATTACTTTCCTCAAAGACTAACTAAATAATGCAATATTGAAACATTACTTTTAAAAGTACTTTCCCCAGACTTAGGGCCTTACTTAGACTTATTTTCTAACAGCTTGCGCCAGCACAAACCCTCTTTTGGCCTTTAAAAACTATTGTTAGGATTTACTAAAGACACGCAGTGAAAAATTAGCGCTAAAAAGGCATGGACACCGTTATTTTTACGGCTGACCTTATTGCATATGCATTTGAAGGATTTTTCCTTTCAGGCGCAAAATATATGGGAGCAGAGTATTTAAATGAATCATGGTGATTTACTAAGGTTTATGCTCGTCAATCTTAAACCAGACGCTAACTGGTTGGTCATTTTGGAAATGATCTGGCTGCGTCTATGTTCTTTAATTTGCACGTCATCAGTAGATCACACGCAGAACTTTCCACTCCCATAAACGCTTTTTTGGAATTGCACTCTCACACTAAATTGCCCTGTTTAGTAAATCTGGCCCTTCATGTGATTATCAAAATGCGGATGCTGCTATTTAATTAAATAAATATATGTGCTGCATGTTTCAGAGTGAACCGCAGCACTGTGTTATTTAGTATTATTTATTTTACAGTGATTTAAAAAAAATATATATATATATATTTTTTTACTATTGTTATTAATATTATTATTTTAAAGCCATATTGATATATAATTATACATTTTTGGTCAAATTGTGCAGCTCTAAAAAAATCACAGCGAACTTTCTTTTTTGAAAGCACATTTTTATCAGAAAAATGGCAATTACCCCCCCCCCCCCCCCCACCAAATCATGCAGCCATACTTAGGGTTTTTCTTTTGTTGTTGTTGTTGTTGTTTTCCCCTTGTTGAAGTAGCATTAGAAACCAGTAGTAAAAACATATTTTACAGAATTCCGTTAGAATTTAGAATTTTAGAAATACTCCAGAAGCTTGCCTCACAAAAGAAAGTCTACATCCTGTTTTTTTATGCCCTGAAACCTGGTCTAATGAAAGGTGAGAGACTTAAAAATCCCCTGTCTTTTGTTCTGTGATTGTGTAATAGCAGTGACTCATTCTTCACACAGTTTCCGATAATGACACCCCCTACTGTCAATCAGTATATTCAGAAATATTCAAAGAGGATAAAACTGCATAATGGCATAGGAAACTCAGAGGGGGATGCAGAGGAGTTGCTTTGGTTAGTGCTCTATTTCACAAGCAAAGCAGTTTGATTATTCCTCTCTTTAGAGCATGAGATGGTTTTGACATTTCCACACAGTGACTTCACAGAATATGCATGCTGATGACAAACGCATTGTTCTTCTGCGGCTGAAACTCTCCTTTTCTGTCTCCAACTATCACGCCGATGAATTAAGTAATGAATGGAAAAGCATTATGTGTGTGGGCATTTTTTTTTGTTTCCAGAAACCGTCATTTACACATTAAAACGACTCCGTTTCAGAGAAATTCATGTGAATTAATGCTTTAGCCCTGAGGCTGACTCACATGACAAGACCGCAGGGAACAATTAACTGGGCTTAGGAACGAAACCAGGCAGGAACCATTTCTACACATTTCAGGGTCAACAGCTTTATGACAGCATAGAGCCAGTGCATGAAGAACAAGACATTCCCGCCCAAGGAACCTGCTAAAGTTGCACCTTTCAAACGAAGTGGTGGATCCAGCCATGAACACGGTACAGGGGAGTAATGTTAAGAGAAGTCACTTTTAACTCTGAATGTAAGAGCACATTGATATTCAGAGGGTTTGTTGACCTTATGTAAAAGCTATATTTTGGATGACCAAACACTTTCAGCTCTGCTGGCCCCTAAAAAACACCACTTAATGTCCCATTCACACTGACAGCGATATTATTGTTGGAGGTCACTGGGTCGCTATACTGATGGTTGCTAGTTTCTGCTGCTGCTATGCTAACATTATTGGTTGGCTGCATAACTAGCAAAGAAATTCAACATAGATCTATCTATCTACCTACCTATCTATCTACCTATCTATCTATCTATCTATCTATCTATCTATCTATCTATCTATCTATCTATCTATCTATCTATCTATCTATCTATCTATCTATCTATCTATCTATCTATCTATCTATCTATCTATTCTGTCTATCTTTCTGTCGTTCTCTATATTGATCTCTCTGTTCAGAACCCTACAGACATTTAAACTTCAAGGCTTTTTAATTTTTTTCCCCCCAAAGCTTTTATCAAGTTAACATTCAGAGTTGGTCTTGACAAAAAAATGTGTTTTTGAAAATCGAACACAATTTCTATATAATGAATCTCAGTCTTTACTTGCATTCAAATTTGAATTGCAATTATTCATTGTGTTTGCTACCTCTGTTTATTTTAAGAAACTGATTTTGAAGTTAAAAAGGCATTCTCAGTTCAGTTGTGAATGGAGCTCAAACCTGCTGATCTAAAATTAAATTACAATTACTGAAATCTGTTTTCTTGCTGCTCAAATTTCATTCTGGAGGGGAAAGTGTTGGTATATAAGTTACAGCAGTGCATAATTCATCATATAATGAACAAGATGAACAATTATCAATGCATGAATCAAACTTAATGCTGACACTTTCTGACACAGTTTCCATGCATAATTATATCATGCCATGTGAGCAGAGACAAATCATATGGAACAGTAATATCTCTCAATCTTTCATATATAGACTGATAACATGAGCTCCGTTGCTTTTAGACCTATTGGTAGTTGCTGGATCGAGTTGCTGCTCATTTGAATAAAGTTAAACTTTCATCACCTTTGTCACATCGCTAGACACGCCCACAACTGCCGCTCTCACTCACGTTAAAAGAAATCACCAACTCTCATTGAAAATTAATGTCTTCTGGTTGCTTCGTCTCTGCAAATCACTGTCAGTGTGAAGGCCTCTTTACTGACTGGAGATGTTGTGCTACAATGATAAATAATAAACTCTCTGTAGAATACACTCCGTAATGTTTTATTAGACTTCTACAGAACATATAGTGAGTTGTCATGACTGCCAAACCTCTGATCTTCACCTGAAAGCTTTGAATAAAACAGAGCATAATGATAGAAAACTCAGCAAGTTTGCTTTTCAAGCTAGCTCACTTTATGGAAGGTAGTTTCACATGGTACGGATAACACTTCCTACAATACCAACAAATACCCTAACATCTGAAGCCTTGAAAGTATAGAGTATAGAGACATTGGCTGTTTCTTTGTGCGGGCTTGATGGCTTCACTGTGTCAGAGTGCTGAACAGTTTTATGCCATGTACAGTAGACAAAAATCCCTGAGATTGCAAAAGTACTATAAACGTATGGGCAAATTAGCAAGTTTTTGAACATTTTAACCTTCCAAGGCAGCCTTCTAACTGAAATAGAACCTCATAAGTGACTAATGTAGGCAGCAAATTAAATCGTTGGGTCATACAAATAGCAAGACTCAACACACAATTGATTTAAATTAGCATGAAAGAAAAAGACATCACTATTTACATTTGCACAACAGTAAATGCAGTTCTCAAAACAATTAGTAGTTGATAACCTGCAAAAGCGTGTCACTTGCTCAAAATGGATAGCTTATTCCTCAAAAGCAAGTATTCATGTCAATGAAAGTGTCCGTGTCATCAAGATGAAAAGTCCTGACACCATTGTTTATGAACAAGATAGTCAAATGGCTTTGTCATGTTTTCATTATGACAGTTTACTCTGTAAATGTTTTCCAATGCAAAAAAGTCAGATCTTGGTGACACTACCTGAAAATGCTCAAGACAGCACTATACTATTTGCACAGCCATTTGAAAACTACAGTAAAGTTACACATTACTGTATTTAGTGAGGTAACGGAGTACAAGACACTGAATATGTCTGTTTCACAATTTTACTGCATATGCTCTTTGAGATTTTAATTTGTTCACAGCATTGTGCAAAAGAAAAAATACACCCTTATTTACAACAAACATAAACTCCCTTTGGGTAGAGCTGTGCACAACTGTAAACAATATTGCAGTACATATTGGAACTGAACATACAACATACATAGTACTGTAAATCATTCATGCACATCCAGACGTTCCTCTCTGTCTGGCCACATAGGTTCACCTGAGAGAAATTGTTCAATTTAGGAGACATTTTCAGGAAAAAAAAAAAAAGATTTAAAAAATTGTAAAATTTTCTTGACAGATTTTGACAACTAGTTCTACATTTTTGTATGTGATGACTCAAGCAATGAAATGAGGACTATTAGTTTTATATGGAATGACTATTCAGCATTCACAAGTATAGTTAATTTTGACTGACATGACATAAGCAAATGATAATGTTATAAAACAGCAGAGAGTTGTATGAAAGCAATTGATGCATGTCCAAAAGCATTTGCAATTTGTTGGAAGGAATGAGAAACTGCTATGATGTGCACAAATGACTAAATGTTGTGGAGGTTAACTCTTGTGCAAATGTAAATAGTGATGTGAGAAATGCACCAAAGCGACTGAGAAAAACTGTAACATTGCATACAGGACAATTGGGCTAAAAATTCTTTAGAATAACTTATAATATAACTTGTTTATAATCAACTTTGTTCATTGCAGTGCATTCTGGGATTCATTTCTCTGTGAAGGATACACACGATGCTGTCTTTTAATTTTGGGCAAAAGAAGGCAGCATAATTAAAGGGATAGTTCACCCAAAAATGAAAATTAGCCCATGATTTACTCACCCTGAAGCCATCCTAGGTGTATTTGACATTCTTCTTTCAGACGAATACAATCAGAGTTATATTAAAAACTTTCCTGGCTCTTCCAAGCTTGATAATCGCAGTGAATGGCTGGATGATTTTGGAAGTCCATCAAAGCGCATCTATTCATGATTAAAGTGCTCCACACGTCTTCGGGGGTTAATAAAGTTCTTCTGAAGTGAAGCGATGCATTTGTGGAAGAAAAATATCCATATTTAAACTTTATCGGCTAAAATAACTAGCTTCCGGCAGAAGGCTGTACGATAAAGTTTTAAATATGGATATTTTTCTTACACAAACGCATCGCTTCACTTCAGAAGGCCTTTATTAACCCCTGGAGAGCCGTTTCAAGCACTTAAATGATGAATAGATGTGCTTTAATGGACTTGCAAAGTCATCCAGTTCACTGCCATAATCAACCTTGGAAGAGCCAGGGATTTTTTTATATAACTCCGATTGTATTCGTCTGAAAGAAGAATATCAAATACACCTAGGATGACCTTAGGGTGAGTAAATCATGGGCTAATTTTCATTTTTGGGTGAACGTCTCTGGTTACGTATGTAACCCTATTCCCTGAAGGGAACGAGACGCTGCGTGACAACGCTTTGGGAACGCCCCTGCGTGAGTGCGTCATGAAGCACGTATGAAATCAGTCCAATGGTGATCAGTCATAGGCGGGTGACGTCATCGACCAGGAAACTATATAAGCACCCCAAAACACAAGCGCGTCAGCTTCTGATAAGACTGAAGCAAGTCCTCAAGGGCATGCTGGGAGTATGGCACAGACACGCAGCGTCTCGTTCCCTTCAGGGAACTAGGGTTACATACGTAACCAGAGACGTTCCCTATCAGGGAATTCGAGCTGCGTGACAACGCTTTGGGAACGCTAATAACAACGCCGCCATACGAGCAAGTGTCTGTCGTGTGAAGTCAGAGCGCACATTCGGACGAAAGCACCTGCGCCCCTGGAGTGGAGCTGAAGTCAAGATGATAAAACTTAACGAATGTATGCGGTGATGACCATCCTGCCGCATTGCAAACGTCCTGAATTGATACTCCTGACAAAATAGCCTTAGAGGCAGCCATACTCCTGGTTGAATGAGCCCGGACAGCCAAAGGAGAAGGCTGACCGGCGGACTCGTAGGCAAGTGAGATGGCCTCGACCACCCACTTGCTCAACCTCTGCTTAGATACTGGACAGCCCTTTTTAGGGGGTCCGAAGCAAACGAACAGTTGTTCACTCTTTCTCCACAGGGCAGCTCTGTGGACATACGCATCTAAAGCCCTAACAGGGCAGAGCAGATTTAGTTTCTCTTGGTCCGACGTCAAAAATGGAGGAGGACAGAAAGCCTGCAGTACAATAGGCCTGACCACATTAGTTGGAACCTTGGGAACATAGCCTGGCCCGGGAAGGAGGAAGGCCTTAACCATGCCGGGTGAAAATTCCAAGCACGAGGGAGAGACCGACAGAGCTTGAATATCTCCTATTCTTTTTAACGAAGATATAGCAAGAAGAAATACAGTTTTTAGAGTGAGGAATTTCTCAGAAACTTCTTCAATGGGCTCGAACGGTGCTAGAGAGAGACCTCCTAGAACAACCGCCAGGTCCCAGGTCGGCACCCTCGTGCGAACTGCTGGCCTCAGCCTGAGAGTGCCACGAAGGAAACGGGTTACAAGTGGGTGTCTCCCGAGAGAAGCTCCACTCAAAGGGACGTGGTAAGCAGATAAGGCCGCCACATACACCTTCAGTGTGGAGTGGGATAACCCTGTGGAGAAACGCTCCTGAAGGAATTCCAGCACTGCACCCACTGGGCAGTTAACTGGGTCCAGCTGGTGCTCTCCACACCAGGAGGTGAACATTTTCCACCTCAAGGCATATCATTTCCTAGTGGCCGGAGCTCTGGAGTGGAGGATGGTCTCCACGACCTCAGTCGAGAGACCAGATTCTATAAGCTGGGCCCCCTCAGAGGCCAAGCCCACAACCTCCATAGATCCGGGCGGGGGTGAAGTATCGACCCGCTCGCCTGAGAGAGAAGGTCCCTCCTGATCGGAATCTCCAGAGGAGAGCCGTCGAGGAGAGATATTAGGTCCGCAAACCAAACTCGGGCCGGCCAGTACGGGGCTACTAACAGTAGACTGACCCCGTCCTGGCGAACCCTCTCCAGAACTCCGGGGAGCAGAGCAATCGGGGAAATGCGTACAGGCGTGACCTCGGCCATTCCTGTACCATAGCATCCAACCCCAGAGGGGCTGGAGGACTTAGGGAAAACCACAGTTGGCAGTGTGATGTTTTCCTGGATGCAAATAGGTCTACCTCGGCACGACCGAAATGTTTCCATAGGAGCTCCACCACCTCGGGGTGGAGTCTCCATTCCCCGGGCCTCGGACCCTGCCTCGACAGGAAGTCTGCCCCCTGATTTAAATACCCCGGGATATAAATCGCCCTCAATGAAAGAAGCTTCCCCTGGGACCATAGAAGGATCTGGCGAGCCAGCTTGTATAACGGGCGCGAACGCAGACCCCCCTGATGGTTTATATAAGAGACCACCGATGTGTTGTCTGACCGGACAATAACATGATGACCTCTCAGGTCTGGGAGGAAGTGTTTCAGAGCCTGAAACACCGCCAGCCTTTCTAGACAATTTATATGCCATTGAAGATGATGGTCCTGCCACAGACGCTGAGCTGAGCGACCACTCATGATTGCCCCCCAGCCTGTGAGAGAGGCATCCGTCGTTAGTGTTGCACGACGACACGGAGCCCCCAGCACAGGACCTAGGGACAGGAACCAAGGTTCTTTCCACATAGCCAGGGCACGGAGACACCGTCGCGTGACCTTGATCTTGCGGAGCGGGTTTCCCCTCGGGGAGAACCCCTTGGTCCTGAGCCACCACTGCAGTGGTCTCATGTACAGCAGGCCGCAAGGTATAACGTTGGACGCTGCTGCCATCAGACCCAGAATTCTCTGATACTCTTTTAAAGTGAGTGACTGGCCTAGCTTTGCCTGTTTGATGGCTAAGCGAATCGAAGCTATACGAGCAGGAGACAGACGTGCCTGTATTGTCGTCAAATCCCAAAAAGAAAAGTGGTCCTCTGTACTGGAGAAAGCACACTCTTCTTGGCGTTGAGCCTCAACCCCAACTTTTTTATATGGGCGAGAACGACATCTCGATACCGAAACGCCTGATGCTCCGATTGAGCCAGAATCAACCAATCGTCGATATAGTTTAAAATGCGGATGCCCTGGAGCTGCAGCGGAGCCAGAGCTGCATCCATACATTTCGTGAAAGTTCGGGGAGACAGTGCTAGGCCGAAAGGAAGAACCCGATATTGGTACGCTTCGCCCCCGAAAGCGAACCTCAGGAACTTCCTGTGTTGTGGAAGGATGGAAATGTGGAAGTATGCGTCCTTTAGATCTATCGTGACAAACCAGTCCTCGGACCTGATCTGTGACACGATCTGCTTGAGAGTCAGCATCTTGAACTTGAGCTTCCCTACTGAGCGATTTAATAGGCGCAGATCTAAAATTGGACGCAACCCCCCATCCTTCTTTGGAACGATGAAATATCGGCTGTAATAACCCAACTCTCTGCTGGGAGGAAGAACTCGTTCTATAGCCCCCTTCAGTAGCAGAGTTTTCACCTCCTGTTCCATAACCAGAGCCTGTTCGGGGCCCACCACTGTGGGAAGAACGCCTCTGAAGCGTGGCGGACGTGATCTGAACTGAATCGCGTACCCGTGCTCGATAGTCTGCAGGACCCACTGAGATATATTTGGAAGGCTCTTCCAATCCGCCAAAAATTCTACTAAGGGTACCAGTCTCTCGAGACTGGCCTCTGGAATATTTTGAGTGGCAGACACAGTGCCCTGTAACAGCGCACCGGCAGGGAACAACTGGTCTAACCACTCCACACCGCTCCTCGGAGCGAGCGAGCGTCCCACGGGAAAGCGCTCGCTGGGACCGTCTACGCCCCGGCACGCAGGCGGAGTTGGCAGAACGGGCCCCTGAGGGCACCGAGAGAGAAAGAGCGCCGTGTACTGCTGCGAACACTTTTCTCTCTTGGTGGGGACCACCCTCAGTACCCTGACGTTTGTGGCGTCAGGGCTTCTTCGATGAAGCCTTCCTGGCGACAATAACCGTCCTCAGATCGGCTTTGCCCCTGGAAGACCTCGACTGAGAGCGCCGCGCCTCGGCCCAGTCTTGCTGGGGAGGAGCACGAGACGCGACGCTCCTTTTCTGTTGCGCCCTGTGCGAGGAGCTACTCGACGGCCGGGGCTGCTCCCGCCCAGCAGCCCCGGGGACATGCACCCTGAGGGGGAGGAACTTCTGGAGCGCCGCCGCCTGCTTTTTTTCTTCCTGAAACCTCTCGATGACAGTATTTACGGAGTCACCGAAGAGGCCAGCAGTCGACAGCGGAGCGTCCAGAAGGAAGGATTTTTCTTTTTCCGTCATATTAGTAAGGTTCAACCATAAGTGCCTCTCCGTTGCCACCAGGGCTGCCATAGAACGGCCTACTGATCTGGCCGTCTCCTTGGTGGCACGGAGAGAGAGATCGGCTGCCTGACGTAATTCCCTTAACACGTCAGCACTTAATTCATCACCCTCACTAATATCCTTTAATAAGTCAGCTTGATAAGCTTGTAAGATGGACATGGTGTGTAGACAGGATGCTGCCTGTCCAGTCGCCGAGTAAGCTTTGCCCACCAAAGCCGAGGTGTTTCTTAGTGGTTTGGTGGGCAACGCCGGTGTCTTAAAAGACGATGCCGTGACAGGAGAAAGGTGGCTCGCCAACACTTCCTCAGCCTTAGGCATCGCCCCGTAGCCATGAGTTTTAGCCTCAGAAATATTAGAATAAACAGATGTTTGCTGTGTTAATATTCTAGATGAAACAGGTCTATTCCATGATCTCGACACCTCGGTGTGGAGATCAGGAAAGAAAGGCAGACACCGGCGTGGAGGTGCAGCGCGAGATGGTAAAAATCTCTCATCCAACTTGCTCTTAGATCTAGACTCCTGTCTATCAGCTGGCCACTCAATGCTTAATTTTTCAACTGCACGAGTTAACACCTCTATTAGCTCCTCACTAGCAGGAGACTGAAGTGACGAGTCCCCAGTCTCTGCAGTATCCACACTTTCAACATCCAGTTCCTCAGAACTGGATAGCTGAAGTGATGGTGCCTAAGCCCGGGCGGAAGAAACCGCAGCGCGTGCTTCCAAACCCGGATCTGAGGCGCTGGATCTACCAGGTAAGGGCAGAGATAGGGCAGAGCCCGTCTCAATCCCCGCTGATAGATCCATTTGCGAACCCCACGATTGAAGCCTCCGCTGTGCCTCGGCAGCAGCGGGACCCGACCCGCGGGGAGCGCGCACCGAACCACTCTTCTCGAAGAGGGCTCGGCGGGAGCGGAGCGTTTTCATGGACAAACGCTCGCAATGCACAAAATCAGCTCCCTCGAGAGCTGACTGGGCATGCTGCACTCCCATACAAACAACACACAGATCGTGAGTATCCCCACCCGTGATATAGCGTGGGCAGGGATGAACACACTTTCTGAACTGCTGTTCGCTCGCCATATTATATATATATATATATATCGTCTCTTTATAGTTTTTTTTATATATGTGAAAAACTCCTGCCTAGCAATTCTAAGGACAGACAAAAACACTTTGAGACACAGACTGATATATTTCACACACAGAGCGCTTGCTGAAGACTCAGAAGCTGACGCGCTTGTGTTTTGGGGTGCTTATATAGTTTCCTGGTCGATGACGTCACCCGCCTATGACGTTCCGTCTCGCCATTGGACTGATTTCATACGTGCTTCATGACGCACTCACGCAGGGGCGTTCCCAAAGCGTTGTCACGCAGCTCGAGTTCCCTGATAGGGAACTATCCTTTTAAGTTTAAGTTTAAGTTTAATAAATTACATTTTGGAACAGTCATCACGTCGAGAGTGTGTATAATTTTAAAGCTCAGGTTTTGGAACAGAGCTGATGTCATGACTACCTCAGTGGAGGACTAATTTTCACAGTAGCTCAAACTGCTGAAGCAATGCTTGAACAAATGTAAATTAATTAATAGTAATGACGATTATAAACCTTTAGCTTTGTTAAATGCAAAGACAAGGATTAATGTGCGTGGCGTTCATCCAAAGGAACATTAGCCAACACAATGTAAAATTGCAGATTCCCGCTTAGAGAACAAGCTAAAATAATTATTTTTCATTAGAGTGCCTCAGACAATGGTGCTTGGAAAAGAAACTGCGCTGGTTGCACTTTGTTTACTGTTGGTTATAAAAACAAATCTGTCTCTTTCCTTTCCCTATGTCTTATCATAATGACTAAATTATGCTCTTTCCTCATGTTGTGTCCTTCTTCAATATATCATTCACTCTTAAACATAAAAGAGGGTTTTAGGAGTGATGCCATAGAAGAATCATTTTGGGTTCCCAAAGAACCTTTCAATGATTAGTTCTTAAAAGAGCCACTTTTTCCTTAATATGATAATCTGAGAAATACTACGAAGAACCTTTTGGGCATTGAAATGTTTCCATGGATGTTCTTCATGGAACCACAGATGCAGATGAAAATGAAAGAATTTTCATTTTTAAGTGTGCTGGAAGAGATCTGCACACACCTGAACATTAAATTTTTTTGCCATGACACCAATAAGCTGATAATTATTTTTGTTATGGCTGATATTAAAAGCTGTACTATTTTGTCTAAATACATTTAAAATAAAACACAGAAAAAACTAAAACCAAATGTTTTAAATGTAACAAGTGAATTTAGACATCACAAAATATACAATATGAAAACCAGATAACCGTTTTGAGAAGTGTAATCTTGTGAAATTATTGATGTTTTTTTTTTTAAATATTGAGACATTTTGAGATATCTTAAAATGAATCCATTTGACTCCAGTGGTTTAACCTCAATTTAACGCACGTTGGAGATATATAATATTTTGTAAATAAAAGGGTAAATTGTGGTTGTTGTGTTTTTTTTTTTGTGTGTGCACTCGTACCTGTCTGGGGCTTGAAAGTGCTAGTTGCATAGGCTGTCAATGGAGGGACAGAAAGCTCTCAGATTTCATTAAAAAAAATCTTATTTTGTGTTCCGAAGAAAGTCTTACGGGTTTGGAACGACACGAGGGTGAGTAATTAATGACAGAATTTTCATTTTGAGGTGAACTAACCCTTTAATTACACACAACAAGTTTCATGTTGCTCAAAATTGTAGGCAATTCCTCCTCCCTTTTCCACATAAACTAAAAGATTGAATCAGCTCCAGGACTTGGATTGAATATGTTTGTGTACATAATACATTTGTATTTAACAGTTTGGAAGTCTCCTTTTTCTCCAATGGCAAGTGTGCTATTTAAATTTGCCAGTTTCGCCAGAGGCCAGTATTTGTCCTCACTAAAACTGAGCAATAAGAGTCCTGGCAGCACAAACAGGTGTCATAATCCCCTCGACTCTATATTGTTGAAGTCTAACCGCCACTTTTCTGTTATCTACCCCTGCGAGACACAGAAATTCCAAAAGCAAACACTAAAACCGTATGTGGCCATCGAACGGGCTTGAAGACTCCATAATGCCTCGATCTCTCTAATGAGAGGTCTCTTAACTCGATCCCCCGCAGGTCTCTTTCAGCTCAGACTGACCAGCCACTGCACAAACAGGTCTAAATGAAGTCCTTCATCAAAGGTCTGTCACACCTCAATGCTCTGAGGCGGCGCACGCCCCCACAGATTGTGACAGAGGTGGATGGCGTGGAGGCCTTTTATCGTATTATAGTGTTCAATATGGTATAATAACCCCCATATATCACAGAGTAATTATAACTGGCTTCTACTATATGTCCATTGTAAATCAGTGGGTTACAATCTGTAATGGGAACGATTAGAAATTTCACAGTAACAATGATGTACTGGAGATGAGTGATTATGTGTCTATTCTTGTAGCAAAAAAAACAGAAGAGAAATTGATGGAACAACATGCATTATAGTCATCATTGTCTTTGTTTTGGTCACAATGGGATCTTGAAAACAGAAGAGCTCATTTGCATCGCAAGTGCTACTGATTGCATCTAAAGTGTCTTATAGTTGATACGTCCAAACAATAGAATTGAATATTGGAAGAGTACCAAGAACATGTTAGGCCAAATCAGATAATGTCTTTTTATTGTGTTGTTATGCTTGAAAATGTATTCTTGATGACTACATAAACCATGATTGTAAGGTGCTGTTGGTGGTTACCAGGGCATTGCTATGGGGTTGCTAAGGTCTTCCAAATGGCTGTTATATATAGAATAGTTTATACACAATAGTATATAAAATGTCACTATGGGAAAAGTTACAATGTTTATTTTGCACCGAAGTTTAATGCAGTGCTGCAGTGATGACGTATTTCTGTACGCCAACACGACTTGGTTCACTCAGCAAAAACCCGATAGGATTTTTCCATTGGCTTTTGGATTATTGAAGAATCGAAAATAAGCTCTGTGACCAGCAAAAGTTTATAATATTTACACATTTTAATCATCATGATAATCTTCCCAAATTAACACAACTTTTATGAATTTTGAAGCCTATACAATCGCCAGAAGTAAAAAGCTTCCACTACCACAGGTCGAAAGACTTCAACGTCACCATGAACTCTTCCAGTCTTTCAAAAAGCATTTTCCCTGAAAGTTTGAGTTATACAACACAATGAGGCTGTGAAAGCGGACTAGTGAGTAGATTAGTTTACCTATTCGGTGTGAATAGGTGTAATGTTCAACAACCTCTGTTGTCCCATTTTGCCACTTGTCATCAGCCACCTTATTTAAGGAAAGTAGAAGCTTTTAATTAGCATAAATAGTATATGAAAATGTGAAAAGATTAAGTGTTTACTGCAGAATTCAAATCACCAAGACACCAAGTGCTGCAGTACTCAAATACAGGATGACGGCAAATAAGGGCAACAGGACAGCAAGCATAATTAAACATTGTAGTCAAAATAAAAACAGCAATTGAAGAAACGAGTACAAGGTAAATGGTTGCAAGTGAGTCGCAAAGGGAAAAAAGACATTCGATACCCTGAATAAAATGAGGCATTGAGTGGACAATAGACTTTAACAAGAGAAATACAATTAGTGTTCTGAGGAGGCGGAGCAGTGTCACGCCATTGGCTGCGTGAGTATGACAATTTAATCTGGCTTCAAAGAAATACAATATAAGATAATTAAAGCAATACATCTCCATAGAGATATAATAAATAAATAAGTATAGAAGCAAAATTAACTCTGCGTTGATAAGACTTTAATTTGCAAAAGACTTATTTATTAGTTTAGTTTTTTTGTTACCTTATCTCTCATTTTACAGGTAAAATGATGACTTCTGAATGTAAACAAGTTATCAGCAAAACCTGTTTCAATCTGAGGCAAGAAAGTGCAATTTGATTGCAGTTCCTTCAACATCGTTGTAGTATTTGATTTATGTAATATAATTGCTTTCTGTTGGTCAGTCTCCACTGACATCTATTAGATAGTTGCTCATGTGATTCTGTCAGTTCATATTGTATTTGTTTTCGTGTTGTTGATAATTGTGTTTGGCCTTTACGTCTCAGAGCAGCAAAACTAAAAACAGTGTGTAATTGATTTTCTTCCTGTTTGAGAGACATCAGCATCTTATTTGCTTTGAGATGCTATTTCCACATCGATGGGGCTATTAGCTATCCATACTGACATCTCAGATAGGTTTGAGAAAGACGTTGGGGTGTGTGTGTGTGTAAACCTGATTGACAGCTCAAAGAGTCTGGTGTTTTGGCTCAAACACAGTGTTTATCAACCTGCTTATCGCAAGTAGCCTCTACATCTTCACCACCCTTTTTCTCTATACACATACACAGATTTGGTTAATAAATCCGTCAAACATCTGGGCCTTTTATTTTTCACTCTTAAAAGAAAGCTTCTATGTAACCTTAAAGGGTTAATATATAAAACCTTTTAGGGGTTCCCGGGATCATTTTAAGGATTTAGTTTGAACTATTTAATGACTTTTTATTTTGTTTTTTTATAGAAAATTATTTTTATTTTTTATAAAAAGCATTTGTTTTATTTTAATAAAATTAGTTTGAATTAAACAGCATGTAAACATACTTCATCACTAGAAAAAAAAACATGAAATGACCTGTTAAACATTAGACATAGACATTTCTCCTTAGATCATATTTACCATACATCATCATCTATGTTCCTACTTTCAAACCTTTTAATGTATTACCCAGGGGGCAAAGGGGGTTTAGCAGACATGGGCTGCTGTAAAAGGTTGTCATATAAAAATGAAATCTATGATGTCTGAGGATCACAACCTGGACAACCTGGTCAACAAGCTGCTGGAAACTTAATTTAAGTCACAACGTAATTAGGGTCAAAACAATGCTACCTCAAATTCTGCTTTAACTCGCCGGAATCAGCCAATAGTCCAGTCATTTTATGAAAAAAGGTTGAACAAATTGCAACAGAAGCAAACTCAACTGATTTTGTATCCTCAATATGTCCTCAGTAAGGGAAAAAAAGCCCAGAAGAATCCCATTATGGGAAAGTTTCGAAAAAGACCCAAATATAGTCTATTCATACGCCTATTCATTCTCTTTCTCACGTGAATAGGGTAAAAATTTGAACCTTTAAATATCACCATGAAAATTACTGAGTTGATTACTTACATCTAGACAAACAAAAAAATGTATTACAAGTTTTTTTAAATTGTTTGTTAACATGGACAAACGGTGCATAATCTAATTACATATGTGCTAATTTGCATAAATACCACAACAGATCTAAACATTGGGTAGTAGTACCCGTAAAATATATCTTTGGTCAGCATTGAAAACATTAACTGATATAACACCCAGTAAGAAAAACTGTACATTTGAGGGAACTTCTCTTTTTACAATTTTCTCCATCTCTTCTTTAATATTTTTCCAATACGCAAGGATTACTAGATAATCCCAAAATATATTTGTATGGTCACCTGTTTTACCACATTGTCTCCAGCATAAAGCTGCAGAGGGGTCTTTTACAAACTTTGAAATAACCAGAGTATGAAAATAACGTATTTTAATTTTCCAGTCAAATTCCTTTCACTGTTGACTATTAATTCCCTTATGACACCTATAACAGAGTTTATCCCATAACTTCTCCTCTATTACTATATTAGCTTCTATTTTCCACTTTTCCTTAATATTATAAGTGTTTCCAATCATGTCTATTGACAATATTTTATAAAGATGAGAGACATGTTTACCAACAGGGAGCCATTTTTCTGAGATTGTGATAAAATATTGTTCTATACCATTTGGGATTTTGCCAATTTTTTCTTTTTCCTTATGGTTTGTAATGTAATGCCTAATGTGCAAATATCTATAAAAATCACTTGGGGGAAGATCAAATTGTTCCTGAAGTAGTGTGAAAGACTTTAAGTGTGTTTCTTTAAAGAGCTGATTAAGAATAAAGAGACCATTAACTGCCCATCTCCTAAAACCATGGTCATACATTGAGGGTGGAAAATCGTCTCAGGTTACGTATGTAACCCTGGTACCCTGAGAGGGAACGAGACGCTGCGTTGAGACGGGGTGGGAACGCTCTGCATGATTGCGTCGTGAAGCACGTGTATAATCAGTCCAATGGAAGAGCGAGACGTCATAGGCGGGTGACGTCATAGACCAGGAATCTATAAAGCACACCTGAAAACAGACCGCGACAGCTTCTGAAAAGCCTGAAGCAAGTCGTTCAGGGCATGCAGGAAGTATGGCAGGAGAACGCAGCGTCTCGTTCCCTCTCAGGGAACCAGGGTTACATTCGTAACCTGAGACGTTCCCTTTCAAGGGAACTCGAGCTGCGTTGAGATGCGGTGGGAACCCCATACCTACTACGCCATAATGAGAAATGCCCGTTCTGTGTGGAGTCCTTGCGCACACTAAGAAGCAAGCAACCTAGCCCCGGGAGTGGCGAGATCTAGGTCGTAAAATCTGACAAATGTATGCGGTGAGGACCAGCCTGCCGCATTACAAACGTCATAAAGGGAAACACCCGAAATTAAAGCCTTAGAGGCAGCCATACTCCTAGTAGAATGGGCCCGGACAGCCATAGGTGAAGGCTGTCCGGCCACTTCATAAGCAAGTAAGATAGCAACTACCCACTTGCTCATTACCTGTCTCGATGCAGGGCAACCTTTCTTGGTTGAAGCAGACAAATAACTGCTCTGATCTACGCCACAGGGCAGCTCTGTGAACGTAGGCATCCAAAGCCCTAACGGGACATAACAGATTGAGACTTTCCTGATCTGGGGTATTAAAAGGTGGAGGGCAAAAGGCTTGCAGCACAATAGGGCCCGCCACATTAGTGGGGACCTTAGGAATGTAACCCGGCATAGGGTGTAAAAATGCTTTCACCATACCAGGTGCACATTCCAAACACAAAGGAGCCACCAACAGGGCTTGCAAATCTCCAATTCTCTTGATAGAAGAAATATCAAGTAGAAATGGAGTTTTTAGAGTAAGGAACTTCTCAGAAACTTCTTCGATAGGCTCGAAGGGAGCCAAGGCCAGCCTCGGAGGATCGTATGGGGATGCTGACACCTCGGTGAACCGGCAGGGAACAACCGATGTGACAGCGCTGCGACTCTCCTCAGAGAATCGCTCCCTAGAGGGCGCCGAGGATGCTCTGTTTTTGGTGCACTCTGTGCTGTGAGGAGCTTGTAGGAGCGGATGAGACTGCTCGGATTTAATAATCACTTTCCGCCCAGCAGTCTCGGGGACATCGAAACGTCGAGGAAGAAACTTCTGGAACCCAGCAGATTGCTTTTTTGACTCTTGAAACCTATCGACGACACAGTTGATAGCGTCGCCAAACAAACTTGAAGGCGAAAGCGGGGCGTCCAGAAGAACAGACCTATCTTTATCTTTTATATCGGAAAGATTTAACCAAAGATGGGCTGCCATAGAACGGCCCACAGACAGATCTGTTGCGCGACGCAATTCTCGAATTGGTTCAGCGCTGACTTCCTCACGCTCATCGATGTCCTTCAGCAGATCAGCCTGGTATGCCTGCAGTATAGACATAGTGTGCACCTGGGCTGCCATAGAACAGCCCACTGATTTGGCCGTCTCCTTGGTGGCCTGGAGAGACAGATCTGTTGCGCGACGCAATTCTCGAATTGGTTCAGCGCTGACTTCCTCACGTTCATCGATGTCCTTCAGCAGATCAGCCTGGTATGCCTGCAGTATAGACATAGTGTGCAGACATGACGTAGCCTGACCTGCTGCCGAATAAGCTTTACCCACCAGCGAAGATGTAGATTTTAAAGGCTTGGTGGGTAACGTCTGGGCTTTTAATGATGACGCTGACTCGGGAGAGAGATAGCTCGCGAGCATCTCTTCAGCCCGAGGCACCGTCAAATAACCATAATCAGAAGCACTCAAAACATTACTATAGTTCGATGTTTGTGGGTTAAACACTCTGAATGAAGCCGGTTTATTCGACAATCTTGACACCTCAGTGTGGAGATCGGGAAAAAACGGGAGTCCCCGACGTGGAGGCTGTGTTCTAAATGGTAAAAATCTTTCATCTAGTAAACTCTTTTTAAAAACACTCTCAGAATCATCGGCTGGCCATTCAATATTTAATCTAGCTACAGCACGAGATAAGACCTCCATAAGCTCCTCATCACCAGAGGTATGAGCTGGCGAAGACTCATAATCCCCCATATCAATACTGACGACATCCAGATCCTCAGAACTGAATAGCCTCAGCATTGGTGCCTCGACCTGGGAAGGAGAAGCCGCAGCGCGGGCTCCTTCCTGGGCAGAGGCACTGGATCCAGCAGGTAAGGGCTGAGAAAGGGCGGAGCCCGTCTCAAGCCCCGCTACTAGATCCATCTGCGAACCCCAAGATGAAAGCCGCCTGCACCCCGGGGAACGCGAACTGAACCGTCCTCCTCGAAGAACACCCGGCGAGAGCGGAGCGTCCTCACGGACAGCTTCTCGCAATGCTCAAAGTCAGCTCCCTCGAGAACTGACTGGGCATGCTCCACTCCCAAACAAGCAATACAAAGCTGATGTGTCCCCACCCATGATGAAACGAGGGCAAGGGACAACACAACGCTTGAATTCTTGCTTCGCCATAATATATATATATGGATATATTGTGCTTGTGACAGACAACAATAAATAGACAAGGACAGTATACAGAGAGCGCTTGCTGAAGGAAACAGAAACTGTCGCGGTCTGTTTTCAGGTGTGCTTTATAGCTTCCTGGTCTATGAAATCGCCCGCCTATGACGTCTCGCTCTTCCATTGGACTGATTATACACGTGCTTCACGACGTAATCAATCAGAGCGTTCCCACCGCGTCTCAACGCAGCTCGAGTTCCCTTTAAAGGGAACAACATTACCCACAATGGGCATAGCTTGAGAAATTGTTCCAACATCCTTAAGCATTTTCTTTACCTCTGCCCATATCTTTATTGTATGTTTTATCCATTCATTTTCAATTTTCATTTTATTGACATGTTTTAGATCTATAAAGGGTAGGACAGACAATTGTACACCTTAACTTCCCCTTGCTCTATTTGAGTCCACTTTGCTTCCTCATCTCCCCTGATCCAAGTCACAATTGCTTCTAGCTGAGCTGCCCAGTAATAACATTTTATATTTGGCAAAGCCAAACCTCCTTTATTTTTAGCCAAATGAAGTGTTTTAAGTTTAATTCTGGGTCTTTTGACTTAAAAGACTTAATGTTAAGGTCTGAATGGAACACATTTAGGCTACCCATGAACATTAATACATAGAGGCAGGAAGAAGTACTTTAGAAACCAGCCTTTATTAATTATTATTAGATGGGGTTTGGGACTGGGTCCGTGGGACTGTTTCTGGGGGATAAATCTGAGGGAAGAACAGGAGACATGGTTAAGGACTCGGAGAATGCAGAAGACAGAAGGTAGGTAAAATAAAAAGTGTCTGGATCAAAAAATCTAGTTACGTACACAATGCACTCAATGCCCAAACCCCATCTCTGCAAAATAATTAATAAAGGCTGGTTTCTAAAGTACTTCTTCCTGCCTCTATGTATTAACGTTCATGGGTAGTAGCCTAAATGTGTTCCTTTCAGACCTTAACATTAAGTCTTTTTCTGTTATATGTCAACAAGATTCAACAAGACATTTTCACCTGCTATACCCAATGTTTAGATTTGTTGTGGTATTTATGCAAATTACCACATATGTAATTAGATGCACCGTTTGTCCATGTTAACAAACAATTTCAAAAAACTTGTAATACATTTTTTGTTTGTCTTGATGTAAGTAATCAACTAGTAATTTTCATGGTGATATTTAAAGGTTAAAAATTTTACCCAATTCATGTGAGAAAAATAATGAATAGGCGAATGAATAGGCTATATTTGTTTTTGCTTTTCTAAACTTTCCCCTAATGGGATTCTTCAGGGCTTTTTTTTCCTTACTCAGGACATATTGAGGATACAAAATCAGTTGAGTTTGCTTCTGTTGCAATTTGTTCAAGGTTGACCCCCATTTTGGCTTAAAATGACTGGACTACAATGAATTAAGAGGCATTGTTAACTTTTACATTCTAATTACATGTACAATCAAGGCATCATCAGATAAGATGAAAGCTTATCTTCCTCTTTTGAAAGGTGTGCTCAGTTTGTTTCTAGCATAAAGTATCAGGGAGATATGGCTCAGGATTCATGAATATAATTAAACCTTTTTAGCATGTTTGGGTGATTCCGGGGAGTTAAAGCAGAATTTGAGGTAGCATTGTTTTGACCCTGATTACAAGTTTCCAGCAGCTTGTTGACCGGGTTGTCCACCCAGGTTGTGATCCTCAGACATCATAGATTTCATTTTTATATGACAACCTTTTACAGCAGCCCATGTCTGATTTCCCCAAAAACAGGTGTTTTGGCCCTTGGGTATATAGATTTTATTGTTTATTCGTATAGACTATATTATAAAAATATTATTGCATTTTTAAAGTTTTGATGAACAAAGTGTGGAAAAATGTCTTTAACAACAAACAATTTTGTCCCCAATAAAGTTCAGAAGTTAGTGTACTTGGTTACCATGGAAACAAAACTGTCAGTGGACACTGGACAGCCTGCTTGAGAAGAAATATGAGATGTGAAAATTTTACAATTTTTATTCATTTCCAATCAAGCTGCAATTGTCAAATTATGCAAAAAGTATGAAAATATTATTCAATTGTGTGTATCTCAGATACATAATATAATAGCTGTGACATTAGCCTTAGGAAAAGTTGCATGTAGTTCAAAGTTGACAAGAAAAATACGATAAATCCAGTCTTTAATAAATTGACAAGAGAATCCAAAACCAATGATAAAGATATTCAACCAACGTGTAGAACAATACCCGACAACTGAAAGGAAGACAAGCATGAACTTAAATACTCTTAGGAACTGATGATAATTAACAACACGCATCTGAACTGAATGACAACCTAATCTGTAACCGTGACAACAATTAAAACAAGGGAAACAGTGCAAACTGAAAACAAAGTCCAAATGGTGTGTGCATGAGTGACAAAAAGTCGGTCATTTTATTCCAAAAATGTTTAAGATGACCTTATATTTTCAACTTTCTTTAGTGTATAATGTTGAATACTGGTTGACTCAGTTAGTAGTGTGTTGAAACTCGCGCTTACGGTAAGTATTTCTTAAAGGGGAACTTGGCAACTATTTCAACTTAATAAAACCATTTAGAAATCATTTGGATGGTTAAATAACCTGTTCTGGTGAAAATGGTGACTTTCCCCGCTTCCCAAAATGTTCCCAGGCGGAAAACCAACCTTGCAAAATGGGGACTAACGTCCCAGTAAGTTGGAAAAAGGAAGTCTCGTGAGAAGCGAGAATGAGCGAGAAACACAAACTGCTTTACGGAAATTCGACATAAACACACACGCCACCCTCTGTATGATGTATTACCCACCTCGGTAGACATAGCTCCACATGATAAAGTTGGCCGGCTCCGATAATAACAAATGCACATGAGCAGTGGTAGAAAGGGGGAGGAGGGTGCCGCAAGTCAGTTTTCTTATGGCAGTGGGAGCTCGTTGAGAAAACATGTGACAACAAAAGTGAAAATCATCAAAGAAATAGCTAGAGTTGCCAAGTTCCCCTTTAAACATGCTCAAAGCAACTGACCAATCACAACACAATGGTCCAGTCAACCAATCAGAGCACATTGTGCTTTTAGGGAGGAGGAGCTTCATTGAGACAGGAACTAAACAGAGCATTACAGAAAGATTAGGAAGAGAGGTGCTGCAAAAATGTAAAATATGTGAAAAATAATGTGTTTTTTGAACATTCACAAGCACGAAAACCTATTCTAGTACAATCCAAAATCAAAATCAAGTAATATGGCATCTTTAACACTTCCGCCATTCATTTCCATCTTAGAATGATATGAAACACATTACATAATTTGAGATATTATGGAAATGGTCTTGATCTTGCAAAAAATCACAAAATTCTCCAATGAAATATGAATATCTACTGTTGAACTTTGTTATTGGATAAGTTAAACTAGCCAGAGTGTGAAAAGTTTGTTTTAAGAGAGTTTAGTCAGGGCCAACGTGCCCATAGCTGAAGAAACACCTTTCCTTATAAAACATTAAGCCTCTATATTTGCCTCCTCCTTGACTGCGGTTAAATATACAGCACTGTCCTTGTCAGTATCATGTACATTGAACTTATACTCTCTCTCTATTCTAGTGTCCAGAGGAAGCATCTGCCCGGGAAGTCATGCTTGAGGCAGCTGTGTGTAGGCGATGCTGAAGGCAGCTGGGAAGGAGAGGTGATGAAAGGTTTAGAGAAAAACGCAGCATGCCGAGATGGCTAAAAGAGGAGAGATACTGTGGGGAAAGAAACAGGGCGGCTTTTAAGAAACATCTTGTGTGAGCAGACCAGTGCAAAACTTTCTCGCTCTGCTTTGTAATATCTATTAAGTAGGTTTGCTCTGGCTGCTGGTGAAGCCTCTACAGCAAGCTGACTACTCCAGCCATTTGTCTTGTTGAGTAACACCATGCCAGCCCAGCCAGATGAGCTTTTAAATGACTGTCACTTCACCCTCTATTTCAAACAGCCTCATGTTATGGCATCCTATAGCAATTTACTTTATTTACGCTTCCTGCCTCTGGGTGCTTTCATTTATGGGGCGGATACAAGTTTGGTCAAAAACAGTGAAGAAAGGTTTGGCCTTGTATTTTCTCAGCCAGTGTACTGTGGTTATTTAACTTAGAGTAGGAAAAACAGCCCGTGGGAGAAAAAAAAAATCACAAATGTGATCTTAATATCTCTATTGTTTCTTCTAGACTGCAGTGGGATTAAATGGGAAGGAAATTGAGGCTAAAAGAAGAAGAGGAATATGCAGGGCCCTATTTTAACGATCTAAGCACAAGGTCTAAAACACACTTAGTCCGAATCCACTTTTGCTAAAAGAATCCCTATTCTCTTAATGAGTAATGGGTGTGTTTTGGGCATACCGTGCAATAAACCAATCAGAGTCTCATCTCCCATTCCCTTTAAATGCCAGTTGCGTTCACGCCATGGCGGATTCGCTATTTACATGACGAAATTTGCAAACGGAAAGACTGAACGGGTCTCCAGAGAGGAAACGGATCTGCTCAGACCCTCCATGGGACAAGCCAGAATCCATCATATCTTTATGTACACAATAATAATCTTTTACATTGTAATCCTTTTATTTTTAATATTTGGCATGTTTGTGTGCTGCTGCGTCCCTGTGTGTTTTTTAATAAGCAGAGCAGTAGCGCGCTGTGGACCCGCTTATAGGCGCACATTACTAATGCACCCTTTAAATAACAAAAAAATATTGCGCCATTGACTTTAGACCAGGTTTCAGTTGGTCAATGGCACAGTCTATTTCAGTTGCCTCAAAAGAGCAACGTGCCAACAATGCGCCTGAACACACCTCGTTCACGGACCAGCACGCCCATGGGTGCACAAATGGACGCAAATGCATTTGCTATATTAAACAACGTGGCGCAGGATGTGAAAATGATAACTGCGTCAACATGAACAATATGCATGTTAAAAAGCAATTGTTAACTTTTTATAATGTTGTTGGCATGACACCGTAACAACATAAACACTAAACTTGACTGTATAAACAAATATTTACACATTTTTACAAAATCTTTGCTGACTGTTGAACACAATGTATGCTTTCTGTCATCTGACTGATAGTATATTCTTTTTTTTAGCAAGTAAAAGTCTTAGTATCTTTCTAAAACTGTCCACCTTTATGTCATGGTAAACATTTCTTTTTTTTGCTGTGAAATCTTTAATGATTTCTATAAAAATGAACGTAAGAATAACTTTTATATTGTTAGTAATATTTCAGGATGAACACTTACTGAAGCAACTTTTTCCAACATAATAATTTATAAAAAATCATGTTAAAATGAGAGTATCAAATATGATGCTTCAGGCATTTGAGGAATGTTTTTTTGTACATCTCTCACAAATACACATTATCGGGAGATATGAGACAACTGGTATTTATATATTTCATGTATTCTTGTTTTTATTATTAATGTAATATAATAATGCGTTGACCTGTCAAGGGACTATAGATGAAAATGAGCTTTTCTGCTAACTCTGGCACATTTACATTTTGAGGGTAAAACAAAAAAAATGTCAACTGATGTGCATTGTCCCTTTTAAATAAAAAGAAGAAGAAGATATATATGCATTTTATATAAGTAGTCTGTGATACTGTTAAAAAGATCTCATTAATTTACATTACAAGCTATCAGAATTTCATTTCACCCTTTGGCCACACTGTATATAAACATCAGCAACTGCATCAAATTGCATATTTTTGCACAGTTTAGGCCTCTGAATATTTTTTTTTTTCTCATTGAGTATGAGCTCCATTTTCTCACATACAATATATGAACCATAAATGCCTGATGTATCAAATAACTGATACTGACACAAACTTATATATATATATATATTTTTAAATATTTTGTCTACCTACCAAGAAAAGTGTATGAGTCCAAATTATTTGTGATAATCAACATTATTCCACAAATGCTGTCAAATGAGCTTGTATCGAACACAATATTTCTTAAATGTAATATTAAAATGCACATTAACCAATTGTGTTGTGGGTTGTCTTTTTAGCCAAACCATGGGAGATGGGGGCAAGTGCTCAGGTATTGTATTTCTCAAAGGAATTGTTGGAGAAACGTCAATGTTGATGCTCATATGAAACATATCTTTAAAGACTCCTGTGCTATGAAAGACCTTTTGAGCTGCACGGTTTTCCTCTGGGGGAGAAAATCATCTCCACAGATCTATTCCAGAGGTGATGAGCTGATTAAAAACACATTATAATTTAATGAGCATGAGTAATAGAGTAAAAGGGAGGTGTTTCTGTTATGAGGAGGAGGGGCCAGTTACAGTAGGTTTTAGATGGAGTGGATTCATTTGGAGAAAAAGAGAGATGGCTTAATTTAGAGAGAACAAAGAATGAGCCTTTTTTTGGGCGACAATTACCAACATGAGCTGTCAGCCCCTCCAGAGCACAGTAGGTCAAACAGAACATCCTGTGTGTTAATTAAAGAACTAGTAGATGTAAGATGGGTAGTCAGAGCATATGTCCTGTAAAGGTTGTTAAAACATGTCAGTGGAGACAGAGGGCATACAGAGACAAAGGGATTTTTTTTTCTTTCTCAGACATCTATTCTGACATTTCAGCCTAAACTTTAAGCTCTGTGAATTCAATACAAATTAAAGCCATTTTATATTATTTATGTTCCACTGTGTGAAATATGCATGAATTTTTTTTGGACATCAGCTGTAAAGCTTTGATGCTTTGGGTGTCAAGCAGAAGCCTGACCCTCCTCCGGTTGGATTCAGGACATGACCCACCTTGGTTCTCGTCTGGAGGGGCAAACAGGGCAGAAGCTGTTTGTAGGTTGTAGAACAGACAGGAGAGTATCAGACTAGAAAGACATGACTTATGAATTCTGTATGTCGTGACTTTGTGCTTTAGGCATCAGGCAACTTTGAGAGGAACTTGAGTCCAGACAGAATAACCTCAGTTACACTGTGCCCTCAATGTCCTCAATATTTCTATCTTGTTTATATTTTTTATTTATTTTTCATTTTTAGGGAGACCTTTTATTCTGGGTTTAGTTGATTAGATTTAAAATCTGATAAAATTCTGAACACTTGGGTGTTGGAAATAACATCAAAGTGCAAATAATATTATTCTGCCTTTCCAAATGCATGTTATAATTGACATAAAGAGATGGAGTTTGTGTGGAGCAGTATTTACAGTGAATCGAGCCGTTTTGTGACACTAAAAAAACAACCAGATCCTTAACCCTCTGGGGACCAAGGGGTTTTTGGGGCCCTTGGGATGTTTTGACATGCACTGACATTTGTGCTTTTTTCAGTTATTTATAAACATGTTAATGGCAAAGGTGTAAATTCACTCTATATAGCACAAACGGGGCTACCATAATATGTGAGCAACATGTATGTACATGTTTGTATTTTTGAGAGAATATTATAAGAATATAGATTACATTTTTGGGACATTTCATTGAGCTTGAGTGATTCAACTAAGCAATCTCACGTTGATTTCAACGCACGCTACGTCGAGACAACGCATCTCAACTCCCCAACTTATTCCTTTTTGATATTTTGAACAGTGAACTGTGAGTGTTCAGTTGAACTACAGAACTTAAAGTGAACTGAGAGTGAACACATAAAGGGAAATTTCACGTAAGTGTTCTTCCTAATGTGACATTTCAATGTGTATGCCATTGTTGTTTTTTTTCAAATGTGATTGTTTGATCATTTGAAGTTGATCATTTGAAAACTGAGAACTCATCCTAAGTGGTGTTTACAAGAAATTACAAGTGTTTTTTTTTTTCATTTTTGAAGTGGAATTTATCAATGTACAAGTGAGAGGTTTACAACTTTTACACTAAAGGTGGTTATGTTATAGTGAGTTTAAAAGAAAACACAAAGACCATACATTTTATTTCTTTTATTTTATTTAGTGATCATTGACACTGAGGTAGCTAACACTTGGTTACAAGTAAGGAAAAAAATACGCTACATACAAAAAATAAATATTGTTTCATTTTTGTACTTACCTGCAGTGTACCTTTTTGTTTAGAGCTGTCCAGGAGTAGGGGCGTCTTAGCTACTTTGTTAGACCAGGGGAGGAAGGAGTATATTAGACTGTCTCTCACAGTGGCCTGCACAGACCTCCTCAGGGGCAGGGGCGGAGGGACCAAAAAAGGGCACTAAATAAAAAAACATTATTACTTCTTGATTTTTTTAGTTTATATTCTTTCTTTCCTTGGCATTCTAATAAAATATGTTGATACAATTATTAGAATGCATAACACATCAAATGAAAATAGGGAAAATATGATAACATTACTAAATATTATTTACTTTACCAAACAAAACAGTGAGAATCAAGAAGGTTATGATGGAAAATTAATTTTTAGTTTTGTTCATGTTGTAAATTGAATCTATGTATTATATGTATGAAAGACAGTGTTAGCTATCATGAATCAGTAACACTAAGGTTTCATTAGTTAAAATTAGCTAAATGAACTGCACTTCTACAGCATTTATTAATCTTAGTTAATATTAATTTCAGCATTTACTAAAACATTAAAATCAAAAGTTGTATTTTTGTTATCATTAGTTAATGCACTGACTGTGACATAACATGAATAAACAATTAACAGTTGTAGTATTAACTAAGATATAGCCTACAGTAACAAATGTGTTGCTCATGGTTAGTTCATGTTAGTTCATACATGAGTAATGAACAAATGAACCTTATTGTAAAGCGTTACTATGAAATCAAAGATATAAGTTCCTTACAATTTAGAGTTGGACATGGACTTAAGATTTAATTTAACTAACTGTTAGATGTATTTCCCCTTGCACTTTTATTCCTTGGATAAAACCGAATGACATTGTCACTCAGAATGCGTCTGAAATCGAGTTATACTTTTATTGTAGTTAAGAATAACTCGCATGCTGCAGCAACTTTTAGAGTAGCATGGTGATGGCAGGATAAATGTAATTTTCCGTTTTAGCTTAAACGTTATCTGCTGCTCGTTTGAAGAGACTCGCGCGCTGCGAACTGCTGCTGCGTAGTACGTACCAGAACCGTTATGAGGCGCTGCAAAGGAAACTCCGCCTACCACTTCTCCGCCAATTTTTTTTTATATAATATTTGTTTGTATTATTATTGTTAGTGGCAAGGGTGTGTAAGTGTGCTATTTATTAGAATATTTATAATAATAATAATAATTATTTACAATTATCAGAAAAGGGCACAATACATTTTGAGACAAAAGGGGCAGGGGCTTGAGCCCCCCCCTCCCCTGTGCACGCCACTGATCTCTCACATATACATTTACTTCAGGAGGCCATCTTGTGACATTACTTAAACTGAAGCCTACCCTTGTCGGTCTGTAGTGTGCATCTCAATAAAGTAGGACACAACATACATACATTGAGTGTGTAACGAGACTAAAAGCACTGGAAGCGGGGACTAAGATCCCTTCGTTATTCAGTCTTCCAGGGCAGCGCTAACAAATTTCCCCTACAAGGCGGGCTAAATACCCCGTTACACATACTATATATTTAACATATGAGCAGAAATTCCTAACAAAAGCTTATTTGATGTCTATTTTAGACTAGTCAACGAAATGTTGTCTTTTATTTCGTCTGTAACAGTGCGTATCTGTGTGTTCATTCATTCATTCATTCATTCATTCACACACACACACAGAAACATGATTCACATTTAAACCGTATGCTATTTTTCCGTTTACAGACACTAACGTTATTCTATATCGCGATTAGAACAAAGCACAAGCATAAAACACTTACTTCTCAGCTGAATCTGTTGCTCCTCCTCGTGGTGAAAATAAACCAGCACTTGTTCTGAGGTAGGTAAATGTCCCAGGATTGTTCCTCATATAGCCGCGCAAGACGACAGTAGATTAATCTGACTAAAAAATATAGTGTGTTTTCAGAGTTTATGGGCGTTAACGCGTGCTCTCCGTGGGCGTGTCACATTACCAGAATAATGAGCTGAGAGGAAGATAATTAGACCGGCTGACACGTCTCTCTTTTTATATAGATGACATAAACGGAGAATATTTATTTTAGTTTTGAATCGGATCATTTAAAAGTACAAACTCAAATGATTTAAAAGATATATTGCTTATGGCTGGGTGAATAGTATTTGCTGAGTTTTGTTGAAGATTAGAGACGTGCTCCAGAAAAAAAGTTCACGGTGACTGAGAGGCAGAACGCACACCCTGTTTATTTTCTTTATTTTACAAAAGCACAATATTTTATTTCGATTGTATGTGGGCACATAAAAAAGTAGACATTTAACAGATTATTTTCTCATATTTCTTAACTCTATTTGAACAGAAATGATTGTAGTACTTTAAGTCTATTTTTCTGCTATGTGAAAAAAAACAAGCAAAACACGCCGGCGCTTTCTGGTCCCCAGAGGGTTAAAGGGGTCATGAACTAGCTTTTTAAAAAATGTTATATTGTTGTCTGAGGTCAACTTATGACGTTCGCTTGGTTTTTACATTCAAAAACATCAAAATGAATAAGTAATAGGATATTTTCTACCCTAGTTTTGAGCCTAGCTCAAAAACGCTCGGTTTTTATGGGCGTCTCGGATTGAAGACTTGGAAGTAAACGCCCACTGCTGTGAGTGGATAACAGTTTTGCATATTATAAGGAGTTTCAACACACTCGTAAGTAACGATTAGACTGATACACATGTACACATAATTATTAGATATCATATCAAACGATCTGTAACAATGCAATACTAGCCTATCAGATTATTATTATTTTTTAAATAAAAATTTTACTCACATAAGTGTGTTGCACCATTCCTGTCGGATCCAATATAGACACAGCACTGTTTTCTAATCTTAATCGGTCTGCAAATCCAGTCTCGACCTGTGTCTTGTTTACAAAACAATCCTCAGTGAAATGAAGCGAACAAACGGACAATGTTTTACTCACATCAGCTGGAACGTCATTAAAAACGAAGCTTAACCAAGCATTCCTATTGGAATCCAGAGGAAGCTTATGCAGCGACTGTCTTCTTCCACAACCAGGCACTGCACAATATTTTGTAAATGTCATGTTTATTGCTCGGTAGCTCGATCCGGTTTGTCATCACGAGGTAGGCCCATGTTATTTAGCTACGCGTGTAATGCGCGAATCGGTGGGTGGGGCTAAAGTAGCCATGTTGAAGTAGGTGTTGATCTTCTTCAGCGGGGGTGGTGTTTTATCCTCTTTGACGTCATAGTTCCCCACTTTGAAAAACGAGTCGTTTGCTGAGCCTGGTGTCAATAAAAGCATTTATTGGACTAACAAGGACGTTTTCAGTTCTGAAATTTACAGGATATTTTTATAATATGATGACCTCTTAGATGTCAAAAATGTGATTTCTCAGTTCATCACCCCTTTAACTGCTCTTGTCTAACTGCACACAGTGCTGTGCTTCACTCTGAAACGAACAGCGCATCAGACAAAATTGCAACATGTTGTGACTGATTTGATATCTAATCTACGCCATAATAAATATTATGCTTTAATTAATTGTTAGTTTTAATCAACCTTTGAACCCCCTGCAGATCCCTCACAAACTTAGCGAACCACCATTTTGTAAACCCTGCATTAGCCAAAGCATCTTGATTCATTCAGGGAGTATTCTTGCATTCCGTCTCGGCTATTTTTTTAATTGTTGGCCAAGGTAAACATGCAATTTTTAGCCACATATTAGGGTCTGGTCAACAAGTTGTTACTGCGTCTGTTCGATTTCGCAGCAACTCCTGTGTGAACAGCTCTTAACAGGTACTTCATATCTGTTCCCTTGGAATTGAACCCATGACAGATTGGTAGCACTTTGCGCCAACAGTTGAGGTATAGTAATTTTACCCCAAAACTGCAGTTCTGCACATCACATAGGCCTAGTGCTCATGTCCTCTACACAGCAATTACCACTGAGTAAACAGGAAAAATACGACATGTCTCCACTTGTGTATCAAAGTGGTTGGAATTCAAATTAGTCAGCTTACTTCGTTTTGAGTTCTCTCTTTCTTCTCGCCTTCTCAGAGATATGTTTAATGTCTGTGTACATGCTCCCAGCCACGTTTCACCTCTTTCCCTGCCGTGCTGTTTACTCCTCCAGCAGATGCTTGTTTTCCACCTTCTAGGCTATCTGCCATCGGGTTGTTTAGTGGGATTACATCTGTGTGGATCTGCGGTGGGGCTCTCGTCAAACCGGCATGGCCAACAGTGATAGAGCTCTGCTTTAATGTCTATCATGCTCATTTTTTACCCACGCACCAAACGCAGAGAAGACAGCCGGCAAAGAAAACAGCATATTAAGCCTCTTAATGATACAGTGGTCTAATGAAACGGTTTGTCAAAAAAAAAAAAAAAAAAAGAGAAAAGAAAATTGCTTTTGAATCAATATCACAGATTTGAGTGGATTAACGCAAACTGTGTCTATTTGCACATTTCTCTAGGTTTGGTATCGTTTTAAGCTGCTTTTTTCGGTTAGGATTAATTATGCCCCTTGGAACGCTATTAAATTATGATTACGGTGTGTGTCTAATTAGTTGTTAACAATTGGCTCTTTCTACAAATCCTCAGCTGTTGTTACGTTGTTACCCTTTTGTATTTTGCAAATACATCACACCTAGTTTTACGGATTATCAAGTTTGCTGACGTGTTTTCGTCTGAATCGCATGCCTCTCCTAGTCTCATTTGCCAGCTTATCACATACACACTCTCAGAAGTAGCTGAATGTCAATTCGGACCAGCTTTGAAGATATCATCCCGTTTCACTGCCGGAACATCCTGATAATATACGAATTCTCCCACTCCAACTTTGCAGCATATGTTTATCTCGGACTTTTAATATATGGTACATGTGTATATCTGTTCCCAGGTGCGTTTTGTATTTCACAGGCATCCTCATGTAAATTGTATGTACCGTTGGATGTTCGCATTAATATTCACAAATGCGCTCTGCGGAGTTTCATTGTCTTCTGGCTAGGAACAAAGAAAACATTTCCCCAGCAGCCCGAGTGCAGTTTTCCGCGTCGAGGAGAGTGGAAAAACAAAAAAGCACGGCTGGCCCTATTTGCAGAGTAAATGCAGGAATCCACAGTGTTTGAAAAGAGAGAGGAAGAGGGAGTCAGGGGTTAGAAACATAAAGTCTTCTGCTTTGATGTAATATGCTCTGTGTTTACATGATCTGTACCTCTTTGATGTTGTAACGGAAAGTGTCGGGAGTGCAGTGTCAGGGTATTATCTGCCGCCGAAGGATTTACCTTCACCTCTCCGTGAGCAGGTATCCTGAACACAAAATTTCACCTGAACTCTAACCACACATTGTATTCACATTATAAATGATTCAGATATGTTGGGCTATCTTGAGCCATGGTTTAGCAGTGACATTGGCACACATTGGCAGCGTTCACACAGTCAGTGTTCGGGATTCAAAACTGGTTTGACACTCAAAACGTCCTGATCAATATTCGTGAACAAAAAACCCATAAGATAAGTCGCTTTTCTATTTTCAAGATAAGTATGAGTACCACCTGTAACCATATGGCAGCAGAAATTAAAGTAAATACCAAACATAGTGACTATGTTTGCCAAAGTGACTATGTTTGACTATGATACCAATCGCCATTGAAGTGATATTAATTAATAGACAAGATAAATCATTATCGAGGTGCGAGTTCATCTGTCAAATCTTAATTAACCAACAGTGGCTTTGAATGTTGTAGAGCAAAACACAAAACTCCCCTTGCTGTTTGCAGCCATTGAGCCCTGGCACTTGTATGGGAAATGTGAGTTTGAATCTGACATTTTCTCATTTTCTTTTCCCCCTTCGTTCTTTTACTCCTTTTGTGTGTAGATATCATACTGAGGAAAAATTACTTTTTAATGAGCTTTTAATTTGTTGTTGTTGTTTTATTTGTTTTCCGGTTAAAAATATCCAAAAATCCTTGAAACAATATACATTTACTAGAGAAGCAACATTGCATAAGGTATTATTGTGTCATTTGTATCTTCTCTTACTGCAGTGGTGGATTTTTCCTGGTTTATACTTAAAAAAAAAGAAGAAAAAATGAAAAATCTGCCAGTGCCGTCAAATAAAATACACTTGTTTTTATAAAAAAACATTATCTGAATGTAGTTTCCCAAGTAAATTTTTAATTTAAAGAAATAACTTAAAAAGATGAATTATAAAATAACATTAATAAAAATAACATAAAAAGGTGAATTAGCATGTTGGTAGCATGAATTAACATGTTGATATCATGGATTTGCACATCGATAACATGTTTTAACACACTGCTTGCATGAATTAGCATTTTGCTAGCATATTTTAACAAATTGCTAACTTTAATTAAGGGACCGTTCGGTATTTATGGAATGGACCACCGGAGGAAAATAGGGGAGGGTCATGTATTTTTATTCTTTGTTGAGGGGAGGGTCATCTAGCATTTTTTTAGACGAGAGGGAGGGTCACCCAACTTTTGTATTCATGAAAACAGCAAAATTTCAAAGTGGCTTGTTTGGTGCATATTTTTCCATGTAGCTCCATGTAGCTCTCTCAGTCTCGGCCCCCCATCGCTAGCAGATGGGTCGACCCATTGCTCTTCATTCCGAATGCGAATGGGCGTAATTTAGGGGTGGGACATGTCCCCACCACTTTTTCCCAGGATGGATATTGTCCCCCACCATTTTTTTAAACATTATGAGGCACGGATGTACCTAATACAAATAAATAAAACATCTCAAGTTAACTAGCAGAGCATTTTTTTAGTTCGTTATTAAATAAGAGACGATCTAGCGGTAAAATGTGTTGTTTTTGAAATCAAGCTGAGTGCTCGTTGCCGCTGCTATCAGTTGCATGGATATGAAAGAGAGTGTTCTCTTGTGGCCCGCGCAGTCTTCACTCGGACGCGCTTTTCAATCTATCGCCGTTGCGGATACTCTCTGTTCGTTCCGGTGAAATCACAAAACACACACAAACGTGTCTCTGCTTGATCAGAATCAGAATCAGAAACAGAAAGAGCTTTATTGCCAAGTGTGCTTGCACACACAAGGAATTTGTTTTTGGTACTGAGGCTTCCAGTGGACATATACAAATACAAATACAACAAGAAACATAATACTACAAATTATAAGAATAAAAAATATAAATATATGAGAATAAAAGTATCACAGTTGGGTTTAGTCAGAATAGACATTTTCAGATTTACAGATTATGAACATATTTACAGTGTTTTGAATATTATAAATAAATAAATCTACATATAAGTATCACCTGAGTTGTAGGGTATTGCACTAAACAGTGGGAGTATTGCACTTAAGGCATATGCCTTGGGAGGAGTGTTAACTGTTCAGGAGGGAAATGGCCTGTGGGAAGAAACTGTTCCTGTACCGAGATGTTCTTGTGGCCAGTGATCTGAGTCGCCGTCTTGACGGTAACAGTTCAAACAGGAGGTGTCCAGGGTGAGTGGAGTCTGTGATGATTTTACCTGCTCTCTTCCTCACTCTGGAAGAGTACAGGTCCTGGAGGGTTGGCAGGGGGGCACCAATGATCCTCTCCGCAGTCCGGACTATCCGTTGTAGTCTCCTGATGTCTGATTTGGTAGCTGAACCAAACCAGACAGTGATGGAAGTGCATAAGACAGACTCAATGACGGCTGAGTAGAACTGAATCAGCAGCTCCTGTGGCAAGTTGAACTTCCTCAGTTGGCGAAGGAAGTACAGTCTCTGCTGGGCCTTTTTCACAATGGAGTCAATGTGATTGTCCCACTTCAGGTCCTGAGAGATGGAAGTGCCCAGGAACCTGAATGACTCCACTGCTTCCACAGTGCTGTTCATTATGGTGAGTGGGGGGAGTGCTGGGCTGTTCCTCCTGAAGTCCACGATCACCTCCACTGTTTTGAGCGTGTTCAGCTCAAGGTTGTTATAACTGCACCAGACAGCCAGCTGTTCAACCTCCAGTCTGTAAGCAGACTCGTCACCGTTTCGGATGAGACCGATGACAGTGGTGTCGTCGGCAAATTTCAGGAGCTTGACAGTGGGGTCTTTAGAAGTGCAGTCATTAGTGTACAGGGAGAAGAGCAGTGGGGAGAGAACGCACCCTTGAGGGGCGCCAGTGCTGGTGGTGAGAGTCCTGGATGTGAGTTTCCCCAGTCTCACTCGCTGCTGCTGGTCCGTCAGGAAGCTGGTGATCCACTGACAGATCGAGGATGGTATGGAGAGCTGGGTCAGTTTGGCTGTGAGAAGACCAGGCATGATGGTATTGAAGGCCGAACTGAAGTCCACAAAGAGGATCCTTGCATAAGGCCCTGGTCTGTCGAGATGTTGCAGGATATAATGCAGTCCCATGTTGACTGCATCATCCACAGACCTGTTTGCTCTGTAAGCAAACTGAAAGGGATCCAGCAGGGGTCCAGTGATGTCCTTCAGGTGGGCCAGCACCAGTCTTTCAAACGACTTCATGACCACAGACGTGAGAGCGACAGGTCTGTAGTCATTAAGTCCAGCGATTTTGGGTTCTTTGGGGACAGGAATGATAGTGGAGCGTTTGAAGCAGCAGGGAACTTCACACTGCTCCAATGATCTATTGAAGATCTGCGTGAAGACCGGGGCCAGTTGGTCAGCACAGGCTTTTAAACAAGCAGATGAGATGCCGTCTGGGCCTGAGGCTTTCCTAGTCTTCTGTTTTTTGAAGACTCGGCTCACGTCCTCCACACAGACCTTAAGCTCAGGTTGGATGGCAGGAGGGGGGAGTAATGGGAGTGCAGGAGGTGATGGTGAATGTGTGAAGTGCAGGTCAGAGCTGGTGTGTGGTGTGAATGAGGGCTTTTCAAACCTGCAATAAAATGAGTTTAAATCATCAGCCAGGTGTTGATTGTCCACAGATCGGGGGGATGGTGACTTGTAGTTGGTGATGTTCCTCAGGCCATTCCAGACTGATGATGGGTCGTTGGATGAAAACTGTTTTTTCAGTTTATCAGAGAAGCTTCTTTTAGCAACTCTGATCTCCTTTGTCAGTCTGTTTCTGGCCTGGTTATACAAGATTTTATCCCCACTTCTGTAGGCATCCTCTTTGGCATGACGAAGGTGTTTGAGTTTCCCAGTAAACCATGGTTTATCATTAGTAAATGATAAGAATGTCCTGGTAGGAATGCATGTATCCTCACAGAAACTTATATATGATGTTACAGTATCTGTGAGCTCATCCAGATCGTTGGTAGCAGCTTCAAAAACAGTCCAATCAGTGCAATCAAACCAGGCCTGTAGATTCATCTCTGCTTCATTAGTCCATCTTTTTACAGTCCTTATTACAGGTTTAGCTGATTTCAGTTTCTGCCTGTAGGTCGGTATGAGATGAACCAAACAGCGATCAGAGAGCCCCAAAGCTGCTTGTGAAACGGAGTGATACGCATCTTTTATTGTGGTGTAACAGTGGTCCAGTATATTACTGTCTCTGGTGGGACATGTAACGTGCTGTCTGTATTTTGGTAGTTCACGGGAAAGATTTTCTTTGTTAAAATCCCCAAGAATGATTAAAATAGAGTCAGGATACCTTTGTTCTGTTTCAGCTATTTGTTCAGCCAGCTGTTGTAGCGCCACGCTCACGCACACGTCTGGAGGGATGTAAACATTCACGAGAATGAAAGAGGAAAACTCCCGAGGCGAGTAGAAAGTTTTACAGTTTATGAAATGTGCCTCTAAATTAGGAGAGCACATCTTCTTCAGTGTTGTTACATCTGAACACCAACTTTCGTTAATGTAGAAACACAATCCACCACCTCTTGTTTTCCCCGTTAGCTCCACGATGCGATCCGCTCGGAACAGCTGGAAGCCCGGCAGATGTATTGCGTTGTCCGGTATGGCTTCACTCAGCCAGGTTTCAGTGAAGCACAGAGCAGCGGAGTTTAAAAAATCCTTGTTAGTGCGGGTGAGGAGAAGAAGTTCGTCCGTTTTGTTAGGAAGGGATCGGAGATTCGCGAGATGAATACTGGGGAGTGCAGTGCGCAGGCCGCGCTCGCGGAGTTTAACCAGCGCGCCGGCTCGCTTGCCGCGTTTGCGCCTGACCGCGCGTTTGAACAACAGCGCTGCTCCTCCGACGAGAATGTCCTGCAAGACGTCCGAATAATCAAAAACTGTAGAAAAGTTATCTGGTGTGTGTTTCCTAATGTCCAGTAGTTCGTCTTTGGTGAAACTGATAGGAAAAGAATGACTAAACGCAGAACAAACAAACAAAAACAACACAATAGCTGGAGAGCCCCACACAGAGGCAGCCGTCTGCGGCGCCATCTTGGATGTATTATCCAAGATATCTACTGTAACCACTGATGAACATATTCGGATTTGATGAGAAAAAAGAAAAAAAAAACTATACGAGTGCAGATTAGAACCCAGAACCTCTGACATGCTTGGCAAGAGATCTACCACTAGACTAACAATATTAGTAGATCTTGTTACAAGACTAATTAAACCCAATGTAACGTTACTATTCAAATTGATTTCTAGACATCGTCATGTTATTTTTTAATTTTTTTTTCACACACATGTCCCACCCACTTTTTAAAACAAATTTACACCACTGGAATGAACTGTCTCCATATGAGGAATTCCTCCATATCCTTTTTCAAATACAAGGTCAATATTGATTTTCACTAACGACAAAACAACAAAATATCCGTGAATTTATATGGAACTAAGCTTTAGAAGCTTTCCATCTTTACTCTCCTCCCTGTTACGTTGCATTTGGAGATCGACTATTTTTTACTGACAAAATGCCAGCGGCCGGAAACAACAACAGCTACAGTGAGTTGTTCAAAACCTTTCTTTTTAGTAAACTCTATGTACATCAACAATCTTCTCAATGCTCGAGTTCATGTGTAGAGGCCCTGGTGATACTTCGAGCAAATTTTCATGTTGTGTCGAACCGTCTTAGTGTTTTAAAAATTTTGATGCTATCATAGTAGTGCCCCTAGCACTCCCATTCAAAAGGCAATTTGACCGAAAACGAAAATACGGTCAATCTTAAAAGTGGCGTTTCCATCTTAATTATACTTTTAAACGAAAGTTTGACTCGGATAGATTCACAAAAATACCTTAGGTTGCATTTTGGCGAGAGTTACGCTTTAAGTCGTTTGTCATGGTTGTAAAAAAAAACAATGGCTATCTGAACATCTTTGCCAAGAGCAAACCAGTAGCTTACAGAAGTAATCAATAAATTATCAGGGAAGGTCATGCCTTTTTTCACAATCATTTTGGAGGGTCATAGAACAATTTATTGCTGGTGAAGGGAGGGTCAAGTCTATTTTGACTATAGATCTCAAAACTCCTCCGGTAGCCCTTTCAATAAAAAACAAACAGTCCCCAACACGTTGTCAACATGCACGTTGTCACATTGCTAGCATGATTTAACATGTTGCTAACAGGTTTAAGCATATTGCTAGCATTAATTAACATGTCAGATAATATACACTTGTATTATAAATACATTATCTGAATGTTGTTTGCCAAGTAAATTCCTTATTTAAAGAAATAAGTTGAAATAAAAAGATGCATTAGCATGTTACTAGCATGAATTAGCATGCTGCTAGCATGAATTGGCACATTGCTAGCATGTTTTAGCATATTCATTAGCATGCTGTTAACGTGTTTTAGCACATTGATAGCATGATTTAACATGTTGCTTACATGTTTTAGCACATTCCTAGAATAAATTAGCACACTTGTATTAAACATACAACATCTGAATGTTGTTACCCTAGTAAATGTATAATTTAATGAAATAACTTGAAATAAAAAGATGCTAATTAAGGTAAAACTATTATTTGAAGGATTTTAACTTGAAAATTCTTCTGTGGAACACAAAAGAAAGCATTTTGAAAGTCAATGGGAAGGCCATTCCCAGGCAATGGGAATGTGTGGAACATTCTTCAGAATATCTTCTTATGTATTCCACAGAAGAAAAAAAACTTTCTATTTTAAAAGCTTAATATTATACTTTCAAAAAACAGATACTAACATATCCGTGTCCTTATCCTCACCTTCCTGCAGCAGTCTCAAACCATGCCGGACACGACCAGATGTGCCGACCCCCCCTTCATAGTGCCTCCTCAGACACACCTTGCGGCATGAGGGGGATGTTCACCCAGTAGAATAAGAGGTGGACAGACCTTACCGTGAACTGTGGACATGCTCTTCTGAAGACACTGGTTTACAGAGGAAGAGGATGTATACTGTAAATATTCCGTCTGCTTACGGTTGGAGAAAAGACCATTAAGAGTTGGCAGGGGTTGGGGGTCAAGAAAGGCTTGGAGCTGCGAGAACCAAATATGGAAGCATTCTGACATTTAAAGAGAGATTGTTCATAGAGAAAATATTTGGAGCACATGAAGAAATTAAAGCCATCATAATTACTCACAGCAAAAATTAATTGTGCGCCACAACTAGAAAACCTTTAACATCATTTTCTGTGATAGTTTGTTAGGAAGAATAATTGTATTGTAACTAAAACATGACATTTTAACAACAAGCCTGTTTCACCTAAAATAAGATCTTACAACCAAGTGAGCTGCCTTAAAGGAATAGTTCACTTACAAATGAAAATTCTGTCATCATTTACTCACCCTTAAGTTGTTTCAAACCTGTATGCATTTCTTTCTTCTACTGAACACAAAAGATGATATTTTGAAGAATGTCGGTAACCAAACAGTTGATGGACCCCATTGACTTCCATAGTATTTTTTTTCCTACTATAGAAGTCAATGGGGTACATCAACTGTAAATGATGAAAATTTTAATTTTTAAGTGAACTATTCCTTTAAAAATTAAGTTTGTAAACCCAGACAATGCTGTATGTAACATTGGTTCAATGATGCAAATGACAGTTTGTAAAGATTAGATGCTATATTTTGACACAGGAAATAACATATTCGTGACCACCTAACAGTTTTAAGGGCAAATCGATTTCAATTGATTTGAGTTTTGATCCTGTGGTGAGGCAGGTTTTGACTTTTAAAAGTTTTAATTTTAGACTTTTTCATACTTTTAGCAAGTTTTGTAATTGCTGAACCTTTACAACCCTGTAAAAGTAGAGACTCAAAAACCTCAGTTCCACCTAAAACAAGGTTAAAAATTGCTGGAGCTTATAAAACACTATAAAACCTTGTAGTAATTTTCTCATTGAGGAGAATATTTGACATATTGTTTAAATAGACTAATTTTGTGAAAATGCCCTTTAGTGGAACCCTCAAGTCTAAAGTGGCATTATGAAACTTTTCACTAAAAGCTGTCAATTTTAACAGCGTTTTGAGAACTCATTAATGGCACTTGTAGGGTTTTGTATAATCAGGATCTGCAAGGAATTCGTGTCTGGCAAGTTCTTAGTAAAAATCCATAAGATGCAGGAGCTGTAGTATCAGAAACTAAATCACTCTACAACACTTTACATTATAGATCCCATGTTGCTTATGCTAATTCATTATTTCTAATTAATATAAATAACAACAACAACAAAGTGTAATTACAGACTGTTCCACAACATAATTATACACATGTAAAAGAGCATGTTGTTCATTAGTTTTTACTGGACACTTCTATATGTAATTGCACTGTAAAGCCTGCAAAAGTACTCAGGCTGGCCATGGGCGCTCACCACTTATCATTGAAGGGCAGGAGAGAATTTTCTCTTTGATGAAGGAGGTTATAAGCTATGGGCCGCTGTGGGAAATTTGTCCAAGGTGCCAGGTTATCATCCTAGCTTTCCTGCAAGAAGTGCCCCTGGGAATTTTAATGATGACAGAAAGTCAGGAAAGATTTTTCGAGTTATCTTTGCCCACACTTGCTTAGCTTCAACAGGTGTTGCTGCCATCAGGTTCACCAACTCCACTAAATGCTTGTAGTCTGATATAGCTATAAGATTTACTTCTTGATAAAAAATAAATAAATCATGAATTGATGAAAATATTGCAGAATAGCTCAATTAAATATATGTTTTGTATTCTTTGATGTATAGCGAAATTAAGTGTAATATGTCACATGTCTGTCCTTTCTTGTGATGCACATGGGTGTTTTGTTATTTTGAGCCATGTGCTCTTGTCATTGTTTTATCCCTCCCCCTTGTTATCTGATTATTGGTTTAATTGCTCCACCTGTCTGTCTCGTTACCCTCCTTTGTTTGCCTTCCTATTTAGTCTTCTTGTGTTTCCTGTCCTGTGTTACGTTGTGTTTGTGTTTGCGCCTTGCCTTGGTTTGCCTTGCCTTGCCTTGCCTTGCCTTGCCTTGCCTTGCCTTGCCTTGCCTTGCCTTGCCTGCCTTGTTCTATGTAGTTTGGTTTGTTTATTTTATGTTTTATCTTCATTGAACACTTCTTTCGCTCTGCACTGGAATCCACAGAATTATTCCCGGTCCCACCGTGACAGAACGAACGAGCCACATGTGGATTCCGCGGAGCGAACTTTGTCCGGCTTTAAATATTTTTCCCTGTGTGCCCAGAGGAATGAGGAGAGGAGGGCAGCTGAGTCTTCCTCACTGGTCTCTCCTGGAATGGGATCATCGTCATCGGATCTGTCCAGCGTTGGGAATCCGTCTATGGTTTTAACCAACTTCGAGTCTGCACAGATCCGTCAAAAGGGACGGAGAAGGAGACATAATCCGTCTGCCCAGTCAGAGACTGTTCACGTTCCGTCTGCCCAGCGAGAGACTGTTCACGTCACGTCTGCCCAGCGAGAGACTGTTCACATCACGTCTGCCCAGCGAGAGACTGTTCACGTCACGTCTGCCCAGGGAGAGACTGTTTACGTCACGTCTGCCCAGCGAGAGACTGTTCACGTCCCGTCTGCCCAGTCAGAGACTGTTCACGTTCCCTCTGCCCAGTCAGAGACTGTTCACGTTCCGTCTGCCCAGTCAGAGACTGTTCACGTTCCGTCTGCCCAGTCAGAGATTGTTCACGTCACGTCTGCCCAGTCAGAGACTGTTCACGTCCCGTCTGCCCAGTCAGAGAATAGCCACACGTTCTGTCTGCCTTCCTGGACCTGGACTATCTGGAGCGTCTGGCTCGGATCCTGGACATGCCCGTGTCTGCTGTTCCAGAGCCGGAGCCAGTGTCTGCTGTTCCAGAGCCGGAGGCAGAGCCAGTGCCTGTTCCAGAGACAGAGGCAGAGCCAGTGCCTGTTCCAGAGCCGGAGGCAGAGCCAGTGCCCGTTCCAGAGCCGGAGGCAGAGCCAGTGCCTGTTCCAGAGATGGAGGCAGAGCCAATGCCTGTTCCAGAGCCGGAGGCAGAGCCAATGCCTGTTCCAGAGCCGGAGGCAGAGCCAGTGCCTGTTCCAGAGCTGGAGCCAATGTCTGTTCCAAAGCCATTGCCTGTTCCAGTTCCAGAGCCAGTGTTTGTGTTTGTGTCTGTTCTTGTGGATGTTACAGTTCCTGAGCCGGTGTCTGTTCCTGAGCCGGTGTCTGTTCCTGAGCCGGTGTCTGTCACCGCCTTGGCCGCCCGAGGGGTCTGCCCCACCCTGGCCGCCCGAGGGGCCTGCCCCGCCCTGGCCGCCCGAGGGGCCTTCACCGCCCTGGCCGCCCGAGGGGCCTTCACCGCCCTGGCCGCCCGAGGGGCCTTCACCACCCTGGCCGCCCGAGGGGCCTTCACCGCCCTGGCTGCCCGAGGGGCCTTCACCGCCCTGGCCGCCTGATGGACTCTGTGTTTCGCCCTGGCCGCCCGATGGACTGTGTTTTGCCCTGGTCTGTTCCTCCCATCCCATCCTGGTCTGTCCCTCCCGTCCCGCCCTGGTCTGTCTCTCCCGTCCCCACCCTGGCCTGTCCCTCCTGTCCCGCCCTGGTCTGATGGAGCGTCTGGTAGCCGCTCCGTAGGGAGGGGGTTATGTCACATGTCTGGCCTGTCTTGTGATGCACATGGGTGTTTTGTTATTTTGAGCCATGTGCTCTTGTTTAAGTGCTCCACCTGTCTGTCTCGTAACCCTCCTTTGTTTGCCTCCCTATTTAGTCTTCCTGTGTTTGCTGTCCTGTGCTCGTTCGTTGTATTTGTTACGTTGTGTTTGTGTTTGCGCCTTGCCTTGCTTTGCCTTGCCTTGCCTTGCCTGCCTTGTTCTATGTAGTTTGGTTTGTTTATTTTATGTTTTATCTTCATTAAACACTTCTTTCGCTCTGCAATGGAATCCACGGAATTATTCCCGGTCCCACCGTGACATAATTTCATTATTTGACTGGAAAGAGAATATGGAACCCTAGAGAGAACGTTTTCAAGAATCTCATTTCATAAATCATTTCAGAGCTGTCAAAAGACACTTCAAAATGCCAAACTTTACACTTTAAAAGAAATGTTATGTCATTAGAAGTGTTATTTCTGCATGCCTGCAGTAACCTTTTTTCTCATACAAGAGCTTTGATTTATGAGCAGTTGTTGGTGTTTTCAAGTGAACAAATCGAGAACAAAACAAAACAAAAAATCTGAGGAAATAACAACTGAATACAGAGCCATGACTGAATAAAAAAAAAATTATTTTTAAACCGATTATGTTTATTTTGACCTTTTTATAAACTTTCTTAATGTTGCTGTTTGAGCATGGAAAAGGTCTGCAATGTTACAAAGCACAAAGTCACTCGAAAATCTGTTATTTTCTATATCAGTATAGCCTAGCACTGTTTCTGAACTCCCTGAAATTCCTTAATTGTAGTCTTGAGTTTTCTTCCAGGAATGAACATCCCAATATTCCTCATTAAAATAATTCAACAAGGCATACGCACAATAAAGGGGGCAAGTCCTGCTTAAGTTGTGTTAGTAGTGTGTTGAAACTCAAGGTTATGGTAAGGGGCGTGACATTTCCCAAACACACTCGAAGTGGTTGACCAATCACAACACATCCCAGATAGCAAATTGGAATCGGGCTGAATCTGGTTGAATTTCGGCTGCAAGTTTGGCCCACATGGAATTACAGCCCAAGATCGGCACAAAAGCTACTTGCCTAAAGTAAACCAGATCCATGCCGGCAGCAGACCAAAAGTCACCCACAACTTCTTCCATGTCCCCAGAAATCAGCCATAACTGGCCCACAACAGTGCCAGAATCCCCAGATGTAAGCCAGAAATGAGCCAAACTGCCACCTTTTACCCCAGAAGAAATAAAATCTTGTTTGTGGAAAAATGTGCTGTTAATGTGAATAGGCCAAGTCAGTTTTAGCCAGGAACCCTCTCATCCGAGTCCCTGTTAGGCCCAAACAGCTTAACTCTAGTGGATTACCAAAGACGAGTTGCAGTGTTTTCAGGCTTTTGTTTATTTAAAAAAAACATCTTTTTGAAAGAGCTTCACAACAGGCCAACAGTGACGGCTAAATGTTGAATCGTGCGCCTGACTGACCAATCTCATTCACACTCTGCTGCTTGTTTCCCCAGGTGCTTTTCAATACCAGGTTATGACATCACCATTCTAAACAGGGAAGTGGGACACTTACCTGGATGCTTCACAGCACGAGTACATTCACCTGTTCACATCGACGCGGCTGCACTTAAAGCCCGGGTGTGAAAACGCCTCAAGGACGTGTGATTTAAAAAAAAAAGTGTTCGTGCTCGGGACCATGGGGCTGCACGCAAACCCAAGGCAAAACCCAATCACGACGATGAGCCACTTCTGAGGATTCCTCCTTCCGTCGCTTTGTTTGTGCTAAGTACAGTGTGACAGGCAAAGAGGCTTAATGAAAAGCAAAGCAGATTGAAGGAATGACAGACCTGACAGGAGTTAATAGGCTGGTGATAAAAAGAAATGTAGAGCAGAAACAAACGTTTTAACCTAATTTAAATTTACATCTTCCCTTTCACTGTTATTCCCAAAGGGGTCACACACGCACCGACTCGGTTGCCTAGATACACCGCAGAGCATATTCTGCCAACTAAAATGATTGTACAAAATAAGAAAATCACTCAAACTGATTTGTGATATTAATTTAATGTGTGTCAGACTTGATTCCTTTCGGAAAAGGTCACATTCATTCTTCTGCGCTTCAGCATTGTTGCTCCTTGTTTATTTCTCTAAATAAAGATCTCTGAGCGAGCGAGGATTTGTAAATGTATCGGCCCACGTTTGCGGCGGCTCCTTGTCTCAGCAAATTTAGAATGTCAAACACTGACCTGTGATAAATAGAAGCTTGAGTGAGAATTGCTCTTTCTTTTTTCTCTTATTTTCCAAAGGGTAGAGTGCTCTCCTCCAGATATTCCCTCAATTGTATGAGTGCGTTCTGTTCGTTTGTTGATTTAATTCATACAGCAATGGAAATATAACTTAATTAATACATACTAAGGTAAATTACTTCTTAATATTTATAGAAGCTTTTCAGAATCGAAACCACTGTGAAATAATGTGTGGTTGTTGCCTTAAAGAGCTATTTTAACTGGATTTAACACTTTGTGTGACCAAGCCTTTGTAAGAAAACCATCTTAACTGAGACTAAGCCAGTTTGCTGGTGTTAACTACACTCAAAAAAATAACTCTTTAAACTAACTTAATTCAATTATGGACAGTGGTTCCACACAAGCAAATTATTTTGCATTAACGTTAATGACATTTTTTGAATCTATGTAAGCTCCTTGTGTTGTGACAACTCAACTGAATGAGTCCAAACAATTCAATGGAATTGCTTCCCTGTAACTTAAACCGGTTAAGTTTAGTGAACATGCTTTAGTTTATTTAAAACTGCACTAAAAAATATATGTATGCTGGATTTACATGATTTCTCAAATGAATTACTAGACTATAGGTAACTATTAGCTAATAATAGCACTTATTAACATACTAATTGCTAAGATTTATATGCTCTTTCAGCAACAAGAGTAACCCTATTTGAATCAGTCCACATCCTAACCAAATGCTCCACTCTTCTCCACAATGGTAACCCACTGTAATTTAAATGGTTCTAATAATTGCAATGTAATTGAACCTTAAACACAATTACACACTATAAAGTCTTCCCCTTTCCTTATTTTCTAAAAAAACACATAAAATGACACTTAATTTCAACATTTATTCTGTCTTAATTCAGCTATATGCAAAGCATGCTGGAAACTAACAAGCACCGCCCACTTTCAGTTAATGCAACACAAATCATTCATGTAATCTTAACACAAACGGATTAAGTAAACTTTAATTTTACATATTTAAGCAGATTGAACATAATCAAATTAAGTTTGGATAAAATGTACAGCAATTGTGTTTCTTAAGCTCATTTGAAGCAATTTGAACAAGCAAATTCATTGCTTGCAAATTCACAGCAAAATATTTTTTCATTGAAATATATTTAAAGCATTCCAGAACAGAATTTCCGAAATACTCACAGAAATGAAAGACTTAGCCTTTAGATTAACTTTATATTTTCTCTGAGGCCATGCACTTTGCTACTTTCTTCACACTCCATCTTCATCCAATACATTGGAAATTGTCACATCCAGGTTTTTTTTTATCGCGAAATTAAACCCTTTACATTAGTTTAACGATTGATAATTAAGTAAAGTGGAAAATTATACCGGTTAAGTTAATTAAACGCAATACAATAGTGTTTTGGTGGTAAAATAAATATATGTGTGTTACTTTAACAAAACATGTTTGGGTAAAAAGAACAGTGCCACAAAACCATTGTTTTGAGTGTATAGACTGTAAAAAAAATTGAACTGAAAAAAACTTTCTGAATAACGGTTTTGAGGCCGTTTATGGGGGGTATGGGCGGCGCCATCTTTGAAAATCCTAACCCCGCCCACCTTCTGGCCAATCCATATATGGGTAAAAGGGCGGGCTTTGTGTGTTCACACCGAACGTGAATTTAATTATTTGCGCGAGTAGATTACATACAAAGTCAATGCAAAGATGCGAATAGACGCATCATTCGCGAATTGGGCGATGCATTTGCCGCCAACGTCTTCCGCGCAAGTTGAAAAATTTGAACTCCAGCGAATGTTCAAGCGTCTAACTAGACGCGTATTTGATGCTCTATTCGCGTCCGGTGTGAACACACCATCATGGTGTGCCGGCCGGTGGACCACGCCCTCTTCAGCCAAGCAGCGGCAGCCTCAGCTATCTGTAACGTTATAAGATCGACTGGCAGACTAGACTACTTTTTACAGTCTATGGCTACTACATTCACTGCAAAGCTGCTGAAGAGTACAACCCATCTGAATTTGCTTGCAAGTTGTGGTTGTACCGTGAAGTTCATGTATGTCTCTTAAAGGCATGTTCAGACACCTTATAGTTATGTATCCTGCAAGGTATTTATTCATTTGGCAGACGCATTTACAGTGTTTCAAACGTCAGTTATAACCATAGGTAAAGTACCTCGGACGCTAACTTATCTGAGGCGATTTAATGCAAAAAATTAGCAGTGCCGTTGCAGTGCCACTGCCCACAAACATTGATGCTAAATAGTGCTAACTACGTGAAATAGTAGTGGAATGTCACTTACCGGAAAAAATGGAGCGAAGTACTCCTACAGTGTCGGTTAGTGCAGTTTATAGCAGAGCAACCCATTTTATGTACGATATTTCAATACAAATGTTCAGAAAGGATACAGAGATTGTGTCAGATCATGGCCGAGAAGTCAAATTTCAGGAATTCCACTCGGCGCAGCCCGTTATCAGCTGACAATCAAGCTGTCAATCAAAGTTAACCACGCCCTTATTTGTCATACATTTTATATCTAAATTCACCCCCCTCACAGTTGTCAGGCACTCGGAACCTATCGAAAAATACAATAAAAGTCCAATGGACCAACCTGTAAAAATATGAATTTATGCTGTGAAAACGGACATTTTAACATGGGGCGACTAACGGGCGATCTTTGGTCTCACAAAAAGAGACAGGGTTGTGACATTTTATTTTATAAAGCCTGTGTAGGAATATTTTAAATGTTATGTAACATTTATTCATTTGGCAGACGCATTTACAGTGTTTCAAACGTCAGTTATAACCATAGGTAAAGTAAGTTACCTCGGACGCTATCTTATCTGAGGCGATTTAATGCTAACTGTTGCAGTGCCACTGCCCACAAACATTGACGCTAAATAGTGCTAACTACGTGAAATAGTAGTGGAATGTCACTTAACGTTACCGGAAAAAATGAAGCGTATTTAGACATTTTATATCTAAATACGATCTAAACTAACGAGTTAGAAAAAAATTCACCCCCCTCACAGTTGTCAGGCACTCGGAACCTATCGAAAAATACAATAAAAGTCCATGGGACCAACCTGTAAAAACGTCTCTGGTTACTTGCGTAACCTATATTCTCTGAATAGGGAACGAGACGCTGCGGAAAGCGCAGTGGGATATTCTCTGAATGTGCCGATTGTCTGAAGCCTTATGGAATCACGCCAATTCATTGGCTGATGGCGTCCGTGCGATATGGCTCCGCTCTTACGTCGCATCATTACATATTCGCGCGCGCGCTATCTGCTCCTCAGATTTCTCTGCCGAAAAGAAACTGTCAGCAGCGCGAGGAGCTTGGCCGCTAACGCAGCGTCTCGTTCCCTATTCAGAGAACATAGGTTACGCAAGTAACCAGAGACGTTCTCTTTCATAGGTTCACTCAACGCTGCGGAAAGCGCAGTGGGAACGGACTACCAAACTCGCCAAGCTAGAGCGCTTTTTATGACTGGTAGATAAAAGAGACAACGACCGAAATGAGTTCAAACAGAAAGAACCTGGGAGCTATAGAACCAGCTATAGAACCTTACAAAAGTGTGCGGAGAGGACCAGCCTGCCGCAACACAAATATCCTCCAAAAGAGTTCCTCTGAAAAGAGCTTGAGAAGATGCTACACTTCTGGTGGAATGTGCTTGTGGCGGGCGAGGCGTGGTTCAGCGAGGTCTGCGACGAGAGAAAGAGTGGAGAGACGAGCGGCGGTAAGTAGGTCAAGTGCAAAATGACGTGGGGAAACCGTATAAAAGACAGACGGGAACCAGCGTTCGAGGAGAAAGGGGTGAGGACTCGTGGGAACGTGGAAGAAAGAGGACTCTATTGACGCAAGACAAAGTTACCGAGTATTTTGAACTGTGAATGAGATTTATGTTGACGTGCGCATGTGGCACGAGTGCGATCTGAGTTTATTGAATAAATTACCCACGAGCCTCAGCTAGCCGACCCCGGTCTCCTTCCTTCTCACACACACACAAAAGGGAAATACTACAGTGCTCTAATGCTGAGAGGTGAGGGCAAGCCACGCACCCCGTAAGCCAACGAGATAGCCTCTGTGACCCAGTGAGAAATCCTTTGCTTTGATGCAGCAAGCCCACAGCGGCTAGCACCGAAGCAAACCAGAAGCTGGTTAGATTTCCTCCAACCGCCTGAGCGGTCTACATATATCTTAAGAGAACGAACTGGGCAGAGCAAGTTAAGCTTCCTATCTTCCTCAGATGAAAATGGAGGAGGGTGGAAAGCGTTAAGGTTAACTACCTGTGAGCGGAAAGTTGAGGAAAGAACCTTGGGGACATACCCTGGTCTCGGCCTCAAGGAAACTTTGACCAGGCCAGGGGCAAAGTCCAAGCAAGACTCGCTAACAGAAAGAGCTTGTAAGTCTCCCACCCACTTTAATGACAAAGCTAACAAAAGAGAAACCTTGAGAGTCAGAATCCTCTCCGGAGCTGACTCCAAGGGCTCAAAGGAGGCTTTCGTCAAATCCTCTAGGACAACAGAAAGATCCCATGAGGGAACTCTAGGGGAGCGAGCCGGTTTCAGGCGCTTCACCCCACGCATAAAGGCAGAAACTAACCTTAATTTGCCCAGGGGAATCTCATCCGATTCCCTATGCGCTGCAATAGCCGCAACATAAACTCTGAGAGTGGTAGCGGCTGCTCCAGCCGCAAACTTCTCCTGCAGGAATTCCAGTACTGAACCAGCAGGGCTGTTAACTGAGCTCCTATCATGTGCTAAGCACCAAGTCTCAAAAACCTTCCATTTGGAAGAATATAATCTTCTTGTAGAAGGGGCTCTAGCACTCGCAATGGTCTCCTGAACGTCAGTTGGGAGACCAGAGCTTAATGCTAACGGCCTCTGATCGGCCAAACATACAGCTTCCACATGTCTGGGCGAGGATGCCATATCCTGCCCTGTAGCTGGGACAGCAGATCTTCCCTGACCAGGATCCTCCAGGGGGAAGATTCCAGTAGAGGAATTAGCTCCGAAAACCATGGCTGAGATGGCCAGAACGGAGCTACCATGAGGAGGCGGACTCCGCTCTCTCTCACTCTGGCCAAGACCGCCTGGATCAATTTGATGGGCGGGAAGGCATAGAGTTTCTGCGTTGGCCAAGGGTGAGCGAACGCATCTATCCCCAATGGGGCCGGGGGACTCAGGGAGAACCAAAGCGGGCATTGGGACGACTCTTGAGATGCAAAGAGGTCCACCTCCGCCTCCCCAAAAACCTTCCAGATCAGGGCCATCGTCTGGCGGTTCAACATCCATTCCCCCGATCTGAGTTTCTGTCTCGACAGAAAATCTGCTGTGAGGTTCAGAACCCCTGGGACATGAACCGCTCTTAGAGATAGGAATCTGCTCTGAGACCACAGGAGAAGGTGACGCGCATGCCTGTCTAGGGTGCGCGACCGAGAACCTCCCTGCCGGTTCACATGAGACACCACTGCCATGTTGTCTGTTCTGACAATGACATGGGGACCCTCCAGAAGAGGGAGGAAATGAAGCAGAGCCAGAAAAACGGCCCTTAACTCCAGGCAGTTATGTGCCAAGAGAGAGCCTCTCCGGTCCAGACCCACATGCTGGTCTGCCCTCGAAAACCGCTCCCCAGCCGGTAAGAGAGGCATCCGTCGTAATCATCTGGCGACGAGATACCGCACCCATGCTGACCCCTTTCCGAAGAAAAAGAGGGTCCCGCCAAACTGACAGGGCTCGAAAGCAACTGCGCGATACCTTTATTAGGCGAAGGGTTGACCCGGAGGGTCGAACCCCTGAGAGTTTCACCCACCACATGAAGGGTCTCATGTGGAGTAGGCCCAGCGGTAGCACGGAGGAGGCCGCGGCCATAAGGCCCAGCATCCTGCGGCAGGTGCCCACAGACACATGATGGCCTAGCAAAAAACGAGCCAAGCATGCCGTCAAGCTGGAAATCCGTGCAGGGGCCAAGCGGGCCTGCATGAGAACGGAATCCATGTTCACCCCCAAGAAAACGGTGCTTTGAGCCGGAGCAAGAACACTCTTCTCTGAGTTCAACCTCAAACCGAGAGACTGGATATGACTCAGAACGATGTCTCTGTGGTGGGCCACTAGCTTCCTGGACTGGGCTAAAATGAGCCAATCGTCCAGGTAATTTAGAACACGGATGCCCTGGAGCCGCAATGGGGCCAGAGCTGCATCCATGCACTTTGTGAATGTCCTCGGGGCCAGAGATAGGCCGAAGGGAAGGACCCTTTACTGGAACGCCCTTTCTCCAATGGCGAACCTGAGGAACTGCCTGTGTCGCTGTACAACCTGGATGTGAAAATAAGCATCCTTTAGGTCTATCGTCACGAACCAATCCCCTGGCCGAATCTGAGATATGATAGCTTTCAGCGTCAACATCTTGAATTTCCCTTTGTAAAGGGCCAAGTTCAGTTGACGGAGGTCCAGTATGGGACGCAAACCGCCGCCCTTCTTTGGGACCAGGAAGTAACGGCTGTAAAAGCCCCGCTCGGTTTCCCCTGGAGTAATCTCCTCTATTGCTCCTTTGAGAAGGAGGGAAGAGATTTCCTGCTGAAGTACAGAAGCCTGAGTGGCGCTGTCTACTACAGTAGGAAACACCCCGTTGAAACGGGGGGGATTGCGGCAAAACTGAAGAGTGTAGCCGAACCGAATTGTGCGAAGAACCCAAGACGATACCCCTGGTAAGCGCTCCCACTCTGGAAGGAAATGTGATAGAGGAGGAGGGATGCTGTAATGCAGACGACATACCTGAGTGAGGGTGCCGTGCTGATGCTCCTGGGGTGAAGAGGTTGACTGTGCAGGGGGGCCATCGGCGTCCTGGCACGTGATGGGAGGCATCGAGACTGGGGTCATGGTGACCAGGTCCGCCTGCTCCGAAAGGAAAACGGAAAGTGCCTCCGAGGATGCGGCGGCAGTTATAGAGAGTGTGGGGGGTGAGGGGAGAAAGCAGAAAGCGTCTCCTTCCTCCCACACCGGACTGAGTAGAGACGGTGAAATATGGGGGGGTCGGGGAGCAGAAGGTTCCCTAGCCCTCCTGGGCATGAACTGTCTGAACGCGGCCGATTGGGATTTGGAGGAGCGGAATTTCTCAACCACTGTGTTGACCGCCTCACCAAACAACCCCGTTTCAGAAATGGGGGCGTCCAAGAGGAAAACCTTCTCTTTGTCACGGATTTCCGTGAGATTAAGCCACAAGTGGCGCTCCACCGCAACAGAACCAGCCATAGAGCGACCTATAGCGCGTGCGGTATACTTGGTATACTTACTTAAGGGCTAAATCCGTAGCCTTACGAAGCTCCTTGACCGCTTCAGGGGTCAGGCTGTCGCCCTCGTCCATATCCTTCAGGACGTCCACCTGGTAGGCCTGAAGAATGGCCATAGTGTGCAGGGTCATGCCTGCCTGCCCAGCCGCCATGTAGGATTTCCCAATGAGAGAGGAAGTAGTCCTACATGCTTTAGAAGGGAGGAGGGGGCGCGACTTCCAGGACGGCGCAGACGACGGAGCAAGATTTTCGGCTAAAGTTTCCTCAATCGCCGGAATGGCGGAATAGCCCTGTTCCACAGAGCCTACCAGGTTGGTGAAATCAGCAGCAGCCGCATTAGTGAGGCGCGAAGAGAAAGGCTGCTTCCAGGATCTGGAGATCTCATGATGCAGATCACTGAAAAATGGCAGCTTCCTCCGTTGAGGCCTAGAATTAAGGCCACTGAGAAGCCTTTCGTCGAGTTTCGACGACTGAGACTCACGTGGCCTGTCGGGCCAATCAATAGTGAGCATCTCCGTAGCGCGCGAAAGCACGTCAACGAGCTCCGCGTAGGCCGCAGTAGGCCGCGCTTCCTGGCCGCTCAGCAGGATAACCTCGTCGGTGAGAGTAGGCCCGAAATCCTCGGAGTCGGTATAAAGTATATCCTCCAGCCTGAAAGAAACCGCGTCGCGTGCTCCCGGGCTGGGACTGAAATAATCGTGTGAAATTTCGACTGGCATGCCTTGCGCATGCCGAGGGGAGGGAGGGAGAGAGAGAAAGAGCGGGGCTCGTCTGCTCGAACTCCACATCCTCAAGCTCTACATCCGAACCCCAAGTCGCGGATCCTCGAGAGGCCTCGGGAGCGCGACAGGGGTAGACGAATGATTCCCTCTTAAAGACTGCGAGCCGCGATTTGAGGGTTTTGAGCAACAAATTTTCACAGAATTTGCATTTAGACGATCCTATAACTGCCTCACGAGCATGTGAAAAACCCAAACATTTAACGCACTTACTGTGTGGGTCGTCGTTAGGGATTTAACGAGCACATGGCGGAGTACAGCGTCTGTAATCCATGGCAACTTCACCGTAAGGAGAAACAGAGTTCCGCTTGAACAGTCGCAGAAGCGCCGAGAATAATCCTTTTAGATGTATTTGTAGCTCAGAAAAATCACGAGCGAAGGGCAAACGTGACTGCTTCGTTCTGAAGGTAGAGAAATCTGAGGAGCAGATGGAGCGCGCGCGAATATGTAATGATGCGAGGTAAGACCGTCGGGGCGGAGCCATATCGCGCGGACGCCATCAGCCAATGAATTGGCGTGATTCCATAAGGCTTCAGACAATCGGCACATTCAGAGAATATCCCACTGCGCTTTCCGCAGCGTTGAGTGAACCTATGAAAGAGAACATGAATTTATGCTGTGAAAACGGACATTTTAACATGGAGTCTATGGACATTTGCTCCCTTTTGGGACCTGCCCCTAGCGGATTTTCGGTGTATTGCAGTTTTTCGCACTTCAGGGTAGGCTTCATTTTTCAGATTAGAATGTTGCCGCTTGGGTAAAACGCAGTGCTCATCACTGTCACTTTTAACTCAGCCGTCCAATCACAGTGGAGGAGGGGCGCGACCAATACAACACTGACCAGCTGCCACATTCTGCTTGTACAAAAACAAGCATTATAACAGAACAAAATACAGAGCAAATTATTTGCATTTTATCAACATTTTTATATAGAAACAATCTATCACTGAAATGAGGTACTAGTAACACTTACACGGATATTCCGTAGTATAGCAAGCAAAGCGTCTCAAGTGAAAAAAATGCTCTCAGCGCCCGCAGCTAGGCAATTTTCAGCAGTGCGTCTGTTATTTTCTGCTGGCTAACAACGCTTTGGTGAACATACGGCCACTGGGCTGCTTACAAATAGCGTGCACATCAAATGATATCATTAAACCAGCGTCAAATTAGTGGGGTTGAGGTATTGTATTGATGATATAAATGCTTGGATGACCAGTCATTTTTCAAACTCAACACTGATAAAACTGAACTACTTCTTATTGGTTCACCTGAAATTACATCCCGTTTCTGTGTTGACAATGTTAATGGACTTACGTCCATTTCTGAATAGGCCTATCAGCGATGCTGAGACCCTAGCTCATGCTTTTATCACTTCACGGCTTGACTACTGCAATTATTTTTTCTATGGCTTACCCAATTCATCAATAAATAAGATCCAATATATTTAGAACTCCGCCGCTAGGATCCTCACATACACAAAGAAATGTTCCCACATTACTCGTTCCCATATACGATTTTAAGCAGACTTCATTGGCGACCCTTTCGCTTTCGTATTAAATACACTACTTATCACATTCAAAGCACTCCATGGTCTTGCCCCAACTATATTTCCGATCTCATCCATACCTACTCCCCAATTCGCACACTCTTCCGATACTGGTCTGTTGACAATCCATAGGCACAAATATCATCGTTTGGTGGAAGGGCTTTTTGTACCGCTGCCCCATTGAGTTTTCTGAAAGGCGCTATTTAAAATAAATGCAACCAGCAACTCAATTTAGGCTGAATTAATCATATTTTTTCAGGGACGTAGGCCTACTCATGTACATAGTTTTATATTATTTTTACTTCAGTAAAACCAATTATTTTATATGCATACCACGCACAGCACATTTTAGGTTAGCATTTTTTTTTTACTGTATAAACATCAATAATTATTTTATTTAAAAGAATTGTTATTTCTAAATTATGGAGCCTTAATTATGTGTTTATTGTTGCTGTCATATCTCAAAATGTACTGCACAGAGCACACAATTTCTTTATTAACCTTTTTTTCTGAAATATGGCAGTAGCTACTATCATGACTTGAAATATGAAAAAAATTAAATCAGATTAGATTAAGGAAAAAGAAAAAGAATTCAGTATATTATTTCAGCTACATTAGCCAGAGAGGTTTTAATGAATTGCATTATAAACTGGCAGGAATTCTGGCAGGAGCGCTGCAAGCCGAACACTCTGCAAACAAAGATGATGAATACTGAAGAGAGCATGAGCGAGCGATAGAGAGAGGAAAAGAGGTTCACATGTGTTCCTTCGGTCCATTTAAGACATGTCCTGTTGGGCAAACCGCACTGCTCTTTCAAGCCTGCCTCACATTTCCATGGCAACACGCAAACCCCCGCTGGCCTCTGCCAGACTCACTGTCCATATAAGAGAGTGCAAGCAAGACGTGCTCTCGCTCTCTCACCTTCTCCTTCCTTTCGCACACACCCAAACATGCATGAGCACACACACACGTTACAGTAGGTGACACCGCACACAACAAACACACTTCCCACATTTGGCCACAAAATGGTACCACAGAGAAAGTCTAATTAGCATTCAGGCGCAGAAAGCTTTATATGTCACAAACAACACACTTATGGCACAGTGATAAGCTGCATTAATTCCAAGGAAAGCAGAAACCTTGGAGTCATGTGTATCTAAGCATGCAGATCTGGCTAATGGCTCAATGCGGAGATAGAATCAGGGCTCAAGGGGGGATCATGCAGACAGGCAGCCGATCACGAGCCCTTCCCTGCGGGGCATAACGGCATTTTCCATGGATGAACTGGGCTGTCGCTGCTCTGTTCGTAGAGCCGAGAGAAGGACAGATGCAGTGTGACAGTCTACCACCTTCTGTAGTGGATGAACGAACTGTGAACTAAGTGGTGTCGCCATTAGTTTTTTACCAAAAACACAAAAAACAAAGATTGAATCACGCCTGCTGATTATGTTGTTTATTTGCGCACACCATCTGCTTTGTTTTAGCACCCAATTTACTAAAAAGGGTCTTAAAGTCGGCAACAGTTGCGCTAGTCTTTTCTTCCCTATTACAATGTGTTATGAGTGAAATGGCTTCACGAACAAGAAAAGATGTAGGGCGGGACTTGATTTTGTCCATCGGGAATTGATTAGATTGCTGTGGTTTGCTATACCTTATGTAGCCCTGCCACTTTTTAGTGCTGCACTCGTTGTGTTATGTCTTCCTGTTTGTATTTCCACAGCATGAAGGTAAGATCTTACGGATTTATGAATGATCCACTCGTTTTAAAATCTTTCCGGTCAACTGACATTTGACATCCGATTCAAACATTACAATGCTCATGATAACTTCCGTTAACTCTACAATAACAAGTAAATCCACTTCACCAGCTAATTACTCTTTGACAGCGATGGTATGGAAATAGCTACTAGAGTTGGGGTACTCGGACTCGAGTCCATTTTTGAATGAACTCGGATGTCACGCACTCGGATGAATTTGTATTCGGGCTTGACACGGACTCAGACATTTTAGACTAGGAAAAATGTCCGAGTCCAGTCGAGTCCGGGTACTGGAGGACACAATATTATTCAAAAACGAAACGAAACGAAACTACTTGTGTTGTTTCCGCGTTTAGCATTAGCCAATCACAGACATGTATATTAATCAGAGGCATTTTAGAGTCAACATGCGGAGAATTCGCTTAAAATGTATGTTCAGGACCAGCACAAGCTTTATCCTTTCGCAAATCCCCTCATAAACAAAGTCTAGACTCGATATAAATGAGAGATTCACTGTGCAGTGCGGACAACTTCAGTGTTTATGACGAGAGTTTTAGCGAGAGTGCAGAACGCAGTAAGTGCATTTAGCGGATTCACTCACACATTTAAAATGCATTTATCACTGTTTATAATTTACAGTGTGAACGTAACTGGTCCTCTAGAAGCACGAAAAACAAAACTATTATTTAGATTGTCAATAGTGCTCCCTTTGAGCCATCACTTAGGCTAGTGATGGCTCAAAGGGAGCACTATTGACAATCTAAATAATAGTTTTGTTTTTCGTGCTTCTAGAGGACCAGTTACGTTCACACTGTAAATTATAAACAGTGATAAATGCATTTTAAATGTGTGAGTGAATCCGCTAAATTTTAGTCCTGTGAGTCATGAAATTGTGATGATTGACATAGTAACCATAGCAACATGAGAAAGTGATAACCATAGCAACATTTTGGCGTCTAATAATTTTATGATTTTTGTTACATTTACACCTTTCAGAATCTCATAAAATGTAATTTGTATTTATTAATAAGAAAGACCATAAAACAGTGTTTCTATTTAGTACTGCACTGAAAAAGCTTTTTCACATAACAGATGTTTAATAGCCTAGTCCACAAGACAAAATACAAACACAAAATACAAGACAAATGACTTGATTTTAATATTGTGTGTCATTACCCAATGTGGATCATGGTCCACAACTGTTTTTTTTGTTTGTTTTTTTTTGTGTTTTTTTTTTTTTTTGTAATGGTTGTTCATGAGGAAAAATCCTCCAGCTCCTGCACATTCTTTGCTTTCCCAGCATCTTCTGCATATTTGACTCCTTACTAGCAGTGACTATGATTGTGAGATCCATCTTTTCGCACTGGTGACAACTGAGGAACTCATACACAACTATTTCAAACCCTGCAAACATTTAGTGATGCTCAAGAAGTCCGTTAAGGATGGAACTGGATGTAAATTGCTCTTATTTTGTTGAAAAATTATATTAATTTAGTCCTGCCCTTCAGAGGCTAAAAAAGATATTAGCATGTAAAACAAAATAAGAAAAATGTAAACATCACATCATCTTGCTCAAAAGTTTACCCCTGGCTCTTAATGCATTGTGTTGCATTCTTGAGCATTACCTTGAAGATTCTGAAAGATTTACAATAGGTAAACGTATGCCTTTGACTATACATTGCAATCATTTTGTAAGGTTTAGGCCGTGTGTCCACCAAAGCGTTTTTTCACGCAGCTGGCGTAAAATTCCAATTGTTTTCAATGGGAGCGCCGCGTTTTTTAAACGCCATGAGCGTAACGAGGCGCTGAGCGTGTATTTAACGCTCAAGCGCTGAGCGCCCGGCGTTTTTACTGGTCGCCGTCGCTGCTCATCACTGTCACTTTTTACACAGCCATCCAATCACAGTGGAGGAGGGACGGGACAATGTCACACCGACAAACTGTCACAACATTCTTTCTGTACAAAGACATCAACCAGCAGAGCTAACCGAACAAAATGGATGAAAAATATATTTTTAGTATGAAACAAATTATCTACGAAATCAGTTACAAGTAATCTGTGCTGCGGATATTCTGTATCATAGCAACGAATCGTGTCAACTGAAAAAACGCAGCGCTGGCAAAACGCTCTCAAGCGCCCAGTGCTAGGCGTTTTCAGCAGAGCGCCTAGCGTTTTCAGCCGGTTAAAAATGCTTTGGTGGACACACGGCCTTAAAATATAAATTTAAGAGCTCAGTGTTGAGACCTTTCACCGGAATTTGATTGACAGGCGATCTGACCAATCATAATGCAGATACCCGCCATTTTTGTCTGACAAACAAACCAAACCAGTTAGTAGATTAAAGTCAGTGGACTGTGTAAAATGGTGTGTATTGATTTCTTTTTACTGTTCTGATTTTCATTCATGTTTAATTTGTGCTATAACTAGAAGAGATTATCAGTTCATGTGCTGCTTGAACTGAGGCCTACACATTAAAGCACCACAAAACAGTATTTATTGTTTGAATTTCATTATAATTATAAACATTTAAAAGATGAGACTTTATTTCATATCAAAAGTAGGCTGCTCTGTCTTGTATGTTGGCGCATTGTCAGTGTCCTCTTTGCTCCGCAATATATTTTTTACTGTGTGAGAACATGTGGAACATTTTGGACGTAGCAACAGTAACTAAGAGGGGCGGGTCTTTGTGAAAGGTCAATTTCAAATCATTTAAATCTTTGTGGACTCGACTCGGACTCGACTCGGACTTGGATGATAAGGACTCGAACTCAAGTCCGACTCGGCCCTCTTTGGACTCGGACTTGGACTCGGACTCGATTGTTAAGGACTTGGACTCGACTCAGACTCGACAAAGGTGGACTTGGACCCAACACTAATAGCTACCGCAAAAACGGAAGTTTAGAGAGAAAATTGTAAAGATTGCAATTGACCTGCTGTAATATATCATATCATCAGAGATGAGAAGTGGGAGGAGAAGTGATTTTGATTAAAGTTTAAGAGGGCACATGAATTAAAAAAGCTAATGATGTACACGGATAATTAATGTATAATAAATACTGTAATATTTCATTAAAAACATTGACAGCATTTTTGATTTCATGGTGACATTTACAAGCATTTTTGTATATTGTATATGTTTTTAATTTTAAGCCTGGCATAGAAACATGCCTATAGTATCATAATGTTTATTTTTATTAAGCGCATATTTTTATTTTGAAATAAAAAAATAACTGGCAGACCCCCTGCAGTATTGTTTTCGACCCCCTGTTGAAGACCTCTTAACTAAAAGAATCATGCAAATCAGGTAACAATGGAAACACGGATTGCTGAACTCAATTTGCATGGCACTGATTTTTTGTTGGTTGGAGTGCAAGAATGCAGGCTTGCAATTTGGCATAGTTTTCTGTTTGTAGACCACTGCCCTACTTGATATGATGTCAGTCTGTGTTCCCCTGTCATTTCTTGTTTTAGCAGTTCCCCATTATCTCTATTAGTCTTCCCAGGTGTTTCTCATTGACCACGCCCCCTTGTTATCCTGTTTAGATCGTTTGCCCCTGTATTTAAGCCCTGTGTTTCAGTCCAGTCTTGGTGAGTTCTTGTATGTGTAGCTCTGTGATGCAGTTAGTTGAGGTTTGTTGTCTTGCTCCCGTGTCTTGCTCCCGTGTCTTGCTCCCGTGTCTTGCTCCCGTGTCTTGCTCCCGTGTCTTGCTCCCGTGTCTTGCTCCCGTGTCTTGCTCCCGTGTCTTGCTCCCGTGTCTTGCTCCCGTGTCTTGCTCCCGTGTCTTGCTCCCGTGTCTTGCTCCCGTGTCTTGCTCCCGTGTCTTGCTCCCGTGTCTTGCTCCCGTGTCTTGCTCCCGAGTCTTGCTCCCGAGTCTTGCTCCCGTGTCTTGCTCCCGTGTCTTGCTCCCGAGTCTTGCTCCCGAGTCTTGCTCCCGAGTCTTGCTCCCGAGTCTTGCTCCCGAGTCTTGCTCCCGAGTCTTGCTCCTAGTTTTCAGTTCAACGAATAAAGAGTGTGTGCTGCATTTGGATCCTGCCTCATCTCTGCTTCAACTGCACCTCGTAACACTTCTACTGTGAGCCAGGTACACAAATCGTTTCTTTAAAATGCCCCAAGTATGCTGGTTATTAGGGGTGTAACGGTACTCTCTCAGAAAAAAATAAAACGGTACAAAAGCTGTCACTGGGGTGGTACCCTTTCAAAAGATGCACATTTGTACCAGGAGCACATTGGTACCAAATGTGTACATATTAGTAACTTAATGGTACATATTAGAACCTTTTTAAAAAGGTACCATCCCATTGGCAGCTTTTGTGCAATTTTTCCTGAGAGTGTACACAGAAGTCATGGTTTGGTATTTAACTCAGTTTTGGGGTCATGCTTTGATATGAGTTTGGTACAACAGAGAGAAAAAAAAAACACATCCCCAAAGCTAGGTTCCTTTTCATTTATTTTGAACATTTATTTTTTCAATTTGTAGTTTTTTTTGCCCTAGCTCCGGTGATTGGCACGTCTGGGTACTCATCTGATACGTGTTAGCATTAACACTAAAAGTGCCAGAATTCCATAACTACAAGAACTGCCACAAGCAGTCATTTTTACCGCTAGATTCCAAACTCTATATCTTTAATGATAAATACCCAATTGAGAGATTAATGCATTTATTGTATTAGGATATCTTTTAAAAACAAAACAACACCAAACTGTACATTTAAACAAGTTTAATTATACATTTATAAATAATAATATCATTAGTAGCCTACCGTAATTATCGCATATTCACAACAGATAGGCTATATTTCCATATCCATTCAACATAACTCAGAACAAGATAATAACAACTGAAACTATCAATATAAACTGAAACTAAAAATATATTTTAATATAATAACAGAGGAAATAGGCTAATAGAAAAAGCTGGGAATGAGGTGATCTAAAACAAAACAAAGAAGAACCAAGAAGGAAGCGTAGGCTACAGAAACATAAAAACACTACCTATATTACAAATTGTATGTTAATTATTTACATCAATATAGTGCTTGGCTATTTAAGCTTCACAGTCAAGGCAAGTGACCTCTCTTCTCTTCGGACAATTTCCACTCACGGGTTTGCGGTATTTGCAGTAGGTGTCGTGGGTTCTGTTTTGACTGCAGCTTCTCCGAACCTGGCATTGCCTCCACTTTGGTGTCTGCTGCGGTGATTTTAATTTAATATACTTTTTGTATAAACATTTTAAATTAAAATACAGACACTTTTAGGAAAAGTCAGGTACCAGCAGGATTTAATTTATTTGTTCAACAAGGTTGTTACAGATAAAAAATTCAAAACGGTCAAAATGACCGTCATGACCGTTCTAGTTTTAACAGCACTTGCGGCTTTCCATTTTCAGGACATGCATATTTCATCACTGGACTATAGTAGCGAGACTTCCATGACACAAATCGGCACAATGCCAAATGATTTCGTCTCATTATAACAGCGGAAACAACTTAAAATACTCCATTTATAGTCATACAGATAAGAGTAATACATTATTTGAAACTGTAAAGGGGCTATTTTTACTTGTGTACACTCACAATAAAACAAAACATTGTGCTTTTTTAAAATAAAGAAAACAAACATGATGCCACTTACTGCCGTCCCAGTTTCCTTTCCGTGAAGTTTGTGGAGCGTGCCACAAAAATTAATGGAAACTCAGCGTATAGGCTACTAGCAAGCTTTTGCATGCAGTACGAACTTTTTGAGTTGGTGCCATAGACTGTAAAAAAATATGGGCATAGTGTCCGTGACATCACCCGTATGTTTCTGAAGAGCATTTTTAAAGACCAAAGTGGGCGGAGCCAGCAGTCGCCATCTTGGCAGCACGTCACCGTGCATCACTCCCGGATAAACGTAAATGGGCAAAGAGGCGGGATTAGCTGAATTGACGTGGCGGCAAACAGACATCAGACAAACGGCTAGTAGTGACAGCAGCGGCAATCCACCTGTCACTCAAGTGGCCACGCCCTTAAATATGTAGAACTTTAAGGCTTAATATAGTTTAAACGGATGAGTTATACAAAAATTCACCCCCCTCACAGTTGTCACGGAGGGCAAAATTATCTATATAGACCAAAACCACTTTTTGTACCAGGATGTAAACATATTTGTTCCTGCTGTAAAGTTGAGCATATTAACATGGGGGGTACATGGGATTGACTCTCTTTTGGAGCCTGTCTCTAGCGGCCAGTCAATGAATTGCAGTTTAAGTCACTTCCGTGTTGGTTTCAAGAGAGAGACCGGAAGGTTGCAGCTTGGTTGGTGCCTAGATTGTGCCTGTTGTGGCGGTTAGCAAACAGTGTTGTATTACCGTGCATGCCCCCCTCTAGATTGGAGTGTGGATCGCCTGTGACTGACTGTATAGCCTGACATGTATGCTCCGCACCGTGACATCCAGATTAGTTTGTTTTTTTAACCTATAAATCATATAATTATGTAACTTTATGAGACAAGTTTATGAGACTACTTTTTCAGAGAAACGTTTTACTGTCACCCCAAGAGAAAGGTGATCATACATGATCATATCTAATTTCTAAGTAGTTAAACTGATGGTTACAATTCACCCTGTTACACCTACCCCTGTATGCACCCTCATTACTGCAGCCATGATCGCTATATCAGTTTTCAAAATTCAGTTTACCAGCTATTTTTCGTCATGGGGAATTGATTGGATGGTTGTGTTTTGTCATTGCTCTTGCTACGATCTCCTGGTGAATTTTATTGCATCAAATAAAATTAAACTTTTGTGAATAATGCATGCATAATGAACAAAATTTACATATAAAGGAGGTATGTTTGCACTAGGGCTGGGAGAAAAAATCGATTCACCTAGCTATCGTGATTTTTTTTTCAATCGATTATTTTATTCCAGAATCGATATTAATTCAAATTCAATTGATTTATTTTTGTCCTTGCTTGTAGATGAGGTTGACAGAAGTTAGCCACTTTCGTTACAACAGAGGATGAAATGTGTCGTTATCTATAAGTGTTGAGTGACGTAATCCCAAGTGGACGTGCGGCATGGAAGAGACGTGAGACTGAATGCACTGAAAGCCCTCGCGCTGCTTGTATGCTGAGAGAGAGATAAGACAGTAGAGATGCACGATTCATCTTTTAAAGACTGTTATCTCGATTCAAACACCTACGCGATCTTTTAATTCGTCTGTATATTAAACTTTGACAAAATCATATTGGTGCCACTGACCCAGAGAGAGTTGTCATGAAACAGCTTCACAAACAGTCTTTTCAACCTCATAGTATCATTATTTCTGTGATACAATAGTCCAAATTATCATAGAAGTACTTGGATAAAAGTTTAAAATTCAAATATGAACACTGATGTCTACGGTAGCGATAAAAATCAGCTTTTATTGATGGTGCTTAAAATAACACATTTATCATTACATTGTTTGACTGTTAAAAAAATTATTTGTTATTGAATCATTTATTAAAGAGAATGTAGTACTGTATGATGCTGCTTAAAGTCCGAATTTTTTTTGTAAATATGACTCATCTTATACATCATGTAAAGTCTGTATAAGTCTATGATTTAACTTTTCCCGATGATCTAGTGTTAAAAAAAAAATTGCAATATATTGCAATATCGAATCGCAATACTTGTAGAATTACAATTCTTAAAAAAAACAAAAAAACAATACATATCGTATCGGCACCTAAGTATCGTGATAGTATCGAATCAGGAGATAGTTTGCACTCATAAGAATGACATTTATATATAGATCCTGTTTAAACTAGATTGTGGGAATAAGACCCAGATCTTGTGAAGTGGTATGTGAAAATCTAAGCATAGAAAAATAAACTTACATAGGACATGTCATAGGAAATGTTTACACAGAAAGATTATGTGGAGAAAAGCTATCTTATCAGAAACATATTTAATACAGATGGCTGGACGTGCGACTGGCTCTGACGCTTCCTTTGCGCTCCTCTGTTCTTTCACTCGTTCACACCCAGCGGTCCTGCTCCCCACCGCTATGGAGAAGATGGAAATGATGTGAGCTCGTTAAATTAACAGTCCCCAGTGCAGTCTAATTAGCATGTAATAGGACACCAAATCCAGTGCAGGAGGCTTGTTATTTAAGGATAAAGCTCATCTCTCATTTGAATGCATTTTTCATTAGCTGTGCTAATTAAGTTTCATTAGCATTATTAATTAAACATGAAAAGTTCCTCATCCCCTCGCTATGATTATGTCTGCATTAAAGTGGGGCTGAGTGACAGCACTCTTTGGGGTGGAGAAGGAAATGATTAGTCCCAACACTTAGCATTCGAACTGGTCAAAAGTGCCCCGGCGCATTTGCCACCGACAGTTCTCTCCCAGCACGATGACTCCGTCTTCACGGTAAGCGAAACGAATCATGTCGTCTGAAGCTCCGGCGCTCCAGTCTTATGAATGTATTTAGATTGATTTTTCCCTGTATATGAATGGGAAACTTACGCAGGTTGAAAGGCCCGTTGATACGGACAAACTAAGTGCTTACAGCATCCAGCAACAACAACAACAAAAAAGTCATAATAGGCTTCCCGGAATTTATATGGTGGATTATAAGAAAGTGTCAATCAAAAGAGAAGCTGGCTTTGTGTGCACAGGTTTTATTGAGAACAGGCCTGACACCAGTGATTACTCACTCTCAATCACACGGGCTAGTGTCATCACCCGTAGCCGCCAGCAATAAAACCTCCCGCCAACCCCAGAAGAGGTTCTCCACTGTTCCCCTTTCAAAAAAGAAAAAGAAATCTGGTGCTCGGATCGGGCTAAGCAGAGCAAGAGCACGGCTCTGTGGAAATTGAGGTGAGTTTCTCAGCGGGAGACTTGCTCTGAATCTGTTATGGATACCCCCCAAAACTCATCTCTCACTAGACTCTGATAAGTGAAACCGAATCGATTTTGCATCTCCCTGGGCTAAGTGTCCTCCCATTGGTCATGCACACCCCCCCACCTCCCCCCTCCCACAAACACCCCGCCATCCCATCCCAGAATCCCATACTCTGCGGTTTGCTTCAGTTGCCCTTGGAACAGGGCAGGGTTACTCAGCTAGATTCTGGAGTGGTCTTCGGGTATGGTCATTTGTAATGTAGCCGAAGTGAAACAGTGAGTTTTGGTGTCGACCACCTTGCAGCTCTCTTTATTTTACAGTACTGCGTGTACGAAGCTCAAACAAAAGCGAACATTTGCTCTGTTTCTCTCACTCAACAACACAGGTGCTTTTGCATTGTTGTCAGGTGGTCCGCATGGAGGAGAAATCCCTCACCACCTGAACTAAAAATAATCCCAGAGGTGAACAGGCTCTAATTAAAAACTAGAGGCCAGATGTTTTGCCTTCTCTGTTTCTTTTCCCAAATGCTTTCCTTTGGCATCCGTCGACTCTTTTTTCTCTAGCAGCAGCGGCGGCTGCTCACAGATTTGGATGCTCAATAAAGCAACATAACCTGCTTTAATACCCAGCCAAACTGATGGTGTGATTGGGTTTGTTCTGCCACTGATAGTGAAACACGTGCTTCCTCCCAAAAATAAGTTGATTCTGAATGCAGTGAGCATTTTATCATTTGGCTGATATATCCTTTATATGCAATCAGCAAGCAATCACATCCTAAACACATGGCACATGATGACATGGTCTCTGCTGATCCTGCAGCCAATGAGACATGGCACATGATGACATGGCCTCTGCTGATCCTGCAGCCAATGAGATTGCTTGCTCTGCATGGTTCATTGTGTGCTGTAAGCTCACAATGCTTAGATTTCCACAGAAACCCTCCACCTCTCCCAGCTCCACCTGCCTAGATCGCACCACTATAGTGCGCTAAGACCAAATACATTAACACTGCCATTTTCAAATCTTAAAACACACACACACACACACGCCGGAGCGCGTTAAGGGTTTTTCTGTTAGAATGGTGTCGTGTTAGCGGCCCCTAAGTTAATAACTAATGATCTTCGCAACGGAAGTGAATCAATCAAAACTATCTTTTGCTGGGCAATAACTTTATCCTGGAGCTGTTGTAAAGCCTAAACAATCTGTTATGGTAATTTCTATTATCACTGTAAAGCTTTGAAACAATACATACTGTTAAAAGCACTTTATAAATGAAGGTGACTTGACTTGACTTGACTTGACTTGACTTGACACACACACACACACACATGGAAAGTGGTGACGACAGCTTGTAGGATAAGTGTGCCGCGTAAAGTGTAAGTAACAACAAACAGCATCTCTAGGTGCTCCCTTGAGAGCCAGACCAAAAAAGTTGTGTGCACCCCTGTTAATAATGTTTCTTATTATTATCATTGGTGAAAACTGTTTTTGCTGCTTAAAATATTAATACTTTCAGGATTTGAAATAGAAATTGTCTGTAAAATTGTAAATGTTGTTAATGTCCTGTCCTTTTGTTTGTTTTAAGCAAAAAACCTAATACATCTATCATATCATTAAATGTGATCTAATTAACCCATGGTCAGACACATTTTTGCCATAAATAAATCTATAAATAAATCTGCCGGCCCTAGAACAAACCCCAAGTGAAAAATCAATGTTCTAGATTTCGCCCCATATGAATAAACAGTGGCATGAATTAATAAAGAGATTTGAAAATGTAACAATATCTGGGAGGGATGTTGGTGTGACTGTTTGTGAGGTCTCTGGGGATTGTCGGGTACACAGGATGAGTGGGTGAGTTGTTACCAACTAGAGGGCTATCAGAGGAATACCACTGATGAGACACTTTCATTCTGCATGGCTGCTTGTCTTCGTTGATGAGCTGCACTGATGGCTCACTTTTGATTGGGTTTTGAGAGAGACAGTGGAGAGACCTTTGGGAAAACATGGCTATGTGTGGAGAATAAGAGATTGAGCTGTTTAGATGCTGAATTGGGAGTTCCTGTCTTAATCAGACATGTGAGTTGTATTAAAAACTCCCCAGTTTTCACACCCAGATTGCAGCTGACAGCATTGTCGGTGAAGTCTCATATGTAGTGCTATGACAAATGATCAATGTTGCTGGTCTAAATGGCCTACAACACGAGCAGATGATGACACTTATCCGCTTAGTTCATATACTCTGCTCCATTTACATTTTATGAACATGGCATATAGGTTTATCATTACACAATGCATTTAGTGTCATGTTTCTTCAGAGATCACAGGAAGCAATCGCGAGTTAAACAGTATTTATTAGAGACAATAGACAATAGTACAAGCCGATGGAAGATGGGTGACGCAGGGACTTCGACGGTCAGATCCAGTGAAGTGCAGAGGTGACGTGAAGATGGTGGGACGAACACAATCCACACAATGACGACGAAGAACAGGAACACAAGGCAGGAACACGGAACCAGAAGACCAACGAGGACGACATCAAACAACGATCTGACAAGGATGATAGAACAGCGGTGAGTATAAATAGAGTGGTGAGATTCATTGCAGCTGGTGAAGTAATGATGAACAACTGGAGCGAATCAGGTAATGACATACATACACGCCCCTTGCACACGTGCACTCATACAACAACATAAACACAAGACTAGAAGAAAACAGTGAATACATCTACCGTGACATTTAATACTACATGGACATGAAAAAGGGCTCTGACCTGTTCTTTCTTTTTCTCAAGCACAAAATCAAGTCACCTTCACCTGGTTCATGCTGGACGTTCTCAGTTTTTCTGGATTTTCTCAGTCACAGCAAGTGGTCATGACATCCCGTGAAGTGACCTGGCTTTGAACTCACACCCTGCTTTTGAATTTCTGGCTTTGAATTTCCCACACACTAAAGTTGACTTTTTCACTCATATCCACTAGAAACAGTACAGTCAAATATACGGATGAGGGATGGATCGATAAATAATTACATAGAAAGTACATATCATATATAATAAAATGTATTAATTTATAATATAATTGATTTTTATTTGATTCATTTCTATAAATTATTTTGTTTATATATACTGTAAACAGATCTAAGAGATTCAGATAGATAGATAGATAGATAGATGGATGGATGGATGGATGGATGGATGGATGGATGGATGGATGGATGGATGGATGGATGGATGGATGGATGGATGGATGGATGGATGGATGGATGGATGGATGGATGGATGGATGGATGGATGGATGGATGGATGGATGGATGGATGGATGGATGGATGGATGGATGGATGGATGGATGGATAGATAGATAGATAGATAGATAGATAGATAGATAGATATTCTTACTTTTGACTAAAAAAAATCATTGTCCGGAAGCATAACAGTAAACTGCAGCTCTGCAGTTTCTAATTGACCCCTTAAACACAATGTTCGATATTCCTGACATCCGATCTCATCAATTTTGTTTATGAAACTCTATCAACCTCACTGTAGAAAATAATTAAGTCTATAGATCACGAAATAATTGGCCCGCTGTTTATCCTCATTTCGAGGCATTCTGGAAAGAGGAGTTTATCCTTTGATAATTAGCCTCTCAGTGAAAAGCTAAAAAATATAAACAGAGGTGTTAGTTATGTGTGAAGATATAATTCCATGCTTTGATAACAACAGGACACCCTATAGCAGAGAAACAGTAGCAAAGCTACAGCTAATTAAGGGAGGATTTGGCTGCAAAGCAATACTGTTTTTCCATATTACACATAGATTTATTTATGAAGTGTGGACCGAATTCAGAGTTGCTAGCCAAAAATGGTCTGGTGTGAGTCACACACTGAGTCTCTCATTATTGTTACAAAGTGGTAATAACCTTTGAAACAATCCCTTAGACAATAAAAGTCAAACGAGTTGCAGGGCTCAAAGCTGCATTTAGATGGGTCATTCTCCATCTTACATTAGATAGCCTTCTAATTGTGTCTCTTTAGATTTACTAAACAGCACAGAGGAAGGTTTTTCCATTTTGACTTGAGGTAAATGTGAACAGCACATTGCATTTCATGGACATTACAGTGTCCTTGTTGCATATACAGTAGTACAAGTAAATAAAATTCATTATATTGCAATGACAATATCAATGCAACAATAGTAATTACAAGCAGCTCCGCAACTTAATTATATATTAAGTGGATGTTTGTAATCAGAATGACCTTGCAAATATTTTTGTAATTATACTGCCAAGTGAACACTGTATAGAGCGAACCAGTATCACAAACGACCTATTGTATGTATGTATACTGTACATAGAATGTATTGTATAGTATGTACGAGAGACCCGAGGCAAGTTGTCACACGGGGAAATAGCATGTAACTCCCATGTTTTCTCTGGCAGGTTTTTTATGCATGTTTACATATACTCTAGTTTAGTGAATTCAACCTTCAAAACTAAAATATTTATTGCTAGAGCTGTTGGATAAACAAGTGAACACAATAAAAGCAAATTAGCATGCATTCAGGCAAGAGATAACTATATTAAAAACAATAAGCCACGAGAGGCCATGTGATACAGTGGAGTGCAACCACCTCACCAATGGTGTAATTCACTACAACACAGAGACTCGAGCGGCTTATTGCTTTTATAAAATGGCAACAATGGCACTATGATAAAAGACAACAATGTTCAATAAAGGGTTACAGTACATTTATTATAAACAATTATCGGTATAATTCATCTGAGTTCATTATCCTGGCTGTAGGCTGTTTATGGTTGCCAAGCAACATGGCAATTTGGTACATTGATATAGAATGCGTAGTCACAGATGTGTCTTCAAAGTAATTTTGTGTATTTAAAAGTGGCTCAACCAATCAGAATTTATAAAAATATTAGTTTATAAAACAAAAAAAAAAACTCTGGTTGTTTGAGAAAAAGAAAAACTTTGTTTTTTTCTTTAAATATGGTTAAAATAATAATTATATATATATATATATATATATATATATATATATATATATATATATATATATATATATATATATATATATATTTAAATATAGATAGATAGATAGATAGAGAGAGAGAGAGAGAGAGAGAGAGAGAGAGTTTATAATTGTTCAAAAACGTTCCACTGTAGAAAAATAAGACAAAATAAAATAAATATATAAAAAAAAAAATATAATAACACTTCTTGTAAAATACATGTGGTACATGGTGAGTCTGTGTTTCACCCATGCACAGTTTTTATTAAAGAGCAACTTCAATAATCATTTCCAGTTTATCGTCAATGATGGTGCTTGAGCCTTACTGCTGGGCTGTGCTGGTACATAAAACAAAACAATATTAAGAAACACTGCATGTCTATACAACATCTAGTTATGCACCTCACATGCAAAATACATATGTTTACCATTCTGAGTTATTATGGTATGAGCAAACCTTCTCATTTAAAAAACAGAATATGTAATCTCTGTGAAAGACCAGACACTGCATTGCGTGCGATGCTTTGCCACACTCAATAGCAGGAGTGGGAGTCCATCTCAAATGAAAATCAAGACAGGTAGTGTATTAGACAGCAGTTTAATGCCACAGCACGTTTCCCCATAACCACAAACAAGAACATTGTCTACCATCAAGGCCCCAGTGAGCAGGTGTGCTACTTCAGTGGAGCAGGACTTGAGGACTGAAAACTCAAGTGCCCATTCAGATTGGCCCTCCTCTAATTTCTCTCAGGTGCCAAAGCATTTTTTATTTTTTGTCTTGGGATCTGGTTTTCAGGTTTTTGCTCTTGTGTGGGCACCGAGACCAACCATTAATCACACACCGCTCGCCTCGCACGGTCCATTGGGAGCGAACGAGTAATGAATACTTTCAGCTTGCCTAAAAATGAATCAGCGTTGTATTAAAACAGGCTAGCAGCACATCCATTTTTATCTTTTGGAACAATACGCGGTACAAGAGATCTAAAGCGGTGTGAAAATGTGCAGGACTTTTTCAAACGAGATGATAAATGACACTTAAGCTCCATGTCTATTGGATTAGCATACATTAGCAATGCAGCGCACTTTAGCCGCACAGCAACACTCGGCCACTTAGAACATGCACGAAAGGACTGAGGAGCGTTGGACCCTCCCAGCACTACATTATCTCACATTAATGAAGAGTACTCATGCACATAGGCTCACTTGCACACTCTCATGCCAGAATAAATCTCTGACGGTTACCAGAGAGTGAGAGTTTACAGTACATTAGCGCTAGCAATATGGAGACCTTTTTGGATAACGGTCATTAGGCTACCTTGCACAGGTATCATTATGTTTAATGAAAAAAAAAAACAATTTGAGGGATTAACCTTGCTGACTGGAATTAATATTGGTTTTCGTTGGCGATGAATTGCATTGTGCGAGAGACCGTGTAGCTGCCAGTGTCTGCAAACGTCACGGTTTCTTGGACGTACGAATTGTCTCTCTGAGAAAAAGCGAATTTATTGTCCGTTGAATTGAAAACACTTTAAGACATCATGGTATTAAACATTCATCTTCAATGACACAATTCATAACATATTAAGTTATCTGCAACATAACTGTCCTCTAAACTGAAAGTAAAATAAATGTATAAATATAACTGTTTATAATAATAATATTTTGTTGTTGTTTTAAACAACTATTGCTTATAGTTCCTTCCATAATAATTTCCAGTTTATTATAAAGAGTTAAAAAATATATTTCTAAAATAAATACACAAATAAACTAATTAATACATAAATAAGTTTAAAAGTATTTTTCATAAACACTTACAGTGTATTATTAATGAGCAAAAAATGTCACATTTATTTTCTGTTCAACAGAAATGCTTTAAGACGTCATGATACTAAAATATCATCTTCAATGACCAGTGTTGGGCAGTAACGCATTACTTAGTAACGCATTAGCCTACTGTAATTTGATTTCTTTTTTTAGTAACGGAGTAAAATATCGTGTTAGAATTTCCAAAATAGTAATTAGAGTATAGTTCCAATGTGTTATATCGCTGCCGTCAGAATGCGGCGTTTTATCATCTAGATTGTAAAAAGAGAAATGGCTTTTCAGATGCCTGCCTGTTGCACATTCGAGTCTGCGACCTCATCTACCCAAGACCTACATTGACTAGTAAGAGCTTGCGCAGCGGGTAAACCAACGAAAACAAACTCAGCATGGAGAGAGAAAATTATGCGTTCTGTAGCTGTAAATACAATAATTATTTTTAGTTTATTTCTGTCAACGGTAAGAACATTATTGTGCGCTGTCAATTACGTGGGGGGAAGAAAACCTTATCAACCACGAAAAACTCGACATTTAATTTGTTGACACACCTGAAAGAAGGGCAGCACAGCACGGTAAAACTTTACTTTTCGACTTTAAAATGATAACTTTTAATTTATTATTAAAGAGTTTAAAATATATATATTTATTATTTATAGGGTACATGATACTTACTAACTTTGTTGGCACATGAAACAAATTTATTTCAGTTTTTGGTGACAATGATCGTAGCTTTTCATCACGGTTTCTTGGCCATACGTATTATCTCTCAGAGAATGATTGTGAATTTATTGTCCGTTCAATAGAAACCTCTTTAAGACATCATGATACTATACATTCATCTTCGATGACACAATTCACAACATATCAAGTTATCTGCAACATAACTGTCCTCCATATGCACTCTTACAATCTAAAGCAATCTCTCGGTGTCAGCAGCCGCACAGAGTTCAGGAGATATCTTCTCGCAATCGATAACCATCTTCTCGGCACACAAACACACTTCCCACTCTTTTGATATTGCTAATAACTGATAGAAGGAAAGTTAATGAAATTGCCTCTGCTGCAGTCCTGACACTCAAACCAGGGCCGGAGCTGTCAGGGTTTTATCAGTATAATGTTCAGGCATCATGCCCGATCTAGTCAGAGAAACAGTGACTCATGGGAAAACGAGCAAATGGCTCCTGACCAGCATCTGCATTTTGTCTCAGCGGAACGCCTTTGATTAGCGGAGGCTACACTTAAGAAAGTAAACACAATACATACAAATGATATATAATCACCCGGCCAACGGCAAGCCCAATAATCGATCAAGGCTGTCGACCCGCCTGCTGATTGCCTCTAGCTCTCTCCGGGCTCAGATGTGTTTGGTCAGCAAAAACACAACAGCAGCTGGGAATGAGGATATTAGCTAACTTAGCGCAAACCTGCTATGAGGGATTTCAGAAGTACACACCCATCCAAGCAGTTTGTGCCTATAGAGCATTTACATGTTGTTCCTCACCACCACCATTCAACTCAAGAGCTCAAAGTTTGGCTGGCTAGTCAAGTTAGCCCTTTCGGGTCGCAAATCCTATTTCCTTTGGACCCCAAAGTAATTCCTTTTTATGGGTAGGCCTACTCTATTTGGTGCATGATTAGAAATTATAGAAAAACCTTCAACAGTGTATTTGTTCTTAATCATGAATATATGTTAATTAATGTCTTTTAAAACACATTTCATGTCATTTTCCGGAAACTTAACTTAAACATTTCAGTTAAAGGTACACTATAACTTTTATTTTGTTCAAATTAACAAAATGTAAATAAGGCAATACATCATCAGTCCTTCTTCCAAAATGTGTTTCATTTAATCTGGTTCACTATGGTAAGCCTATTATAAGTGTTTGACCTGATAGGATGGTTTTTGAGGGAAATTGCATTCATACGTCACTCGCTCGTGTGTGTCTCGTCATATTCGTAAATAAAGAAAAGTTATTCTGTCTACTTTAATGCATGTATGGTTTGGGAGTGGCATAGGTTAGTTACATTGGCTTGGCTTTTCGAAGATGGCCAGATCTGAGGGATTTGAAATGCTGTAAAAGCGACACAGAGAGGGCATTTTTATTACTCAACAACAGGTTAGTAAGTTATTTTATTGAACAGATAATGTCACAGACTGACTGTGACCCAGGACTTTTATTCTGAAGGGACTGAGCATGGGTATGTGCACACAACTAACTGTTTCCACCATTTGACAGTACATACACACAAACTAAATGTTGGTAAAATATACCATCCTTATGTAGTTGTATGTTTGTAGCCCTGATTTTTGTGTTGTAATCCCTTATTGTCCCAAGTTGTTAGTTTCATTGTTTTGTCTGTTTAATGCTGTGATGTGATTAAATTTTTAATGTTCAGAGACACATGCTGTTCCAATATCATTACACAGAAAAGAACATAAAAAATACTTTATACAATAAGAGTTTACTTCATTTCATTCAGTTATCAAATTAACTTCAATGCATTTCAAACAGCTACACATACCTTCTGGTGCACCCCTCACCAAGACCAGTATACAAGGAAAGCCATATTTAAACTAGCATGTGCTCATGGAAGATTACTCCATCTGGTTCTGACCTCATAGGGGAGGGAATGAACCTGGTATGTATGTTTTGTTTTTCTTATATGTCTTGTCTTTATTGTTTTGAGCCCTTTAAATGGTACTAGATGTAAATGATGTATGATTTAGAGTTGAAATGTCATGGCAGTTTGTTTGTTTATGTCTTGTCATCTGAAGGTTGGTGTGGAGAGGTTGAATAGATGAACTGTTTGAATTGTTTACCTGCTGTGTGACCATTAACCGATATGAACTGGGAATGAACATGCTGATGTGCTATTAAATTATTTAAATATTTACGTAAAATTTCAGGGTGTAAGTAAATATTTAAAGCTCCAGTCTGTAACTTTTTGGGGTTAAAAATTTTAAAATAAAAATTATTAGGTTAAAGTACCAGCCAGTGTTCAAAACTATTTGCTTGCCTTACCTCGATTCAAAATGGTAAGCTTGTAATAATGTTTTTAATTCCAGTGGTACTGGTGGATTTCCGCGGGAATTCCAAGCATGTCTTTGCGTCATTACGTCACATCTGTACACATAAAGAAGGTGTCTCGGCTAGTAGGCTATATTGTGTGTGAGGATGTTGGAGGTGGAGATTTATAGCCTTTTCTCACAGCACTTGATATAGTTAATTGTATTAATTTGATGGCGGATCCAGAATGGTTTTAAACGACAATCACCAGTGACAACTGGAGATTCACCCGTTGTAAAATGCAAAAGATTTTGGACTTCGGAGTGGCTACAGAAAAAAAGAGACTGCAACCGGGCCAATGTGAAAACAAGGATAAATATCTGAAGGGCATTAAATGTAGTCACACAATGCTGATGTTGTTAACATTAACAATTTGAGAACAAAGTATAATTTGCACGGTTTGACGTGATATGATAAGCGTTCGTTAGATTTAATCAGCGCGATTTACTGCAATGCCTTTTTTCCCTTAGTTGGTCAGAACAAAAGTGGATGTTACATACTTGTTCAGATGACATTTTCCGGTGAAAATTCTTATGTTGGTAATACTTCCAAAAAGTAGAATCTGTGATTCTGAATGACAGTCTCCACTGTCATTCATTCACTGTCAGTTTGGTGACTGACAGCCGCACATTCTCCTCAAAACATTGGATTCATCCGCGCAGTGCCGTGCCGAGGCACAACCCACGTAAAGTTGATAATTACGCGAATAACTGCAACTGCAGATTTCGAACAGATGGCGACAAAGAGGAAAAACTACGGACTGCAGCTTTAAGAAGTTCAGCCGACAAAACTAAAAACGAAAAGTTATTTTTAAACATACAATGTACACACATCTTTCCCCATTAACAGTTATTCAAATGTAGCCGTTTATTATGACAAAATCAAATTGTCCGTAAGCAACTTTTAAATTGTAGATATTTAACAGTTGCTTAGCTTCCGCTGTACAGCCGAGTTACAAGTCCGACTCCTCAGCGGAAAAAAAAGGATGCAATGCACCTGCCACTCATTATATGCTCGCGCCACGATGCACAGCAGCTGGTGTGATTATCGCATGCCAATGTGCATTGGCTCGTTTAGTTACACTCGAAGTAGATAGGCTCTCGAGCGAGATCCCCATTCCTCAGGATCGAGCGAGATCCCCACTTCTGACGTATGTCTCCGCTCCCTCCTCGGGGAACAAGGGTTACCATACGTAACCGAGACGTTTTATCTAATCTCATCTAAATGAATTTGTGCCAATGAGATCACAACTCGTGTCATGTGTAGCCTGGTCAACGGATTCACATATTGATCAATAATATACAATATAGCCTACAAGTAGGCTATGTGATTATAATTATAGTAATTGTAATAGAAAAAAAAAATATTTTGGGTGTTCTGTTTTAAAAAGTATATAAATTATGTTATAGGGAAGTGTAGTGTTAAATCAAATAATGCCTCCTCCATAATCATTTCCCTTTTTATGCATCAGATGAGGTCGCGATTCTCGTGAAGCACCAATTTTTTTTTCAAACCAGCTGTCCTGACCTTCCGATACTGCATGACATTTGAAGCTTCAAACGTCATCAATCATGTGGTTTTGTCATTTCGATACAAGCATCATGTGTGATACAATAGTGCTTTGAAAACTGCGTCGGAGCGTCAGAGCCCCGGTATGAACCGTCCCATCACTAATTATTACTGCAATTGGATCCTACTTGCCTGCACCTTTAAAGCTCCCCTTCATTACAATTATAGACCCTTTGGGCCCTTTTTGGCCCTCTACTGGTGGCAACAGACACCTACATTGACCTCTAACTTTGTAAAGTTAAAGGGGGAAAAAACATTTTTGTTTTCCTTTATGAATTGTCCATTCAAAATGTTGCTAGGGGTCAAGGGAGGTGAGTGTAAACCAATGACACCACAGAATGATGTGACCCAAACGTTGGACAGAAACAAATCAGTGCTCTACAAACCACCTCAGGATACTCCTCAATTTGTAATGTTGCAAGATTTCTGGAACATGAGGAAAAATGAATTTCTGACTCAATCCATCACACTTGGCAGTTTTGTGAGATGGTGGTCCAGGGAGGAAAATGAATTAGATTTGCAATGTGGCCTGACGTGGTAAAATGAGCAGCCGGACCCCAGTCCTGTATCTCCTGTCAATATTCATGATCTCTGCATTGCGCGCTGCCGGCTGGCGAGATGAGAGCTGAGATGATTGTGTGCATGCCGGTTAACAATGCCAGCATGATGCGGGGTGGTACAAAAGGGAGGCTTGTCGGTATAGCACGGCCATACAAGTTCAAATAAAGGATGGAAGCTGTCCCTCAAAATTAATGGCCCTATTTGAAAAGAGTCTTTAAATTGTCATGTTTGATAAAATCATTGTGGCACTCCAGAAAATCATGTCAGTAAAACATGTCATGTCCCATTCTAGATAAAATAAATCTGTTTCAAAATGTGTGGATAAGGAGAATGTTAGATTTTGGGAGATGCACTGCAAAACTGAAATGCTGTTTAACTCGTAAGGATAATGTTCAGTCTGCTGGTCATTATTGCAAAATAAGATGGAGGAAGTCATTTTTTACTGACTCGTTCTGCAGTTTACATTGATACGCCATTTGAATGATTACTCTTTGAGTAATACAATTGCGTCTTAACGGTTGCTCTCTGTCACTTTGTTACATGCATCCTGTCACTGTAAACTGGCCTGTCAATCACCTTGTCAGAGTTAAAATCCTCCACATGTAATTTAATTAAATTTCCTACCGTATCAGAGAGAAATGCAGGAGCACTTTGATCTGCAGTCGCGGGTCTTTCATGCAGAAAACTCTTCTTCTCATATTAATGCATAATGATGTATTTAAAAGTTAATGGCCAAACAGATATTTTGAAGTCCACATTGTTATGAAATATACAGATGAAATATAACATGGATAACATTAAATAAATATTTTTTATCAGGTTAAACTTTGATTATTAGCCACTCAAACATTTATCTAAACCTCTCACTGTCGGTTGCGCATATTAGCCATGTTTGTGTTTTTTTTTTAACACTTTTTACTCGTGTGTGTGGTTTTGAACCGAATCCTCCTCCAAAGCTCAATGTGTTGTGGGAAATATTATCCTTTTTATAGTGTGCACAGTGATCCACACTTCGAAAATCTACCAGAAATAGTAGACCATCCAGGAACTTTTGACATACTCTTTTCAACATACTATGCTTTGGGACACACTTATTCTAATCTCACATACTAGGATTGATAGGGCTGAAGCCCCCCTAAAAAGGGCCTAACGACGCCCCTGGTATGGACATTGGCACACATGGACTGATTCGATCAAGTATGAAACAGATAACTCTCTGTTCACTCAACTGACTCATTCAAACACTGAACCATTCAGATATGAAATGAATGAGTGAAATATTGACTCATTCAGTTAACAGATTTGTAAAAACGCTGAACATCACTGTGTGTTGTTTGGAGGTGCAACAGGCTACACTAGATTTGTTTGGAGCATCAATATTATGTATGAAAAGTAAATTACTTTATATTAACTTGTTTATTGAGCTGTTTAATGTCATACTCACAATGCTGCTGCTTCCGAATATCGGCATGGCTGTGATTACCTGCGATTACTGACATGCAAGACGGCAACCGTTGCGTTTGTACAGTATGAGCGAGTGAGCGAGTCTGTGATGTGAAATTTGAGACATTGCAGCGACAGTTGCTGTTATGGGTGGTTGTGGTCTGATATGCTATGCATTTTATTTTTAACATAACTCCTGGCGCTGTCAATTTTACCTTGATTGTGCAAGGTTTCCAGTGTCTGTCGCATCCAGTTATGTTAGCTGTTCAAGAACAGTCTAACAGTGTTTGCTACTTATAGCCTATGCATGTTGTGATATTGTTCTCATTATTTATTGCAACTATAAATTATAGCACAAATAGTTTCAGTTTTTACTGCATTTTGTTATTATTCTAGTTATTTACCAATAGCGTCTGGAGCGAAATTTTGCAAGCAATAAAGGTCCACTGTCTATTGTCAGACCTTAGTCAGGTTCAACCACAATGGATGTACATGGATAACATGGATGAAAACAAAGTTGTGAGGGATAGACTTGCAGTCTTTACAATGCCAAGAACTTTATAAAGGCCCTATAGATCACATAATTTTCACAACTCACGACTTCCAAACCCCTTTTATGGAGGTTTTGTCTTTGGAAAGACGTTTTGTCAGCTGCTATGTATGTTGTTAAAGAACAGTACAATCCATTGAAAGTGTACTTCTATCCCTCAGCCTCGTGTTCATTCCTGTAAAAGGAAAAAAAAGGTCCATTGTCTGCTGTCAATGGTTTAGTGAAGCACAACTCGCACAGAAGTCACTTTTAGATTTCTTGGTCAATCCGGTAAATCCATGTGACCATCTTGAAGCTGTTGCGAACTTAGCTTGGGGAAAATTTTTCCCTTCACATAAAATTCCCAATTGCATGTGTTACTGGATTTTGCTGTATTTACCAAACAATGGTAAACGTGACAGCACAATAATCAATCAGAAATCTTGCACATTCACTTACTATTACGAAATTCCTGTAAGCTTAATGCCGCGATTGACCAATCACAATAAATTCCAGAGCACTGTGTAATAAATAAAACTAAATCATAAATTTTTGGCTAAATGGAATGGTAAATGTTGACATATGCACTTCAGAACTGCTTTGCATAGTAATTAATCAGAACTCATGCCTGGATATCTGTTTATTCCAATTGTATGTCTACGTAGGGGTGAGTAAATATGACAGTGTGGGAAGATTTTTCAATTACAGAGTTGACCAGTGCTAGTTCAAAAAAATAAAAAAATAAAACAGTTATGCAGTAGTGAGATGAAAAACAGGGATTTTAAATGAACTTCAGAGTGTCTAAATGTCAATAAAGCCAGATTACAAAAAAAAAAAAAAACCCTGCTTATTAAAAATGTTGTTTTCCACTGTGTGAATTTGTTTTAACTGCCAGATCGTTGACCTGCACTTCTGGCATCCAACATCTCTAATGGAGCACTAGCACACTGAACTTCCTGCGGGGTAGTTTTGTGTGTGTGTGTGCAGGTGTCTGACAGCAAGCCCCTTGTGAGTGGGTGGATCTGTGAGTGCATGCTTGTTAAAAGGTGTTTGTCTCTTAGACCGTAATAGGCCGGTGTATGTGTGTATCTGAGTATGCTGAGTTTGTGTTTGTGAGAGCAGTTCTGTCGGGTAGCTGTGTATGAATTTATAAGAGAGACTAAGACAAGTGTATGTATGTGTGTGTGCGAGTTCAGCTGGAGCAGAACAGGCGCATTGAAGGGAGGGGTTGGGGATGCATTGCTACAAATCTGTCTAATTAAATAGTCTAAACGCCACATGCAGTGCTATAGCTTTAAACATGAAAACCCTTTGCTTTGTGTTCTGGTAATTATTGAGCCAGTCCTCTCTTGTTCTGAGCTTTAAGGAGCCATTGCCTTCAAAGGACCGAGCTCATTTCCTCTGTGCCGGGCTAGCCTGAGGCTTTGCCTGTGACGCTTGTACTGTGAGTATGAGGAAGTGGGAGTTTGTATTATTTAGTTGAGGAATTGAGAGGGAAGGTGTGGATGGAATCTGGATTGAATCGAAAACGTACACAATAGAGCTTACGGTGTGACTGGGAACAAAGGAACACAGAGGAGTGATGTCACAACTTGGTGAGTAGAGGAATATCACAAAGGTTTGCAATAGTGATGCAAAAATAGTGGAAAAATCCATGGTTTGAGAGATTGATGGACTGTCATTGAGAACACTTTAGCTTTGTTCAAATTCACAGGGTCCCTGCGCAGTGTTCATTGCTCCCTATACACTCAGCAGGGAATGTCTGTTGAAGTTCACTTCACTTGGCAAAATTTGTTTATTTCGAACAACCTGCAATGTCAAACATGGAAACAGTTTTGCACAGATTTAGGAGTTTCAAGTTTTAAAACAGAATAAGATCTTCAATAAATTATTTCAATGCATATCAATGTATATAATACACCCATGTGTGTGTACTAATATATATATATATATATATATATATATATATATATATATATATATATATATATATATATATATATATACTGTACACACACACAAACACACACACACACAAACACACTGAACAGTACTTTATATGTGCGCTCATCTGTTTAGTAACAACAACAGTAGAGGTGAATTAAGCTTAAATAAAACACCTCATTTCCTTTTCCTTGTTTCTTTTAGCCAAAGTACATGTAGTCTGATGTTATAAGCAATAACTTCATGTGAAATTATACAGTGGAGAGCATACATTTGCAACCCCCTTGCAGAATCTGCAAGATGTTTATAATTAAAAAAGGGATAATATTTTTTTTTAGGTACTGCCCTTATTAGGTGATTTCACAGAACAGATATTTACATAAATTCCCCAAGACTTAATAACTGAATTTACACTAATTATCCTGTTTAAAAGTTTACCCTTGATTGTTAGGATGATGTGTATCTTCTGCACATTTGAGCTCTTCCCAACAGTGTCTTCATGATGCTGAGAAGCAGATTTTCACACTTTGGACAAATGAGTTTATGAATTTTAGTATGCAAACTTCTGCACTCAAATGTAAATTAATGCACACTTGTTCTCATTGCCATTTCTAGTGCAGTTCGGAGAGAACGAATATGCTTACTTCTATTTGGAATCTAACTTAAGATGGCTGAATAGTGTGAATACTCTTTCTCATTCACTTGGACCCCATTGCTGGCATTTGGATTTACCCTTTGACATGCTCTGATATCCATTGACCATTGAGAATTTTAGAGAGACATGTTGTGCTTACAGAAATCCAATTTGCTACATTCCTGCTTGATTTCCATTCCCTCCAAATTGATATTACGCATTCATATCCATCAAACATCAGCACTTTCTCTAGTGTCTTAATGACAGCGACAGAATAAAAGACCATAACGAATGCATAGGTGTGTGCGCACTTGTATTTGCATGGAACTGTGTGCATTATGTGAATGTGTTGAATAGGGATGTAGAAAAGCATGAAAGATTTACAATTTCCTTACGTGCATATGTATGTGCATCAGGATAATTAAGTGTGTGTGTATGTGGTTGGAGGTTTTGACTCTACAGGCACGTGGCTGGTAATTAGTTCCTTCCACTGCTCTTGGCTGGCAGTCCAAACACAAGCCCAAACTCCAACATTTATATTATCCAGAGGCTAATTACTGAAATGACACAACATTTACAAGAGAGAAACAGCGTGCATCCGCACAAACTACAAATCAATATAGATTTTGTCTTTAATTGGAGCTGTGTGGGATTAACACAGTGTCAAAAAAGGTTTGGGAAAGGCAAAAAATAAAAATAATAATAGAGTAATACATTTTTAAAACTACCATGTTTTAATTAAACCTACACACTGTAATCCTCCATAAAATTTTATTGTCATGGAGCGCGCGGGTGTCAAGGAGCGCGCGCCTTCACCTCTCCCTGAGCTCACACGCTCTTTGTCACCTGAGTTCTAGAACTGCACTTCCCATCTTTCCCCTCTGCTATCATTAGGTTCCATCCCTGCCTGGTTTCCCCGTTCAGTCTCATCACTCCCACCTGTTAATCATCATCTACCCTTTATCTGGACTGCTCAGTTCTATGTTTATTGCGAAGTCTTGTTTTGCCACGCTACATGTTGATACGTGCTCCTCTGATGTTTCATGTCAGTTATTCCTTGTTTCATTACCTGTTTCAATAAAGTGCTGCAGATGGATTCGACTGCCTCCTCTCCGTCATTACAGAAGACTTCGCCAACACAGGATCAAGCAGACTTCCAGCGTCTGGCTTCCGAGGTTTCCTCCCAGGCATCTGTGTTAATCACACACCAACAACAGCTGGTCAAGTTAACTAGTCTCACCGAAGAGCTTGTGAAGTCCGTGCAGACCCTTTCTCAACAGAACGCGGCCGCTAATCAAGTTCAAGCTCCCACAGCTGCTGCTCCCTTAACATCAAGCGTGAGTACGACTTCAAGCTACCCTAAATTATCTTTCCCCGAGAAGTTTAATGGCTCACCTGCTGCCTGTAGAGGATTTCTGTTGCAGTGCGACCTATTTATCAACCAGCAACCCCAGCTTTATCCCACTGATGCTTCCCGCGTCTCATTCATCTGTTTTCTACTCACCGGGAGGGCGCTGGAGTGGGCGACTGCTCTCTGGTCAGGAGGTCAGCACACATTTCCCTCTTATAACGTGTTTATGTCTCAATTCAGAGAGGTGTTTGAACATCCCGCGGGCGGTAAGGAGCCAGGAGAGCTACTTCTCGCATTAAGTCAAGGGAATTCCACCGCGGCTGACTACACGCTTTCATTCCGCACCCTGGCAGCTCAGACGGGTTGGACGGAGGAACCACTTAAGTTGCTGTACCGTAGGGGTTTGAATTCGGCGCTGCAAGGGGAATTGGCTTGTCGCGACGATGGAAGGTCCCTCGGAGAACTTATGGAGCTCGCCATTCGCCTCGACAATCTCATCCGCTCTCGACGCGCACCCCTCTCGCCCAGTCTCTTCACTAATCCACCAGCCAGCTCGGATTTCGAACCCATGCAGGTCGGCTTCACTCACCTCACTACGGAGGAACGTGAGAAGAGGCGGCGGAATAAATTGTGCCTGTACTGTGCTCAAGCCGGTCATCAGAGAGCTTCTTGTCCTGTGAGATCCAGATCCAGAGATACTTCTGCGGTGAGTTCTTCGATTAATCCTCCTAACTCTCTCTGTCTAGAAGTTTCCTTTAGTTTTAATGGAAATATTTGCGAAACAAGGGCTTTAATTGACTCTGGTGCCGCTGGGAGTTTTGTCGATTTGGAGTTTGCCTTGTCTAATCATTTCTCTCTCATCCCTTGTGAGTCTCGTGTGGCAGTGGCAGCCCTGGATGGACGCCCCCTGGGGACAGGGGAGGTACAATACATCACGCAGCCACTTACTCTCAACTTCGGGTCTCGTCACACGGAGAGAATTCAGTTGTATACCATCAGTTCACCTCTTCATCCTGTAATTTTAGGATTGCCTTGGCTGGAGAGACACAACCCTCTAATTTCCTGGACTGAGAGAAGAATTACTCAATGGTCTCCTTTCTGTCAGGTCCACTGCTTGCCTGCTCTCCATGGTCCTGAATCAAGCCACAGTCCCTCCGAGAAGTTGAACTTGCAAGTTCCTGCGGTCTACTATGATCTTGCCCTGGCATTCAGCGAGAGAGAAGCTTCACTTCTACCCCCGCACCGGGCCTGTGACTGCGCTATTGAACTTCTACCCGGAGCCGTTCCCCCGCACGGCCGTGTGTATCCTATTTCGCAACCGGAAACTGAGGCTATGAATTCGTATATCGAGGAGCAGCTTGCTAAGGGTTTCATCACCACTTCCACATCCCCCGCGTCCGCCGGGTTTTTCTTCGTTAAGAAGAAGGATGGGAGTCTCCGGCCCTGCATCGATTTCCGAGGTCTTAATGAGGTAACCGTGAAGTATCGTTATCCTCTGCCTTTAGTCCCTGCAGCCCTGGAGATGCTTCGCTCTGCCCGTTACTTCACCAAGCTGGATTTGAGGAACGCTTACAACCTCATTCGCATACGGAGGGGTGATGAGTGGAAGACGGCCTTTTCTACGACCACAGGGCACTATGAGTATCGGGTTATGCCATTCGGGCTGTCCAATAGTCCTTCTGTGTTCCAGTCGTTTGTTAATGAGATCTTTCGTGACATGCTGAATCAGAAGGTTATTGTTTATATTGATGACATCTTGATTTTTTCAGAGACCCTCGAAGCACACGTCCAGGATGTGCGTGCAGTCCTCAAACGGCTAATTGAGAACCAGTTATACGCCAAGACCCAGAAGTGCGAATTTCATCAGACCCGGATCGCCTTCCTAGGATATATCATCAGCGCCGAGGGGGTTCTCATGGATGACAGCAAGGTCAAAACCGTGGTGGACTGGCCTCAACCTTCCTCTGTGAAAGAATTACAGCGATTCCTGGGCTTTGCCAATTTTTATCGTAGGTTTATACGTAATTTCAGTCTCATTGTGGCCCCTCTAACATCTCTTCTCCAGGGGGGGGGGAAACGCTTCCGGTGGTCTTCCGAATGCACTTCAGCGTTTTCCCGGCTGAAAGAGAGGTTCACGTCCGCACCCATCCTCCATCATCCTAACCCGGAGAGCGAGTTCATCGTGGAGGTTGACGCTTCAAGCACTGGGGTTGGTGCGATCCTGTCTCAACGCCACGGTAACCCCGCTAAAATGTTCCCCTGTGCCTTTTTCTCCCGCAAGCTTAATTTGGCGGAGCGCAATTACGATGTGGGTGACCGAGAGCTTCTGGCCATGAAAGCAGCCTTGGAGGAGTGGAGGCACTGGCTGGAGGGTGCACGTCAGCCTTTCACCGTCCTCACTGACCACAGAAATCTTGAATATATCAGGTCCGCCAAGCGTTTGAATGCTCGTCAGGCTCGCTGGTCACTGTTCTTCTCTCGATTTAATTTCAGGATCACGTACAGACCTGGGTCCAAGAACGGGAAGGCTGATGCTCTGTCTCGCCAGTTCGAGGATTTCAACGAGATCTCCAAGCCTGAACCCATCCTTCCTTCCACTCTGATCGTTGCTCCTGTGCAGTGGGACATCATCTCGGAGGTTACCGAGGCACTAAAAGCTCTTCCCATTCCGCCTGAATGTCCAGAGAATCGTCTTTTTGTGCCCCTCGAACTCCGTGATCGGGTGCTTCAATGGGTTCACTGCACACTCAGCGCTGGACATCCAGGTATCTCTGCTACAGTACAGCTAGTCTCCAACCGCTTCTGGTGGTCCACACTCCGGGCTGATGTTATCAAGTTCATTCACCAATGTTCCATCTGTAACACTGTCAAATCTTCCCACCTTAAACCTGCCGGTTTCTTACAGCCACTGCCAGTGCCTCAACGCCCGTGGTCCCATATCGCCGTGGATTTCGTAACTGATTTGCCTCTGTCTCAAGGATTTACCACAGTTCTGTCAGTCGTGGATCGCTTCTCCAAATCCTGTTGTTTTATCCCCCTGAAGGGTCTACCCACTGCCATGCAGACTGCGGAGGTGCTTCTCAACCACGTATTTCGTCTCTTTGGTCTCCCCGAGGACATCGTCTCCGACCGTGGTCCCCAGTTCACTTCCCGCGTTTGGAGAGAACTCTGCTCCAGACTCAACATCAACGTCAGCCTCACCTCGGGATACCATCCGCAGGCTAACGGTCAGGTTGAACGGTTGAACCAGGACCTCACTCGCTTTCTGCGGACTTACTGTCACGAGAACCAACGGGACTGGAGCCGCTTCCTGGTCTGGGCGGAGTACGCCCAAAATTCCCTGGTAAAGCCTGCCACTGGTTTAACACCCTTCCAGTGTGTTTTAGGTTTTCAACCTCCCCTCTTCCCGTGTGCAGGAGAACCGTCAGACCTCCCTGCTGTGGATGCGTGGCTGCAACGCAGCGAGGCCACTTGGAATGCCGCTCATGTCCATCTGCGACGTGCCATCCGTCACTATCAGCTGCATGCGGATCGAAGGAGGCGTGAGGGTCCTGAGTATCGGCCTGGCCAGTGGGTGTGGCTTTCCACCCGTGATCTGCGTTTGAGGCTCCCAAGCAAGAAACTATCCCCTCGCTTCATCGGGCCCTTCAAGATTCTTCGGCAGATTACTCCGGTCTCGTTTCGGCTGGAACTCCCAGCACATTATAGAATCTCACCCACCTTTCATATGTCTCTTTTCAGACCCGCTGCTGCTTCCAGGAGAGAGGAGGTCCAGGAGGAGGCCGGTCCCGTGCAGGCTCCCCCCATTGAGGTCGGAGGCGAGGAGGCGTACCGGGTACGAGAGATCCTGGACTCCAGACGCCGTGGCGGGGCATTGCAATATTTGATTGACTGGGAGGGCTATGGCCCCGAGGAACGTTCCTGGGTCAGGTCTCAGGACGTCCTGGACCCTGCTCTGCTTAACACTTACCACCACACTCACCCAGATCGTCCAGCTCCAAGACCCCGTGGAAGACCCCATCGTCGTCCAGGTCCTCGCTTCCGGAGCCGCTCGCAGGAGGGGGGCTCTGTCACGGAGCGCGCGGCTGTCACGGAGCGCGCGCCTTCACCTCTCCCCGAGCTCACACGCTCTTTGTCACCTGAGTTCTAGAACTGCACTTCCCATCTTTCCCCTCTGCTATCATTAGGTTCCATCCCTGCCTGGTTTCCCCGTTCAGTCTCATCACTCCCACCTGTTAATCATCATCTACCCTTTATCTGGACTGCTCAGTTCTATGTTTATTGCGAAGTCTTGTTTTGCCACGCTACATGTTGATACGTGCTCCTCTGATGTTTCATGTCAGTTATTCCTTGTTTCATTACCTGTTTCAATAAAGTGCTGCAGATGGATTCGACTGCCTCCTCTCCGTCATTACATATATTGTTTTTTTTTTGTTTTTTTTTTTGTATTCAACTAGCTAAACCCTAGGGAACTTAATTTTAGTTCAGACACCAAAAAACTTTCATACAGTGGGCTGAAAAGTTCAGGACCAGGACAATGACAGATTTGACTGTACAGTATATTTTATGTCATCCTCAGGCGAACACTGTCATCGTTTTCTCACCTTCTTGTCATTAAAAATCCATGTCATTTTTATAATATATTTTAAAAACGGCCCTGATATAAAAAAAAATGAATCCAATATTTGGTGATGATGTAACATAAGCACTTTTAAGCACTTTTTTTGCTGGCCAGGAACACCGTAACATAAAGTGTTATAGGGTTTTTATGGCAGCAAATCAATGTCAAAAAGAACTGAGCGCACAACTGATGCTGGCGTGCACAGTAAATGACTTTCGCGAGAGGATAACAGATCTACAAGCGAGGAAACGGGATCTCGCGAGCTCATTCATACCCTGACATCTCCTCTGCACGCAATACAAGCCCTCGTGCACATGATCATTCCACACGCTCTCGCGCTTGATCTGCTCTCGCCTGCTGCTTTTGCTCGCTGGAACAATTTTATTTTTGGCAGTCAAGGGGCGGGACTTACTGTTTTAATAACCTCAAATGTCATTGGTTACTTACCCTTTTCCGGAAGTCAGTTGTGATTGGACGCCTGTCCAATGACTTGTAATTCACTTGACTTGAGACATCACTTAATTTGTTTTATTTATTGTGGTTTATTAATGTGTAATGTGATTTACTGCATTGTAAATATAGAATATATTCTTACCAGATACTTTATTAACAGAAAGTCTTACTAGTGAGTTCCCGTTTCCTCGCGTGTAGATCTGTTAGCCTCTCGCGAAAGTCATTTACCGTGTGCGCCAGCATCAGTTGTGCGCTCGGTTCTTTTTGACATTGATTTATCGCCATAGGCTTTCAACACAGCACAAGGGATAAGCATTAAATGCATTTTTTTTTTGTCCTATTGATCAGATTATTTCAGGTTTACACCACACTAGAAGTTGACATAACTTAAATATTAAGGCAACATATTACATTCAATTTGTTAAGTTAACTCAACTGATTACTGAGTCATTCCCTGTCAAATCAACCAAATTTCGGGAACTTCCCCGGCTCAAATTTTTGATTTTGTTCATATTTTTTTCTGAAGAAAGACAAACATAAATAGTCAGGAAAGCCAAAATATTACATTTCATGGGTGAATATTTATTGAGCAATCCACTGTTTTGTAGAGGGGGTCAAAATTACAATTTTCACCAGAGATTTAGAGACAAATTACAGGGGGGTAAAAATGACTAATGAATGTAGCAGAATCATTATTTTATTTTTACACAGAGATTGGTAGGTCTATTAGTGAAATATGTTGACCTTAGCAATCTGGCATGCAAATAGTCCTACCAATCTCCAAGTAAAAATAAAATAAATATCCCCCCCTTGTAATTTGACTCAAAATCTCAGGTAAAAGTGGTAATTTTCACCCCCCTCTACAAAATATTATTTCAGTAAATATTAATCCATGAAATTTAATATTTTCATGTAACATTCATGTATGTCTTTTATCAAAAACCAGAGGTAACTAACAGTGACAATAGCAGCAGAATAAACTAAGCCAGTAAAATGTATAGCAATGAAATATATTTGTTTTATATTAGTAACCACATAGTTTTGTTTAAGCTAGCTGCAATACATGCTGGGAACTTGCACAATATTGTGCAATGTAATATTAATGACTCAGTTTGGAAAGTTGGACAGGTTTTGAACAGATACTTGAGTATCCAAGTAGAGTAAACAAAAAAACTTTAGTTAGAAACACATTTAGAGTATTCTTGTTCAGTTCACACAAAATAATAATCTTACTCTAAACTTGTTTACATTTGCTAGAATAACTTTTTGAAAGAATTTTTTTACTGTGCACCCCTTTAAATCCTTTTAGTCCGATTGAGCCATCAATCTAATAACTAACATATTATTTGGTCGCGTGTAAATGTAGGTAGTGTAACACACATAGTAACACGCATAGTTTCAGCACCATGGACAGAGAGACACAGCTGCAAATTCAGATCAGTGCAGGAAACATGACTTATGTGTGCTGGAATGAGAACTTTCAATAACACCAGCAAATGTACATTTCAGCACAGATGACAAGTCTATGTCGCAGAATGTAAATAAGCAAAATTGCCAAATTTTCTCTACTGTATTCATCTTTTCTATTCCAAAGAGAGAGCGCAGAGAGCCAGTGTGCTCAGCTATCCTGACAATAGCAACTGCTAATGCGCCATCGTGACATGTTTTGGCTTACTATGTGAATAATGAGCTAATTACGTTTCCTCCATTGTGCATTGAGATAATCCTCTGTGAATAGGCGAAAATGATTGTGTTGTCATTTTCAAATTGTAAAGTAATGTTCAGCTAAACCAACTCCAGCAGCCTGAATTCCTCTTTTTGAGTGTCTGCCCCAGAGATCAGCCGCTCCGGAGATCAGCAGCTCTGACAGCCTGTAGTGATCTCTGCGCACACTGTCTCCAACACTATCGGCTGGGGGACAGCATCTCAGTTAATGGAAAACAGTCTAGTGTACAGTGGTGTTCTCAGAGGCATAGTGCGTGTTTAACTGCCAGCGCGGCTGCAACAAGCTCTGCGTAAAACCTTCTTTATGACACATCTCCTTGTGATGAGGCATCGCGGCATCAGTGTGGCTTACAACCGTGGCCTGAAACAGCCCTGAGGTTTGGCTGTTTGTTTGTCTTATTAGCGCCTGGTGAATTAAATCAATCCCTCAGACCCGGCGTTGTCATCCAGAGGTCCATTAGATAGATAGATAGATGGATGGATGATGGATGGATGGATGGATGGATGGATGGATGGATGGATGGATGGATGGATAGTTTAATTGATAGAAAATATAGCAATAATTATTTCTACATTTTTTTAATTACTTTTTTTTTTATTTGAGGTCCAATTATTACATTGTTCATTTGGCGTGATGACTCCAGGACATGATAAAGGATGTAAACATAGTTAATTGAGAAAGTAGGTCAACACTTTAGAAAAAAAAGGCTATTAATGACAGCTTTTCAGTGTTTTTTCAGAGTATTTTTATATCGTCAGGTCCCTGGACTCCTGAGTGTCTGGGGTGGGATTCCCTGGGCCCGACAAAGTTGACAGCCTCTGCTTTAGACCAATGGATGGCGGTTCCCTGAGTCCCCCCCAAACTCACCCACCATCCCATTCAAGAGACAACATCTAAAGGCCTAATTACGGGACTGGCTCAGCCTGCAACCGAGCTGACCATTTTTGGTCTCGCTTTCATTCTGCTCCTATGACACCGTCGTCCCCCAGGGCAGTCTTCCCAGAAAACGCGAGGAGGGAAGCTCTTCTCTAGCTCTCTGGTCTCTGGCCCTGATTTGGAAAGGGGGATGGGTGATGTGAGAAATCGAGTGCCCAGCTTCATATCCCTGACAGCTCATTACCACGGAAACAGCACTGTCCTGACATCAGCACTCCAGCCTCATCTCTGGAAGAAAAATGGAGAGAATGAAAGTGGTAGGTTTTTATTCTCTCCCACTCCCTTTCTCTCCAATTAAGATATTAAACCAAAGAGTAAGGGCATCTGAGCTGGATTAGTCTGTGGCGTTCTTTTTCACTGGATAATCAAATACTGGGCCTCTAATAACAGAGAGAGAGAGAGGGAACGAGAGATATGGGGCAGTGGCTTTGCTGGCATTGCATCATAACTGCATAACAGGTGAATGTCGCCCATAAGTGCCATGCAGCAGAACATCATTAAAACTTGTGTGCACAAATGTAATTGCATCAGAGAAGAGCGTCTGAAACAATTCCTCATTTTTACCATGAATATTGTAGTAAGGGGCTCACAGTATGTGATATTAGCGCATTTACTGTACATGTAAAGTCTCTAATTAATAAATGAATTAATTAAGTGATGGATTAAATAACTTGTGATTTCCTGGCATGCACTTAAGTGCTTAAAGTGAGTGTTTCAGTTCCCACTGTCCCACAGAGTGAATCTGGTAATTAATGGTCTCTCAGCGGGGAGCACTGAGCATGGCAGATGGCATGGGTTACTCGGAGTGAAAGCAACACTGCTGAGCTCGCATCTGAAACGACGGCGGAGTGATGAGATCTTGCTCGGAACGTGAATCAGCGTTTTTGATTAGACCCCCGCGACATGAACAATGCTACGACGGTCTCATTTCTTAATCGACGTTCCTCGCGCTTTTAATTTTTAAAGCTGCTTTTGAGCCAAGACGTACAAGTTTATGCTGCAGTTCTCTGGGGTCATATCACAGAAACATCCTGTCTTAAGATCTGACAAGTTTTATGTTTTAGAACTGACATTGCCATGGTAACTAAACAGAAAAGAGATGAGTTATGGGTATTTGTGAACTCATTTCTTTCTTTTTATTTGTTTGGTTTTTAGTCCCTACAACAAGGGGGATTTAACATTTTATCCTTCTACTTATCTGACATTCAGTTACTAAAACTACTGATTTAATCACCTTGAATGAAACTAAAAAAGTGTTTTTGTCTCAAAACGTGTTAATTTCAAAACCAGCCTCTTGTCGTAGACATCATGCATCAGGAAAATTGCACTGGATGGTGACAAACAGGTGTTTTTGGAAAGTGCTGCGGTGCTATTATTTATTTTGGGAGGACATAAAACCCCAAAAGTGTCCTTTTATCCTGGACGGCTTTTAGCCTCGTTTTTCCCCGAGTTTGGATTAGCGATTTCACGAATGGTTTTAGTTTCGAAAGTTTCCACCAACTGTACAAATCACTGTCATCTTGTTCCATTATGTAAATGAGCTGTCAGTTTGCAGCATTATGTGATGATCTTCTCGCTGGAAAAGCCTTTGCATGGATCGCTGTTCAGACATTGACACTGTCACGTTCCGCATGGTGACATTCAAGCATCTTGCCCTGTAGTGTACGTCTACAGTTTAAATCCAGTAACATCACTTTAATGAACTTCTAAAACTGCATCTCATTGGCATGAAAGCCTCAGATGCTGAGAAGACGCGTCTGAGAGGAAAGTGAAGAGGCAAAAACATCTGCGATCCAATTTTCAATTGGACTTGGCTCCTGCTCATTCGTTTCATGTTGAGCCAGTGCCGGGTTTCTGGACCCAATGACCAAATGATGGACTTCTCACAGACCCAAATGAGAATTTAGATCACCAAAGCAGGCCAATGGATCACGAAAACCTTTGTGAGTGTGTTTGTGTGTGAATAGGCATGATTGCTGCCTTTTGCATATGTAGTGATTACTGTTTGTAAGGAACTTAACTACGTTCTTCAGTAGTGTGAAATTAGCTGTTCTCAAAAAAAGTATAGTTTTTCCAGTAACAAGTTATTCAAAAAGCACATTCGTACAAAGTTGAAACATGCTTTTTTTAAAACTAGATTTAGTAGAGTATCCCTGTAGCAATTAAATTTTTATGCTGCGTTATATTTGGTTAAATGCTACTGGTCATCGCAGTTTGACTCCAATATAAAAGTTTTTGGGGGGGTGCGTAGCAGTATGTGAGCTGTGCATATGCTCCCCTTTTTGCGCCCTTGGTTCTGGGTTAAATTCATGTTAAGCTCTGCCGACAGAATCTGTGCCATCCCGCCGATTCCCACAGTGTGTAAAAAAAGTCTTTTTTTTTTTTTTACAAACTGTGGGACATTTCAAACTTTTTCTGTGGTAATCAACCACATGTCACAGTTTTGGATTTAACTATATAATTCAACATTTTGAAAACGACTGGATATCTTGTTAGCTCATTTCCAACCAAAAAAATTATGATCAAACTGTGGTTTAAGCATTCAACCAATTACAGCACATATATCCTATATTTCCTCACTTGGAAGCAAGAGTGCAATTTGCTTTAATTAAAGCTAATTTGTTCACTGCATAAGTAAACATATCCATCAGCCTTGCACTCTAAGCATTGTCTGTTGAGAGAACAGGATATGGTTTTCAAACCAATACCATTTTCCCCACATGCTCATATTTTTGCAGATCAGAATGTGCAGTCCATAGTTGTCTGTCATGAAATATGAAAGTCTGAGCCGCTAAAAGACTGAAACGGAAATATTACAAATCCTGATGTATCCAAAGACCACGGAGCGGGAAAATCACAAATCCAAAGGTTCTCTGAGACTAGAGGGCTGTCAGAGTGATTATTGCCCGAGGCGGCGCTCATCCCCGCAAAGAATAAAGTCTGAGGCTGACAATAGTTTGTGTGCGATAAAAATAGCCAGATTACAGTTTCTGCTCCCTGTCCGTAAGAGGCAATAACTTTGAGCATTATGGGGGATATTTTCTTACGAAAAGACACCACGGCTCAATAATCTGTAGCTTTGCGGTGAATACAAGCATCCGGCTGCTTCAGCCCTTGAAAATCTGAATAGGCGAGATGGAAACATTGCAGGATGAACTTCCTCAGGTGTAAGTCACCACAAAGCAGGAAGAAAGAGTGACTGAAAGGAAGATGGTGTGGTAATGGTGAAAGATGCTTAATGAAACAGCTTCCTGCTGTTCTTCTCACAAGAAGTGTGAACGACACCCCCGTCGCACCACTTCCAAACGTGAAATCTGCACACGTGTGGCTGATTAGATTTCAAGCCAGAATAGAAACGTTGCTGCAGTCGCTATTTGTGGACGTACGTGTATGTACACATTGTGCATCAACAGCGACAGTCGCAGTTGAAAAATGAGCTTGTGTTATTGCTCTCCTTTCGATTTCTTCTGCAGCTTTTCCTTTTTCTCAGGGCGAGCCCGTGAGTCAAGGCCGCAGATGGGGCGAGTGTGTCCACGGTCCCCGCGCTTTCAGTCTGGGCCTCGTCAGGAGACAAAAAAACATGGACTCTTTGTCTGCATTTAATGAGAAACCGCAAGCCCAGAGGGCAGATGTAGAGGAGTCCATCCGAGCAGAACAACCTTCTCTGTCTTTCTCTCAGCTTCGATCTGTGGGAGACCTGAGCCACACACGGAGGAACGTCTGCCATCTTCTTCTGTTCGATTATGCATCTCCTTAAATATCATCATTACCGCCAATCACTCGCCGCGTCGCTCAATGAGCTACGAACTGCAACATATATGTGTGAAATAATAGCTTGTAAATAATCACGATTTTACAGGAATTCTGTGATGCTTTTAGAGACTTCTAAACTAGATCATACGGTTGAACTTTTTGAAATCGAGTTCTAAAAGCTAAGATCTTACAGAAAACGCATCTTCAGGTTGTTTTACACAATGTTATTTGATCAAACGGCATAATGCCATTCTTCGTGTCTTTTCCCTCACTGAGGCATGAAGCAAATTACGTTAAGGAGAATTACAATGAAATTAAATCGGATTCTCTTCCTCGGCTAATGTTACGAGCTTCCCATCGCCGATACCTCAATGACAATTTACCTTCCCGGCTGGTTGAATTCTGATGAGTAGACTAAACCTGAACATTTTTAGACATGACTGACTACATCCAGTGGCAATAATTGGAGAGATCTTTTACAGTTTGTTTGACTATTTAATTACGGGGGGATTCAGATCACGCATATGTTAAAAGCAAGTGAACCATGCCAGAATCCCATACACACATCTTCCCTCCAACCATATGCTCTATTAAACCGGGATTGAGTTACTATAATGATCTTATGGGCTTAGGAAGTGAGTTGAAAGAACAATCAACTAGTTTGACCTATAGGCAGAGGGTCTTGTTTTGACAGTTCTGTCTGAGCTCAAGAGAGGAACGAAATGGAATAAAATCAGTCATTCCCAGACAGTGGTGATGCAACCGTGTTATATGAGAACCTCACTAAAGTACTTTCTTCGCAGTTAGTTCCAATAAAAGTGAGCGGGTTTGTTTATGAAAGTTTAATGTTGTGGAGTCTTTGTTTCCAGTCATTCTTAAACAAAAAAAGCATTAAAAATGCATTCATGCAACAGCGATACATTATTTTAACACTAGCTCAATACAGCCTGAGTTTTTCCATTCTTTTCTTCTCTTATTCCTTTTTTATTTGCAGAGACAGAGCTGCAGCAAGCATCTTTCTATCCTCACAGCCACCCAGGCAGTTTCTGAAGAGGGCTCGCATTACCTGACAGCCTGTTATGTCAGTGCCAGCCAGCCAATTTCATAAACATATGCACCAATTAAGAAATCCATTAATATCCATCATGTCCTGTCATAAATCATACAGCTCTGCAGCGAGTCTGACTATGTAATTATTGTTGAGCAAAAAGCGGAAGTCCTTGATTAGGTTGACTCATTATTTCTATCCAAATGATTCAACTCGGCCCTGAAATAATGGAAAAGTAAAATGAAGCAACTCCGCTTCAGCGTGTTTATAATTGCACATTTGGGCTCTTTGAAAATGTCGGCCGGGTGGGATGCCGGTTTCCCAGCGGGCTGATGAATTCAGCCGGCACTCTTACCCCCCAAGCTTTCTCTCATCCTCCAGGCGACCTCGCATTTAAACCCAAAGGAAAGAATCGGATCATTATTGAAACCAGGGGAGACGTTTGCATCGAAGTATCTGCCAGGAACATAAAAGTAAATGTAAATGCAAAGTCTAAACTGAGGATTAGCGATATGTCCAATTTGTAACTAATTACAGATGGGAAGTCTTAGCAGAGCCACCAGAGGAAAGATTTTAGAGATTCAAAGAAACTGAATTAAAGGAATGTTTTTCATTTGTCTCTTCGTTTTTTCAACAACCCAAAAAAAAGCACAAAAAAAGTGAAAATTTAGGTTACGATGAGACACTAACAATGACAGCGAGTGGGGCCAATTTTTGCAGAATTTAAAAGCAGAAATGTGAAGCTTAGAATTTTGTAAGTGTTTCACTTAAATTAATTATTCTGTTAAAACTTGTGTATTATTAGAAGTCATTTTAGGGTTTTAGGCATTTTGTTGTTGTAATGGAGCAAAGCTAGTAAGAGCTGTGCGAGCTAACCTCACTTCCCAGGCCTCAAGAGGAGCACTAGAGACTACGGTCTTTAGCATGCCTGCCTTCCATGCCGGAAACACCGGTTTGAATCCCGCTCGGAGCGGCTCGAGTAGGACCGGTTAAATTTGGTGCCATGAACCGGATGGGAGTGAGATTTAGGGGGGTGAGTGTAACTGAGGCAAGCTAGTAAGAGCTGTGTGTGTAAACCTCACTTCCCAGACCGCAAGAAGAGCACTAGAGACTGCGGTCTTTAGGGTCCTTGTTTGCTGCCTGCCTCCCATGCCAGTTACGCCAGTTCGAATCCCACTCGGAGCAGGTTGTGTAGGACCGGATATGTTGTCATAGCAATAAAGTTGTAAAACTGGATAAAACCTTACATTATCTGAATAGTTTAACCTGTAAATATGTGTAAATCATGTTTTATACAGTCAAGTTTAGGGTTTATGGCTTATGATTTTTCAAACTAAAATCAAGCTGACTCTTATTATTTACATCCTGTGGCTATACTATTGAAACTGAGTATTTCATGTTTACGGATTGGCCCCATTAACTTCCATTGTAAGGGCCTCATTGTAACCCAGATTTTTGCTATTTGTTTTAAAGAGGAGGCACAAATAGAAATACATTTTTGTGGCAGTCAACATTACGCCACAAGTGCTGCATGAGTTTCACTTCATTGAACTCAGAATATTGTGTTCCCTTTCGTTGTCACTCCGAGTTACGTCGGATGACGAGGAATGGGGTTTCGCTTAGAAAGCCTATCAACTTTGAGTATTACAAAACGAGCCAATGGCAAAGAAATGCCATGGGTCTGCGGAATTTGCATGACGTAACTCCGCCCCACCTCGTGGGTATAAAAGGAGGAAGTCCGCAACAGCAGTTTATGTTTTCGCTTCGGAGCCAAGTTTATTCTTCTCTCCACAAGCCATCTCTGAATTGTCAGCTTCACAAACGAGTACCTCGAGTGTTGGTGTGACGGCGATCTACGGCGAGCGCGTGCTTCCTGCTGATCTGTTGCAGTGGTCTGCTAGTCGGTGCGTGTCTCCCCGGGTGCTTCAACACTTGAGTTTTCTCTCACTAAAAGAGCTCGCACGCGGCACGTCTTTTTAAAGACGGCTCGCCCGTGCATTTAAAAAAAAAAAAAAAAAAGAATGGTGCGGCAGCTTGGTATCGGACTCTGATGGGCACGAGCGTTGTCTAGTATGTTTGGGCTTGATCATGCTAGAGCAGCGCTCGTGGATGACTCATGTTTTCTCCGTGAAAACATGATCATCGCATCATTAAGGTCGAGACTCGTTGAACTCACATGAGTGAGAGTCCCCTCATCCACCCCCCGATCTTCGGCTGGTGGCCAGGGTGACCTGAGGGTTACGGTCTGGAACAAGGCGCCGACAATGTGTCCGCGACCACAGCCCCCCTCTTTAATGACGGTGCCCGCTAGTGAACAGGTGATTCCCACGGGTCTACCCTCTGGTGGCCCGTGTGTTTCATTTGAAGCTACAGAGGATGATACTATGTTTGTAGCAGCTTCACTAGGTGGGTTTGATTTTCCTGGAAGTGACGACTCGTCGAGTCTGATCCGGAGATGACGGCCATGCTTTCCCGGGACGATTGGTTTTTGGGTAAGGCCGCCGACCCTCGTCCACGGCAAACCCCAATACCATTCTTCCCGGACGTGCATGATGAGATCAGGGACCGCTCGCTGATCTCATCCGCCTTTCCTCCCCTCGATGGGGCCGCTGCCCATGGGTACACTGGGGTTCCCCCGGCTGAACGCTCTGTTGCGATGCTATGTGTCCTCAGAGTGCTTCTTCTCGGCGCAATCCTCAGCACCCGTCCGTGGCCTGTAGTTTTTCGTCTACGCTTGTGGCGAGATCCTATAGCGCCACGGGACTGGCAGCCGCCTCACTGCATGCCATGGTCATTCTGCTGGTCTACCTGACCCAGATGCTCATGGACCTGCACGAGGGCGGGACTGACCCAGGGCTCTTCACTGAGCTGCGCGCCGCCACTAACCTTGCTCTCCGAGCGACGAAAGTGGCCGTACGCTCCCTGGGTCAGGTGATGCTCACCATTCTGTGGCTGAACCTGTCTGATGTGCTGGATGTCGCGCGGACCAGTCTGTCCGACATTCCCATATCCCAGGTCGGCCTCTTTGGCGGTGCGGTTGAGGGCTTGCCCAACAGCTCTCAGCCGCCCATGAGCAGACTGACCTTGGTTCTGTCCCGACGGCCCCGCCGTGCGCTCAGATCCCTCGGTCTGCCCACCGCCGAAGGCGCCCTCCCGCGGCTCCCACCCTGCCCGTTCACCCGGGCCGGCTCTGGGGGCCGCGGGCGGACGCCACAGCCCTCTCCAGCCCCGCCCCCCGCTACACGCCGGGTAAAGCGGCGCTCCTGAGACGGGATCCTCGGGGATGGAGCAGGCTGAGGTTGACTCTGTCCCGACGGCCCTGCCGTCCGCTCAGGTCCATCGGTCTGCCCACCGCCAAGGGCGCCCCCCCGCCCCCCGCTACACGCCGGGTTAGGCAGCGCTCTTGAGAGGGGCTCCTCAGAGATGGGACTCAGTTCTTTCCAGGAGTTGGTAGCAGGACCACTCCTTTCCCCGGTGGAGGGCCGGGGAAGAATCCTTATTCTCCAAAGAACTGACTCTCCCGTCTCTGAGCACACAGAGTTCTCGGACGACACAGAGCGCCGCCCACTAGCCGTGCTCTCCTCGTCCCCCTCTGTCCCAGCGGGGGTTGACATGGCGTGCCGTCCACGGACCGCTTCGCCCCTGTCCCCCTTTGTCGCCAGGCCCCTGGCAGAGCAGGCCCCCGTGGGACGACCAGCCTGGTCCTCCCCTGGCCCCCTCTGCCAGGGCGCGGTTGCTAACTGTGCCCCCACACCGGACCGCTATGCCGTCCACGTCTGGGCCAGTTACTTCGCTTCGCTGCCCCTCCGGGGGGACGCCTGTCGTACGCATGATCCCGCTGGTTCAGTTCTTGGGAGCCTGGTTAGAGCTTCCCCGTCTGTCCCGCTGGATCGCGCGGACCGTCAGGCTCGGCTATGCGATTCAGTTCGCACGGTCTCCTCCCTGCTTCAGGGGAGTCCGCTCCACTTTGGTCGGTGGCAATGCCCCCATCTTGAGAGCAGAGATTGCCACCCTGCTGGCGAAGGGTGCAATCGAGACTGTCCCTCCAGCCGAGATGAGGTCCGGCTTCTACAGCCCCTACTTCATTGTCCCCAAGAAAACCGGTGGGTTACGGCCAATCCTGGACTTGCGCGTGCTGAACTGCTCCCTTCACAGGCTGCCGTTCAAGATGCTCACCGCCAAACGCGCTTTCGAATGCATTCGGCCCCAGGATTGGTTTGCAGCGATCGACCTGAAGGACGCCTACTTTCATGTCTCCATTCTTCCTCGACACAGACCGTTCCTTCGGTTTGCTTTCGAGGGGCAGGCATACCAGTACGCGGTCGTCCCTTTCGGGCTGGCCCTGTCTCCTCGCATCTTCACGAAGGTCGTCGAGGCTTGTTCCCCTTCGGGAACACGGGGTTCGCGTCCTGAGTTATGTCGACGACTGGCTGATCCTAGCTCACTCTCGAGATCAGGTTTGCGAACACAGGGACCTAGTGCTCGGGCACCTAGCTCGTCTGGGCCTTCGGGTCAACTGGGAGAAGAGCAAACTTTGCCCCGTGCAGAGGATCTCTTTTCTCGGTATGGACATCGACTCGGTCGCCATGTCTGCGCAGCTTACTAGCGAGCGCGCGCAGTCACTGCTGACTTGCCTGAGACAACTCGAGGGCAAGAGTGCGGTTCCACTGAAACACTTTCAGAGGCTCCTGGGGCATATGGCATCTGCAGCCGTGGTCAAGCCGCTCGGATTGCTTCATATGAGACCGCTTCAGCTCTGGCTTCGCGACCGAGTCCCGAGGTGGGCATGGCAACAAGGCACGCTCCGAGTACCAGTTACTCCGAGCTGCCGTCAGTTCTTCACCCCGTGGTCGAACCTCATCTTTCTCAGGGCGGGTGTCCCCCTGGAACGAGCTTCAGGCATGTTGTTGTCTCAACAGATGCCTCCACCACGGGCTGGGGCGCCATGTGCAATGGACATGCTGCTGCGGGCTCCTGGACAGGACCCCAGCAGCTATGGCATGTCAATTGCCTCGAGTTGTTGGCAGTACGTCTTGCCCTGCACCGCTTCCGGGCGTTGCTCCGGGGTCAACACGTACTAGTCCGTTCAGACAATACCGCAACTGTAGCGTACATCAACCATTAAGGTGGTCTACGCTCCCGCCGTATGTCACAACTCGCCCGCCACTTCCTCCTATGGAGTCAGAAGCATCTGAGGTCGCTTCGAGCCATTTTCATTCCCGGAGCGCTGAACTGTGCAGCCGACGAGCTCTCACGGCTTCAGCCCCTCCCTGGAGAATGGCGACTCCATCCCCAGTCGGTTCAGCTGATTTGGGACCAGTTCGGGGTCGCACAGATAGATCTGTTTGCCTCTCACGACTCGACCCATTGCGCCCTGTATTTTTCCCTGTCCGAGGGCACTCTCGGTACGGATGCACTGGCGCACAGCTGGCCGACGGGCCGCAAATATGCGTTCCCCCAGTGAGCCTTCTTGCGCAGAATTTGCGCAAGGTCAGGGAGGCCGAGGAGCAGGTCATTCTGGTCGCGCCGTATTGGCCCACCCGGACCTGGTTCCCCGAACTTGTACTCCTCGCGACAGCACCTCCCTGGCCCATTCCTCTGAGGAAGGACCTCCTTTCTCAGGGACGGGGCACGCTGTGGCACCCTCGCCCCGATCTCTGGAGCCTCCACGTGTGGCTCCTGGACGGCTCGAGGTAGGTTTGAGTACCCTTCCACCAGCGGTGGCGGCTACCATCACTTCCGCTAGAGCGTCGTCCACGAGACACGCCTATGCGTTGAAGTGGAACCTCTTCGTCGACTGGTGCTCTTCTCACCGAGAAGACCCCCGGAGATGCTCGATCAGCGTTGTGCTTTCCTTCCTTCAGCAGGGGTGGAGCGAAGGCTGTCTCCCTCCACCCTTAAGGTCTATGTTGCCGCTATTGCCGCACACCATGACCTGGTCGAAGGTAAGCCGGTAGGGAAGCACGACCTGGTCATCAGGTTCCTGAGAGGAGCAAGGAGACTAAATCCTCCTCGCCCTCCTCTCGTTCCCTCTTGGGACCTCTCAGTGGTTCTAACTGCCCTGAAGAGTGCTCCCCTTGAGCCCCTGCAATCAGTTGAGCTTAAGTTCCTGTCAATGAAGACAGCGCTCCTGGTTGCACTGGCCTCCATCAAGAGGGTAGGGGACCTGCACGCATTATCCGTCGACGAAGCGTGCCTGGAATTCGGGCCGGCTTTCTCTCACGTGATCCTGAGACGGATATGTGCCCAAGGTTCCTACCACTCCCTTTCGGGACCAGGTAGTGAACCTGCAAGCGCTGCCCCCGGAGGAGGCAGACCCAGCCTTGGCACTGCTCTGTCCAGTACGCGCTCTTCGCGCCTATGTAGACAGGGCGCAGTGTTTCAGGTCCTCAGACCAGCTCTTGTCTGTTATGGTGGGAAGCTGAAGGGAAAGGCTCTCTCCAAGCAAAGGTTGTCTCACTGGATAGTGGATGCCATTGCTTGGGATACCAGAAGCAAGGTCGACCGTGCCCCCTTGGTGTGACGGCCCACTCCACCCGGAGTGTGGCATCCTCTTGGGCTCTAGCGCATGGCGCCTCACTAACAGACATCTGCAGGCTGGGCGACACCTCACACATTCGCCAGATTCTGTAATCTCCGAGTGGAGCCAGTGTCCTCTCATGTACTCGCTTCAACTAGCTAGTACCGGACCCGCTCAGGTGTCTTCGCTTGCTCGCCATTCCACTCCACGGACTGGATACGTGCGATATTCTCCTCAGGTGAACTTCCCCGAAAGCCCTGAGCTCCTCCAGCACTCCTGACGTCGGCGCCAGTGTCTCTTGCCTGCGCGTTGGCTAGGTGCCTCCCATGTGCATGGTCCCTCCCTTGAGCGACCCCCACATGTGCATTTCCACTGTAAGCCTCTCTGAGCATGTGTCTTTCCCTTGGCAAGCCACCTTGCCACCCCTGGGGTTGAAATATTCCACCTGCGGCTGGACACCCCAGTGTTCTCCATATGCTTCCTTCGGGTCATATGTGTATTCTCTAAGTCCCCCCCCTCTGGGTGGGCATTAATTGCATACTTCCCCTAGCTTGGGATATGCTTCCCAGTGTACCTTGGTATTCCTGTGTTAAATGGAGTCCTTCGTCCGTCTATGACAGGGATCTCTGTTTACGCAGGGCAATGGAAGACAGCTGAGAAGGTGGCGTGATTAGACTGGTAACCCCATTCGTCGTCATCCGACGTAACTCGGAGTGACAACGAAAGGGAAAGTCTACGGTTACGTATGTAATCCTCGTTCCCTGAGTAGGGAACGGAGACGTTACGTCTGCCTGCCACTTTCCGCTGTACCGCGAGGATCGCCTGAGCTCAGTCTTGGCTCCTCAGCGAAGAAACATAAACTGCTGTTGCGGAATTCCTCCTTTTATACCCACGAGGTGGGGCGGAGTTACGTCATGCAAATTCCGCAGACCCATGGCATTTCTTTGCCATTGGCTCGTTTTGTAATACTCGAAGTTGATAGGCTTTCTAAGCGAAACCCCATTCGTCGTCATCCGACGTAACGTCTCCGTTCCCTACTCAGGGAACGAGGGTTACATACGTAACCGTAGACGTTTTCAATACAAGAATACAATGTTTTCTTACATCAAATTGTGAATCAGGTGTCTTTCTATTGTAATTCTTCCATACTGAGTTCCAGCGCTCTGGCTTAACGTGGCCTAACTGCAAGACCAAATTCAGATTATTTATTTATATCGTTATTGCCGTCAGTTGTATATCTTTAACCCTATTGATCTTTCAGTGCAGCAATTTCTCTTAATTATGAAAATAAACCGATTTACAGTGGCTGCATATACGAGATTAAAAATATCCTTCAACCTGAATGCAACACGCCAGACTCTCAGTTATGTAGACTAGTTGGCGGGCGGCCAGAGCTGACTAATGCCTCCACGCCAGAGGGGGTTGGAAGAGAATCAATACCACCCAATAACCAGTTCTTCCTTTAGGACAGCAAAGAATACGTAAGGCTCTGAGAGCAAACCCTATTAAAAAACGACACCGTAAAGGCATGCATTATTTAAACATTCCCCTTTCATGAAGCCAAATCTAAACAATTATTAATTATGCATCCGTTTTAAGTCCGGTCGTTTTGATTTTTGCCAAAGGGGGTGTACGCAAGTAAATGGCTTAATGGTAATACGGAGTTGCTGTATGTTTTGATTGTTGGTTTAAAATGCAGCGATGCACTGGGTCAATGAAGGCACTCTGAATGCAGGGAGGTGATCCACTCTGCACAGATCAAAGTTAATGGGGGTTCGCCATTGCGGTCGGGCCACATTAGTGGAGGCTCTCACGCCGTATCGATTAGAGCCCAGGGAAAAAGTTTGGCCATTATGTGAAAGCAGTGACGGGATGGACCAGCTCTCCGGGAGATCAATGATGTGCCCACAGCAGTAATCACCATGCAGCTGATGATGTTTTCATTGGCCTAGCAAGTACTGGGAGAATGTGTTTGCAGTTTCTGTTGTCTGTATTGTGTTAGCAGACTGAGTGGCTCGTGGTGGACTGGGAACAGAATTAGGGTGTAAAGTCAACAATCATTTCGAACATTATACACAAGCAATTGTGGCTCGGAGCGCTAGATTCTTCTTAATGCACTCAGAGAAGGTGCTGTACTAATTTTTTGTCTTCTTTTTTTGAAGACGCTGTCTAAACAACAAATAGGCTTTTTGTTTTCTGCGTGAACAACACACCGGGGGTCTGATGGAGCTTAGCGTTTTACACACAGCAAAATGAAAACCATTAAAAAGAAAATGCTTTTTTACCTTCAAGACATAGTACTGTAGTTTTAAAAGCTGAGAAGTGTTTTACACATTTGTTTTGACAGTGCTCTGGTATTGCTGAATATTGCTGAACTGATTAAATATTAGGTCTTCCGGCATTTTATTCAGCTGCTTTTCTGTACAGCATATGACATGTTAGCATTTGTCTCAAATCCCAGTGTGCTGCCTACCTAGATGCTTTGTGGGCATTATATTCAGACTAATTATGCTTCTTTCTAAAATACTCAATTTTTATTTTATTTTTACTCAACACACTTACAAGCCAAGAGAAATATGATCAGTACTGACATGTATTGATGGATCTAAATGTGTTATTTTACACAATGTTAGCTTAGCCCCATGCTAATGTTAGAATTTAAGAAGAACAGCCGTATCAATTTTACTTTGATAGTATGACATATTTCAGAGTAAAACAGGATATTCAACAAAGAAAAAAGATTAATCAGAGTATTATATGATGTGTTAGCTTAGTCATGTGTTAACGTTAGAAATTAAACCCGTATTTCAGAGTGAAATAGGACATTTAACAAGGACAATTTTTTTTTCTTTATGTAGACATTCAGTCAGCTCACTAGGTTCTCTTCAACATTGTCCATATAAAAACCTATATATAATTCTAAATTATATCCATATTCTCTGAAATATATCGCAATATACTTCTCACGATTCTCTCTAAGACGATCAACATTTCTCTTCCATTGAGAGCGGAAGTGACCCTTTCTATTTGAAAAGCAATTTGCCATTGTCCGCACCTCAGGGACACACGTCTGCTCCTTCACACCAGTCGGGAGCTGTGACCTCCGTGATCTTTCTACAGACTGATTTTAACCTTCGCTCCAAAGAAGAAATCTCCTCCATGCTCCCGTTTGGCTTCAATCACAAGAAGCCTGATTCAGAGCGCCGGCGTAGACGTGCTGAGAGATGTGGGGTGTTTTATACTGCTGAGGATGTAAGAGGATAGTGAGAAAGAGTTCATTTTTCAAAGTGCTGAGAGGCATGTGATGGTCCCTCAGCCATTGTCTTGGTGTCAGGGCAGATGAATGGGACAATATGGGGGAGAATAGCTTGAGACTGAAAAACCGAAGACAACACGGGGATGCAGTGCAGAGAATGAAAGCAACTAGACAACAGCATTAAAAAGCGCTACCTCCCTTTTCCTCTCAAGCTCTCACTGTCATATCATATGCAATTCATCATTCCGCACGCCCCTCGTGGGGAGATCCGTTCCTTTTTAAGGTAGCACATTGAATCGCTTCTTGGAAAATTGTGATACGCCTTCTCATTACGTGCTTTAAAGTTTCACATTTATTCCTGGAAAAACACCTGACAGCCATTCGAGATTAGAACATTCGTGATATTTCCAAGGAATGAATGCTTTGACAGCTCTGTCAGGGAAAAGTGAGGAACTAAACACAAATATGTCAACTTATTGAGTGCTCTTTCTGTAAAGGACAGCCCACCGATCTGTCATTGCATTCTTTTAAAGGGATTCAATGATTTCGGGGTCAATAGAACGCTGTTAGCGGCTTGTCTGTCAGAGCTGTCTTCTTGTAAGGGAGTCGAGCGAAAATGTCAACTGATGTATCTTCATATCTCTCTGCCTGCCGTTTTCTGATGGCCGTGCATAGTCGGGCAGGCTGTGTGATATGCGTTGCGTAATTTCCTCAAATAATTCAGAAGAAGCCTTGCTTTGGAAATTAAATTTGACTCCAGTAGAATATCCTCCCATGTATCACCAGGCGTACAGTCGAATAATGCTTTGTGAAGAAAGTCTATGTTCATCCCATATTCAGCATCGGACAAAACACGGCCATGATGAGAAATGCCACCAAGATGGTGAAATATTTCATGGCATTACCACTGTGAAATGTCACAGGCCGCTGGCTAAAGCAGCCCGTATCCTTAGGGGCTGCGCCTTTTCGCATTGAGCTTCGTAACTGATAGAATAAATATTCATTATGAAAATTTGATATGAAAAAAAAAAATGCTTGTATTGTGAAATACTGCCCAGATCTATTCTCCGAGAGCTTTCGAGCCAGAGTATTTATCTAGCCAACTGAAGCAATATTACCATAATTGGTTTGAGACCAAGCAACAAGACATTGTGGTGGAAGTCAGTTTCATGCTAAATAATTTCAACAATATGAACCGAAGTTCTGTGCAGTTCACCTTGAAATATCAATGGAGAAACTTCAAAGTGCATTTCATCAGCGCTAAATGAAGGTACTTTGGTTCGATACAACATCCCTTAAGGGTCATTTACAAGCTATTTTGAATTGATAAACGAAAATGAAGAAAATGGCGAGGATGAGTGCCTTAAGATATTAGAAAAATAATACTGACACTTTTAGATCCGTCAAGATTACTTCAAACATGAGAAAAAAAGCAGCAAGACTCTTTGAGAGAGATATTCCATAGAGATTTTCATAATACTTCCTGCTATGTGAATTCTAACATAATTTTTTTGCAAGCAAATTAGCATGTATTCATGGCTGCGGTCCACTGTACGTATGTTAAGCTTGTTTGTCCATAATCCTTCACGCACTCTTTAAGTTTTTGGAGCTGAACATCCTTAATATATTCACTTTTATGCTTTGAAGTGTGAAAACGCCTTGATCATACAGTTATTGTGCAATACTGCGTATTTAAGCATGGGGATGGTGGTGGAACAAGGCTGTGCTATTTATCTTTTTTCCCCTTTGTGTTTGCGGATAAGCAATTAAAATAAGTGGGTCACCCGTTGTTGAAAGAGCACTTGAACCCACAGGCATAGAGGTTTTGTATCTGATTTTAACACTAATTCTTCTGTCTTTTAGTTCCCCGGGTCTTTCTGCTTGGAGAGATGGAGAATGAGAGAGATATTATACTTATGACAGCCCAGAAGCCCTTATTTACCTACAGTCTAATCTGCACATATAATGCGATTTTATCATTGGCATGTTCTGCACCCCTGTGAATACGAGGAGCCGCTCTCTGCATTTTGCTCACCCCATGCGGCAACGAGCGCAGCAGCAACAGGCTCCAGTCATCGTGATCGACAGGGAATGGGACCTGTAAAATATCCCCAGGCCAGCGTGTCTCACCCCCATCCATCCACAGAACTGTCAGTGATATTGAGAGACTGTCAGACTCCTTCTCAAGTATGTCCAAATCAACAGTAAATATTAGTCCTGTAGGGCCTTTGGGAGCTCAGTTACATCCCCTTTATTAACCTTGCAGCCTGGCTGTTTGATGTTAAATAATTACTCTGGCAGCTCTCGGGGGTAAATGCGGCACAGGGCTCTTTCCGTCCCTTAGCCGTGTCGCCGCTCAAGGGGCTTCGTTTCATGCCGTTTAACACACATCCTAAGCATGAACGTCCATAGGGCAATAAGAATAAGAGTGTCTATGATAAAGAAAGAAAGCTTTAAAAAACATCTAGTTTAAAACGTCCTAGGTTCTTACAAGTATACTCTTTGTATTCATGTTGGTTTTCATAAACTTTCATACCATTTTCAAGAAAAGTTTAAAATTGAATGACTAAAAATGTCATGTGGTGTAACCATCAAGTAAGAAGTAATAATTCATTATAGTATCAATACAAAGTTCTGTAATGAAACTCTAGGTGGTGCAGGCTAATAGGACCTTAAATGCTTGCAATCACATTATTCTCTACAGGGCACAGCTGATTGGTTCCTGTTGAATCAGCAGCCAATGAGGTTGCATGCTCAACCTTCAAATACCTGGTCAGCATTTTCTGCAGCAGTTGCAGCGCACTTTCAGAAAACCCCCACCTTCCCCAGTTCCACCTGTATAAATCTGCTACGGGTAATCCATGTATGCTAAACTGTACAGTAGCAGCTTGTCTTACTTGCTCACGGTAGCGTGTTGTGTATGTATTATCATTTTAGAGAAGGTTTATTCAAGTCTTTGTATATATAAATAGTATTTTTAATGCATTTTTTATTTGGACATGCTGGTAAAAAAATAAGCGTTATGTCATTGGATCAAAATAATGCATTCTGGTTACACTTGGATTAATAAGTTCTCGTTACAGTTTCATAGATCTAATAATGGGGTGAGGGGTGTAAATAAGGCAGCTGAGACATACAATTCTCGCAATCATTTGCACTACAGTGGATGAATTATTTATGATGCCTGTTATTTGTGGCCTTACACAGCTGGGCTGCGGAAACACAGGCCTGTCATGTTGACATCAAAACTCACAGTGTTCTCTACTGTGCAGCAAACATGACTCTTGTACACACAACACCCCCCTCGACAAAGCGCAGTCTGGAGTCCGAGCAGCATCCTCGCTCTTATTCAAACAAACAGGGGCTTACTCTAATCCTTGCTTCCTGTCTCCCCGGCTTGTTTCCAAGGTAACGTGTCAGAAGAGACAAGAGCGCTGCTGACTGCCTCCACGGGGCCAGTTCCCCTCCTTTGCCCAAGTTTGCCTGACTTTTGGTCACATGACACCTGTTCCCATGACTACCAGGTTGAGGACAGCATGAGAGCACGTGAACGAGGGGCGCTCCACACGTTCTGTCGAAAATGAGGACGGGATTGAGATCGGCCTCGCTCCCCGAGGTCCCTCAGCATTACACGCCGCTTAACTGCGCCAGCAGCCAGTCGGATCTCAGGTGCCTTTGTTAAATGAAGAAAACATTGTATTTCAGACAATCCAGAAATCACTCAACGGTGTGATGGATCCGAAGCACCTTCAAATGAGCATCCTCTCCAAAACAATAATAGCATGTATTGGAAAGAAACTGTAATAAGGGGCTCATCATCAAATACTTGGGCACACATTTTCTTGCTTTTCTGTTGCAGTTGTGTTGCTATGGTAACATGATTCGAAATGACAGCATTTGAATAAAGGTTTTGATGTTAATTTGGAAGAAAATCACTTGGCTGAACCTGTCCAGGGAGAGATGCGATGCGTTCCACTTCCTCACCTCTTCATTTCTTCACCAGGTTAATCATTTGTGATTGTACGCTCGAGAGCGTAAATGTCTCCGTCACAGTCCTATAATATGAGCAGCTGCCGACAATTATCATCAGATTTAATTCACATGAATGGAATAAGACTCCAAGTAGCGTGCCACAGACTTTAATGTGTTTCCTTGCAGAACGGTGCCTGACTTCTTGGCTATGGTGGGCGTAGAAGAGACCCTGAGGTTAAAGAAGCAGATAAACAAATGACCTTCTTGCAGTCATTGTAAACCTGCACTGTCTCCAAACCTTTTAGCTTGAGTAAAGATCAGACAGGTTGGAATGGAGCCATCAGACAGCACGTGGGAAAACAATTGAGGAACGAGAGCCAGGGTGGTTTGGCCTCAGACACCTGTCCTTTCTTCCTCTCCTGAGTCCGATGGATCCAGCGGCATTGATTCAGGCTGGGATGTGGAAGGTAGTTTGTGTCTGTTGGCCATTGACACAGCTCCTCGCACACTGTCCAATCCGTCGGAGACCTTCATGACCTACAAGACTTATAAGAGTTGTCATCTTCTCCTGACAACAGTATTAAGGTCACATCTGGATTTGGAGCAGTAATGGAACAGACGGTGGTGTCAAACACAAATCCAGATGGGATGATCAGAGTGAAGCTCGTTCATCTTCGGCTGGAATCCTCACAATTCTGTCTGAGTTTTAACTTGACAGTCCATCAGCGCTACCTATCCCTGCTGTTACTATCCCACATGTGAGTCAGACTCCCGGAGCTGCCGCGTAGCTTTTGCTGACAACCTCATGCATTTCCCGCCACTGTGACTTCGCAGGAACACAAATCAACTTGCATGGCCATTAAAAACCAGTGAATGGAGCTCCAGACTCCTCTGATTTCCCATCCAACCAATCGTGCTGATTTATTATCCTCCAAACACCCGGAGAGCCAGCAATAGATCAGAAAGATTCACGCCTTCCTCGCCGGAGCAATATGAACTGCTTCCATGTCTCACAGGAAGAAGCAGATGATTAGGGTCACGCTGGCAGAGTCGATGCTGACACGCTCCTCTGAATCAGCGCGGGTGTCCCCGGACCTAGGGAATCCTGGGAAACCCTCGTTGTGATCCATCTGCTGTACCTCTTACTCAGCATCTAGGCCTACTTGGGAGATTCCTTGGTTTACACAATTTGGCCTCTCTTTTCTTCTTTCATCTCCTTCATCATTTCCATCCATTCTCTGCATTCTGCTAATAAATCACCACAGTGGAGGCCTTGGCTGCTAAGCTCAACCCCGCAGTGCGCTGAAAACCTGATTAGTGGCGTTTACCCAAATGATTTACAGAAAACAATTGCCTCAACTAATTCTAGCCGGCTAATTTCATTTTCTCTCGTATCCTCAATTACGCGATAAAATTATATACGGCAACTAGAATAACTCAAGGCGATAATTTTGCATAAAACGATGGACCGTAGTTGACAATTTAATTTTATTGGGCGTCTGTATGTGTGTTCTGATTTGGCCTGAGCTCTCTTTCGCTGAATGAGAGCAGGTTGGAAAGAAATGCAAATTACAAGGTCACACACACACCATCTGAATTTCATCCTGATGATTGGCTGTGAAGGTTCTGACCCTGCTAATGTCTCTATTTCACCTCTCTCATTTCACGCCTTGCCTTTCAGACCATGGGGAGAAGAGAGGGAAATGATATGGTAATGTATTAACCAGTATAATGTAACATTAAAGCCTAGTCAGAAACTCTATGACCAAAGAGCATTTAACAATATAGCCGGGCCTTTTTTTGTGTGTGGCTGAACAGCAGCCTGTTTTGATTTTCTCAGGCTTGCCAAGCCTTTGGTCTTTTTTTTAACTATCCTTGGATATTGATGTTGTTTAACATGATTTACACAAGTAGTAGTTGTTCCTGGATCGACATCATTTGTTGTTCCTGGAACAGCATTCAAATCAGCCAATCGCAGCCCTTTTATTTTAAAGCTAGGGTTATGGCGATGATTGGTTGAACAACTTGTGTAAATTATGTTCTGCTGCCCTAAAAAGATAATGAATGTGCAGTAACTACACATTCATCAAAATGTTATGAGTTAAAACAGTACAAAAACTGATTTAAAAAAAAAAAATCTGAGCATAGTTGAGTCAAGGTGACATTATTTGTCCTGACAAACTATGCCCACATAAAAAAAAAATGCTCTGCTTTTGTTTATGTTGGGTTACATTCGTATTAGAACTGGCATCAGAAAAGCATTGAAAGAAAGAAAGATTTTTTTTTCATGCACCCAAATCATGCCCTAAGAAAGAAGTGTGTCTCGTTGTATTCATACTTCTAATTTGTCCATTTAACATGTAGCACACAGCTAAGCTTTAGGTTGATAGATTATCGGGGTGTGGAAAAATGAAGTTTTGAAATAGCCTTCATGGTTCTCTGGGACTAAATTGGTGATATGGTAATACACCCAAGAGGACTGTACGATAAAGAGGAATGAAGTCATGTAAAACATGGACTATATGATATGTGGATATGAGAAAGTATATCACCAACATAATGTGTTATTATGGTAATGAAATGTAATAAATCATTCTCACGATATCCAAATGGTTCAGTTTTAACATGTGGATAAATCTGCTCTCCCTGAGCTCTTATAGCAAATGTGTGAAATTCAAAGTGAAGTGGAGCTCCGGTCTTTAGCACTAATCAGACGAATGCTATCCATATTGACTCTCAAATAGTCAGAATAATTCAAATCTACATCAGAGGATATTACTTTGCATATTTACACAAGGATTTGCATAGAGAAGGAGTTAAAAAGAGAGAGCAAGTAAGAGAGAAAGAGAGAGAGAGAGTTCAGCGGCATTGCCAATATTGCAGACCAGGCTTTATTGCTGCTCCCAAAGGAACTGCAAAGGAACCATTAAATTAGTATTGGACCAAGCGGTGAACCTTGCTGTCAGCATCAGCAGTATGGCGAATGGCTTTGTTATTGCATTTGACATACTGAGACAGATTATAAAATGAATGTCTACATTGTGCCTCCCAAAAAAGATTACCCAGATTAACTGTGCTTTCCATTCTCTCCTCTCTTTTCAGAGACTGCTTTTATCCACAAGAGATATGATTGCAGAGTCCATTAAAAAAGTTATTAGCTCTTTCAAGGGCCTATGGATGATGTACATTTAAAGGGATAGTTCACACAAAAATTTGATTTTGTCATCATTTACTCACCGTCATATTGTCCCAAGCATTAGCATAATTTTGAATAACATGCTGGTCGCTCTTTTCCAAACTACCTTCAAGTATCAAACAGGGCACATAAATACCATATAAGAATCGTAAAAGTGGTTACTTCTGAGGTTATAGGATAGCTTTAGATGAACAGACTCAAATTTAAGTTATTGTTCAATAAATTTCACTGCTGCAACTGAATCATTGAGTCACTGAGTTAATTCATTAATGAATGAATCATTGAGACTGGTTTTGTGAACTGGATTAAAAGATTAATTGAAAATAGCCTATATGAATAAAAAAAGTCCACAAATTTGATATCAATATCCCTTAAAACCCCAAAGAGAGATTTATTTATTTATTGTGATTATATACTCTGAATCTAACTGAATTTTTCAATCAATTTCTCTGTTTTATACACAAAGCTATTTTGACTTTAGAAGGCTTCAAATGTATTGCACAAGTCATATAGACCACATGTATACTTTTATTGTGCCTTTTTGTAAGTCTTCATCCATATATTGAAAAGAATTGGCTGGAAATTCTTCTAAAAATCGACTTTTGCGTTCCGCTGAAAAAAGCAAGTAATACGGGTTTAGAATGACATGAAGATGAACTATTCCTTTAAAACTGGAGTGACTGAGGTGGGGTCATGTTAAACGTCAATGTGTAAGAGAGGTTGGCTATCCTGGGACTAATTAATTACTCTGCGGCAGACTAATAATGCTGCTGCCATTAATTCACACAAGTTCATTAGGAACTGCTTCCTCTCTCATCACAGAGCTTTGTTGGAAATATAAGCTCATCCCACGCTGAAATCCGGAGAGCACTCTTCGACGCCACTCAGCTGTCTTCATTTGTTTTGGCCAAAATCCAAGTCTCATGTCATTCCGACCCACTTACGATCATTATGACCCAGCGGGCTGTTCTGATAGCAAGAAAAACAACAACTACTAAGTGCAAATAATACAATGCAACATAAGAAACAATATTTATGTGACAGTTCATGCCCCATAAATGATTTTGTTGCCAATTTGAAATATGATGTTTTATTACCAAAGTTGGGGAGGATCACCTTCAGATAATCTACTCAATCAGCATGAGTGGAGAGACTTATATATATAGCTGACTTACCTCTATCCCACGACACTTTAAATATGGGGAAGTAGGCCTACTCTGGGTTTGGGCCAAATTCCAAGCTTAGAGACAGCACGCCAAATATGCATACTCTTTACTCTATCTGATTATATGTGTGTGAACACGTGAAATGTTATTTAAATGTGAGTTTGGCAAGTAGTTTTTGATATGGCAGTATTTCACATTCAAGTAGAAAGAACTTACATACCCAAAATAGTTTACCAGAGGCTTTGCAAATATGGCCACAGAGTGAACTGACTTTTGAACTGGACTGCATTGCTTGGGATAGCAAAATAGACTCTTATCACACTTTTGCTGTTGTTTATGTAAGGAATAATTGACCATTGAATTATTAGAAAAATAATACACACCTGAGGTGGGAATGGAGCTTTGTAGCCGGTCCACCTCGGTATGCATTAATTTTCAATAATTCAACGGCCCGGAGTCAATTATTCGGTTACCACACCTTAAAACATGGTTCAGATGATGCAATTCAAGACATTTGTCAGGTTTTTGTCCTTTAATGCTCTTCTAATCCCAAGCCTCTGTTGCTAATTCCAAAATGTCATTTTAGAGCTAGTAACAGAGGCTTAAGCCATTGATAGCAAACTAATACAGTTATTAGAGAGAGAGAGAGAGAGAGAGAGAGAGATACAGTATCAAGTATGCATGAATTACCTGAGTCTGTGTGTCTCTCAACAGTGTTCGGCAGCAGCGTCTCTACTAATAGCGAAAAGAGAGTATGTGGTGTCCGTACATAAAAAAAACATGGAAATAATTTGTAGTTTATATCACATTGTTTACTTTATTTATCTCCTGGGTCAGTGTCGCTGGCGAATCATTTGGCTTAGTTATATGGAACTGTAATGCGGTCAAGACCTGCCTGAAACTACTTTATCCGTGCGTTTCCCAGAAAATAATTGCACAAACTCTAGAACATTCATCAACCAATCAGATTCAAGCATTCAACATCCCCATAGTATAACATTATAACATTATAAATATTTACATTTATATTTTTTAACCTAACCATTTCACATGCTTTTTGGCCTGTGCAGTTAATTGTAATATTAAAGGTGCTCTAAGCGATGTTGGGTGACGTCACTTCTTGCTTGTTGACATTCGAAGTATTGTCAAACAAAACGGAGGCTAGCTAGACCTTCTCTCCTCCTCATCCATGCACTAACCCCCCAAACCCCACCCCCAAATCCTTCTTGTCAGTTATTGGCTGGAACAGTTTGTTATGTTTCATGGTGCGGGTTAGCCCAGTTTTTTTTTTTTTTTTTTGCTATTTGTGGAGCCTGGGGTGTCTGCAGAGACCGCATTTTTTTACAGTGTGTTCAGGGGACAGGCAGCTAGCGGATAGTGAGGAGATGTTTGCTGTATGTGACTAAATGTTTTGGCCTAAAAAACGTGTGACATCGCTTAGAGCACCTTTAAGAAATGTCTATGTCTGATACTTTTACATTTTATGTTGGGCTACTTTACAAAAATGTATAGTATGTTCTGTATGGAAACTTGTTTCCGCCTCAGAGTGAAAAAGGGTAATTGTGAAATAAAATTTTAAATAAAAAAAATACTTTTTTTAACGCTGAGCTGTAAATGGGTCATTACTTCAAATCTAATCTAAGGCTTGAAGCAAAACCATTTTAGAAGCACAGCTCTAATCTGTCAACAAGGAGATTTTCTCATAACGTCTGCCGCGACTTAGCCGAGGTTGTGCCGTGCCTCTGTAAATGCCACCGTCTCTACTTTAATTTGATCGTCGAGCCGGTATGCTATTCTTGAGTTATCAGTGTATTAAGATGATACAATAACTCTGTTTGTACTTGATTAAGAAGTCTTTGTTCTACGGTTGTCACTGGGTAAATTAACTTGACAGAGTCACCTTAGGGGGGTGAGGAGCAGATACAGATACAGTCAAATTACAGTGCTGCCTCGGCAGTGCATTCAGTGGATCTGACCCAGTGGTGGATCGATACGGCTCACCGTCCACAGCCAGCCATTAATCACGCCATCAAGCCTGTCGGCCCCCATACAAGGCCATCTGCCTCAAAGGACTGTGTACAAACACTGCATGGCTCCTGTGCTGAGGAGGCACTCACACAATTCCCACCATCACATCACCCGAAATTCAGCCGCTAAATGAGGGACGGATATAAGAGCGCAATCCCAGAAGCCTTGGGATGTTCTTATGCCGACAGGATTACTGGCATTCTCTGTTCTGGCTCACCTGACAAACCCATCCTCTCACTCTGTATATGCACACAATAGGAGTTGGAGTGGAAATCGCTGGAGGGAAAGATATCGAGAGCGAGAGAGAGAGAGAGAGAGAGAGAGAGAGAGAGAGAGGGGAAAGTGTGTGGGTGTGAGAGAGGAAACTGAAAACAATATAATTCCTCATTGTCTTCAGCGAATTGGAACTAGTCTCGCAAGATATTTTGGCCGCATCTTCTTTGTGGTTGGTTGGTGACGTTTGGGCACTCAAGCTCCCCTGGAAGATTGGCGTGGTACGGCAAAAGCCCGATCCCTTCCCTCGCGCTCCAGCCGTACGCTAATTACGCCCAGCTCCACGCTGATGAGACGTGCAGCTGTCAGGCCCTCCACGCGTGCTATAAATCACAGTTCCGTGGGCTTTGTTTATCTGATTGGATGGGCTGAAGCTCTCCTATCTCTCCTCCTCAGATCCAGCCTGCTCCGCTCCTTTCCTCTGTCTGCCAGCAGGTTTAATCTACACGCTCAGACGGAGTCAATTCTCCACCTCACTGTCGCAGGCTCTAGATCCGCCGCATGGTCTCAAATTGAATTGCAGACGCAGGCAGTGGCATAAGGCCATGTTACACCACACACCATCCTCTGTCATCACACTCAGTGCACAGATAATGCCAGAACAGTGAAGCTCAGAGGTTCTGTTATTATGGCTCTGTTAAATTGCTTTCCCATGTTTAGGACTCTTGCCAGTCTCATTTTAGATCAGAAGAATAGAGTCTTCTTCTTGCTTGAAAGATGTGCCTGCCACATTTATGCACAGTATATTATAATCGCTGACATTGATGATGTCGTAAAGGGATAGTTCACTCAAAAAGGCCATGTATATGATGTCGTTCAAAACCTGTAGGGCTTTCTTTCTTCTGTGAAAAATACAAGAAGATATTTAGAGAAATAATCCATACAATTCAATAAGCGGTTTGCTTATTAACATTCTTCCAAAACTGGTAAGCAAAATGTTTGGTGGCCAGCATACTTCAAAATATCTTCTTTTATGCTCAACGGAAAAGGAATATCATACAGAGTTGAAACAACATAAGGTTGAGTAAATGAACACAGAATTTTCATCTGTGAGTAAACTATGCCTTTAAGAGTGTTAATGTTGTTAGATATCATCTAAAAACTACCCAAAACCTTTTACCCCAAAACATCTTTGATATGCCTTTATGTTCTTAAAAATAAAGGTCATTTGAATGGTTCTTAAATGCACTTTAGCAGCTTCTTTTTTATCAAGAACCATTTTTCATTTTATATACAGTAGTGTGCATTGGGCTAGTTTGAGATTAAAACTGTCAGAAAAAAAAGTGTGAAAATTGTACCTTTGTACAAGAGCTTGTCATTGAGTCAGCACCTTCAAGGATACACCTGTATGTGTTATCTATCCCTTAAGGTTCTTTATGGCACTAATATGTACCCATTAGGAAAAGATATGGTACAAAAGTGTACCTTTAAGGGTACAGCCTCAGTGACAAGGTAAAAGATTTGAAATTCAATCCAGTATGGAAAAACAGTGATAACTGAAAGTGCTTATTCATATTTAGAAATGCCAATTTTGCATCATTTATGAAATACCTGTTTGTCAAAATGTTTTTAAAAATGTAAGCGTTACAATACTGCATTATTGAAAGTGACTAATTACAGAAAACAATGCAATCATATACATGAATATTAATTTTATTGTTGCTTAGTTACAAAAACTGATTTCCACTTCACCAAGCATGACATGTACTGTAATTCACCCTCTATTTGTAAATAGATGTTATATATCTAATTGTGAATGATATATCTATATCAATGTTTCTTTATATATATATATATATATATATATATATATATATATATATATATATATATATATATATATATATATATATATATATATATATATATATATATATATATATATATATTATTAATCAGAATTTCACATTGTAATCTTTTGGTGAAATGTGCTGTACCCCTCCAATCATTTTGTTTGCTTAAACCCCACCTATTTCTTACAATTGACTGCAAGTCAATGCCCTATGTCTGTTTCACTCAGATGTATTTCAAAATGCGAAAGAAAATCATTTTATCATGACTTTAAATGTAACCTTAAAGGGAACCTATTGGGCAAATTTTACTTTAACATGGTGTTTAAACATAAATTTGTGTCGGCAGTGTGTGTACACAACCACCCTGTAATGATAAAAATCAACCCAATCGACTTTTTTTTAAATCCACATTAATCATTAGCAGTGTCCCAGAACAGGCTGTTTGCAGATTGTAGCTTTTGTGATGTCACATTGCACAGGCCCCGGCCACGACTGCTGACAGACTCTGCACTATTAGCATAGACCCCGCCCCGAGTGAGCTGTACACAGTCCCGCCATGTTTATCTTCTCGCCAGAGCATTTAAGAGCAGCATTCAAGTGTGTTCTTATTATAGCTACTAAAGTTAATTTAATTCAAGAGCATTGAGTGATTTTCTGTATTTCTTTTTATTGTTTGATTCATATTATCAGCATATTTAGCAATAGGTAATGTAAGTTACGCTGCTGTCACTTTAATACACAGATCTAACACACATGTGATTTCTTTACTTGCTGTTTACGTTCATAGACACAACCAACTGTGTTTATGTGAACTTTGTGTGTTTTTGACATAACCTTATGTGTATTTAACAGTTTACACGCAATAAGACGTGAAAGAGAAATTAGTTTAATACTCACCATCTGACATCCAGATAATAAACTTTCATGACGATGTGGAACTGCAATGTCACGTGAGTGTGACTGCGATAGAGATGATAATCAAAACCAAACAGATGTTTTAGTTTTTGGCAGAGTATCCAAGGCACAAGCTGTAAAGGCTCCGCCCTCTACTGGAAAGAATTTGGACATATATCACGAAAGGGGTTCCATACCTATATGAGTTTCTTTCTTCTGTTGAACACAAAAGAAGATATTTTGAAAAAAGTTGGTAACCAGACTACCAGTAGCCATTGACTTCCATAGTAGGAAAAAAATACTATGGAAGATACTACTGTTAACTGAGTAAATGATGACAGAATTTTCATTTTTGAAACCTTTAAGAGTGTTTCATTTATATTTGCCATTCAAAACATTAGCGAACTGGAATAATAACTGGATTAATGTCCGTTTGGTTAACCTCATGTTCCCATGGACCTGAAAGAGGAAATGGGCGGGAATCCACATTAACTCTGTTACTGGTGTTTAATTATATTCTCCAGGCCGTGTCGTATTAAAAGCTTTGCTTGCCTGCTAGACCCTTGCTGCCCAGTGGCTCGGCGAGCGCTGTGTAATGTAGATTATTAATTGCCCTGACACTGTCACAAAGTGTTTGTAGAAAACAAACATCCAGACTCGATCTTTATTAGAATCACAGTCCTCTCTAAGCAATATGTTTGCTTGTATTGTTTTGTTTGTAATGATGCAAGGCTGTTGCTGTGTTTCACCCAGGGGAAGATCTTTGGCTTTGTTGGGGAAAAAGCTAGGCTATCATAATGTGTCTGTAGACTAACACTGTATTCATTTGAGTTATCTTTACGCACAGTTCAGCAGCGCACACACTCGGCATAAGCACCAGTGCACAACAGAAATGTGCTGCTATGTGCCAGTACACACTAATACACACACTTCGGTTATCTTAGCACACAGCTCTCTCTATGGCGGGGAACCTTGTAACTGTTCATGTGTGATTATTACGTTGGTTTCCATGGTGACCGAGCAGAATGCGAGTAACAATGCGATTGAATGCCAGCGGAAGACCTTTGAGGAAACGAGCGCAGATCCCTCTTAGCCGTCCAACATACACAGTTTAAACCACAATCATACATCTATTCTTTAGCCTTTTACAAGAAGAAAAAACTCCTTGAACAAGTGGTAATTGGTTTTGCCTAATCTAGTTTCTTTTGACACGGCCTGCATTTAATTATTGAGTTTGTACAAGGAAAAGACCTTTTATGTTGCAGAGTTTTAATGGAATTCAATTTAATATGAAAAAGTGGAAGTAAGTACATTCATATTTAGAGATGTCTACTGACATTTTTTGTACCATTTATGAAATAATTGTCCAACTGGTTAAAGTTAAACTGGTAATACTTTACAATTTGGTTCAAAATGCATTATGCATCTAAAACTAAACTAAACATTAATGGCAAAACATTTATTTATCTAGCATTTATAAATCGTATAAATTAACATGAGTTAACAATGCACACACTGTAAAATCTAACATTGTTCTTACTAAATTTGTTTAGTTAACTTTACTTAATCTCCAATAATGTGTTGAACTTACTTAAAACAATTGAGCAATCTGTACTGTTTGCATGCTATGCCTTCATTACTCAGAAAACCCTAGTAAACATTACTTGACTGGTTTGAGTACCATTTTGCCAAAGCAAAAAAAAAAAAAAAAAAAAGCAGGTGGGGCAAATTTATTTTGATGCGGGGCAATTCTTAATAGACTTTTCACTAATTTCTTCCACTTCTACAGTCATCGTTCTTCTTAGTTACAACTAAACATTTTGGGAGAACGTCACATAAGTTGACTTCATAAATTCATGTTGATTTCCTAAAATTGCTCACCATTATTGTGATTAGTGTTCCCTTTGGTTGGGCACTTGGAACTTCATTTATATTATTGTGATTCTCTTCCAATTGATGCAGTGATGCAACATGAAATCACAGTTATTTGATACTTCACTTCAAAGGAAGTGAGAAATAAATATTATATATATTTATACTTAAATTTATTTCCATGTTCTTAATGAATGTAGTAATGATGTATAACATAACTATATTTCATGTCTAATAATGATCTTTTAACATTTTATTGCTAACACTTACGGCATAAACTTTTAATTGGGTTGATATAATCCCTCTATATTTGTGACAATATCTTGCAATTTTGCTTGAGTCACACACAGACTTCAACATTTAGCACGCAAACCACAACAATGGTAACAAGTTTTTTTTTAATTAATTTAATTAATTAGACCATTACAATTTTATTTGCTGTCTTTTTATTTGCTTGCTTTGTCAGTATAACCACAATAACGATAGCAAATACAGTTTTAATGGTAAAATAAAGCCAAAAATGGTAAAACAAACCAATTAATTTATTCATGACGTACTGCACTCTGGGAGTACACTTCCTCAGATCCCAGATAGAATCAGTAACGTGACACTGCCTGCATCACATCGCTGCCTGCATACAGCAAAGTCAGTCATATGTGAGGCTAATGCACAATCAAATCTAATAATCAAATTAATGGACACATCTATCTTATGACTTATACAACAAACAAATGTTTTGTGCGGGACACAGTAAGAGAGGGAGGCGGCGCGTTGTCAGCGAACCGACAAGCAGCCTAGTCACTCCTTCAAAATGCGCAAACGCGCACAGACAGCCACACACACACTATTGGTCTGGTCACTCTGGTGACGGCACACCAGGATTTGAATAGGCTACAGTCAGAAAACATTGTGTCAGAAGTACAGCTTTAAAGTACAAAAACAGCTTATTCGCTCCTACAAACTGCGCTATAGGCGCACACACCGACACGCAATGAGCGTCTGGCGACGGCGCACCAGGATTAAAAAAAGAGAACTACAAAACAGCATTTTAACCCTTACGAAATGCACCATAATCGCACAGATAGACCTACAGTACAAATGTGGCAGAGGTGACGGCGCACCAGGGTATGGAAGAGAGAACATTTTGGTGTCAGTGCACAGCAGGCCTATAGTCCACCATCAGACAACACACACAAGCCAATATAAGGGTTTCAAAAATAATAAATAAATTAATAATTTACGTTTAAAAGGGGGTGCTTACTTTTATTTGTAGACGAAACTCCTTTTCCTCGATTAACTGAAGCCTATGTAAAACGCATTTGCAGCTGCACAGCTAACGTTAGCACAGTGAGTGTATGGCTCGCTCATAGCCTGTGCTGCGGCAACTGCACATCCAACGGCGCGGGCGCCTCTGACGTGAATGAAGCAGAACAGACTTTCCTCCTTGGCTCTTATTTCCATTGAAAAGGAGAGACTCATGAAATTGAGAAATACACCCAACAAAGAGGACTTTTACAACAAAGTAATTGACATCTTTGTCCAGAGGGATAGACGCATGGACTTCGTCTACAACGGTTTCCCGTTAACGACCACAACTCTTTTTCTTCATAGAACGCTTCCAACGCTAGGCGCCGCTAGATGCTAAGTAGCTTGAAGCGCGGAGTGAGTGAGAGCGTGTGGATCACGTGACATGAAGCACGCTCGGTCTCTGCCTCAATGTTGATAATTCAAGACAGCACGAGAACTGACTGTGCATGCGCAAATCTACGTAAACTACGGTCTATGGACCAAAGAGGCACAGCTAACCTCTGCCTCAATGGCCATGGCCTTGAATTTTCTGCATGAAACAATGATTTTTAGGAGCAAACAGTGGCAAAAGGAGTATATTATATGTGTATTCCTGAAAAAATTTGTTACAAAAAATAATATTTGGAATAAAATAAATGCAATTAATAATGTGGTGAATTAATAAAGTTCTTGGAATTAATAAATGTAATGTCAACATTTCCTTTGGTGAGGCACTGCCTACCCTGCCTACCCTGAACGCACGTCCCTGGATAGAATTAAGTTGACAAAACTTAAATAGATTAAGTAAGAAGAACTTGATGTAATTAAGTTATGCTTAATTAAATTAAGGAAATCATTTGTACAATTGAATTAAGTAAACTGAACAAATTTGTTTTTACGGTGCAATAGTATATTTATGAATTAACATTAACCATATTATTAAATTCTGTAAGGTTATTTTTTATGTTTTTTTCATGGTAAATAATACGTAAAGGATAAAGTCACTTTATCACAAAATAATCAAGGTTATCAGGAAGCAGACATGGCTAAATAAATACCTGAACATGAAGTATTATATCGATTTGAAATTAAGTTGAAATTATTTTATATATTTGCCTATATATTAGCTTAAAGCTAAGAGCAATAAAATGCGACACAATCAGCGTAGTAACAAGACGGACACTGCTGCTCTGTTACACTAATATTAATACTTAAGTCTTCTGATGTCATTTCCACTACAGTACAGACACACGATGCCACTAGTTGCGTTTGTATGAATACACTCTCATAGCAATTTGTAACTAGTTGGCTGCTAATTTGTATAAATTTGCATAGTCTGTTTGTCCCACTGACTGTTTGTTTTAGGGTTAAGACTGGAAAACTGGAAGAACTGTAAGAGAGGGCTATTCTCTAAGAAAACAAAGGAAATTATCATTTGGACCCCTGTTGTGCACCATTCGAGACGCAAGTCTCACTTCAGAATCATTCTAATCTACATCTCTTTCCAATCAATATGGTTTTAATGTGAACAATTATCATACACTTTTTACATGTTTGGTATCATTTGAAATGTCTCAGTACGACTGGTACAAATGTCTCATTCCCAAAGAAGTAAACCAAAAGGTAATAAAGTTCTTAAGAGTTTATAAATATCTTGCACACAAAAGGGTGTGACTTTCAGGCAAATGGTCAGAAGGTGTTAACTCAATGCAAATTTCAACTGATAACAAATGGTTCAAATCCACTGTGAACTCATGTTTACATTTGAAATGAGGTCTGTCTATATAATGAAATGCAACGAGAGCTCAGTGCCTTTTCTGTACCTCAGATCAGCCCGTGAGGCTGAGAGTTTCGAGAACTCTCAGCTTCATGTATTTCCTAATGTCGGGTTTGCATCTTTTCTCTTTATTCCAGAGCATTTGATGTTATTGTATTGATTATATTTGAACTGATTATAAAATTGGCATGATACATTTACCTGACATAATAAATTATTACATTTGATTATTCTAATTGACTTTGACATTATTTTCATTCAAGAGTTTAAAAAGAATAGTAAAACATTCACTCATACTTAATGATGCACAGATATCATCAGATGATAACGAGAAAATACATATGAGAAAATGTATTGCATTTGGCCAAAAATACTTTGTAGACGCTCCAGAAAAATCATCAAAAAAAAGCATAAAAAAAACTTGAACTTTTCAAAAACTTGCACAAAACCCGTTTTCAAAAGCTTGCGTTTTCAGACCCGCAAAAAAGCAGTTGTCATGTAAATGAACAGCCAAAACACATAAAAAATTTAAATTGTGTCGTGTAAACAGCCCCTCAGTTTCTTGAATAAACGGATATGACAACGCTGAGGAAATATCTTACTGCTGAATGTACTTGATTGACCAATCAGAATCAAGTATTCCAGAGAGCTGCAAATTAAACAAATACAATTATTTTAAATGATTACCATTAAACTTTACAAGAAAATAACCCCACACTCTGAATACTTGGCCTGATTCAAAGCTTCACAAATAGTGAAACGGACAACCATAATCAACATTTTTTACTGCTGAACAACATGGCCACCGGCCAGACCAGCACCAAACAAGAACTAACCAGTTTGGAAATCCATGCTAGTTCTTTTCAGCAGGGCTACACAGCAATGAAACCTTCTGACCCTTCAGCAATGGCATCACCCTGTCTCAAGACCAACATCCTGCATATGAAGACATTAAATGCTCGAATATGCCACCTGCAGATGTAAGTAGAAACCCCCCTGGCTGCCCCCTACCCGCACAGAAGCGCACGCACAGAGCAGCGCCCGCTGCGCGCCAAAACAACAGGCCCGAGAAAGCTGGGACTACAACAATATGGCTGTCAATCACACAGTGTGGGCCTGTGTATGGAGAAGGTTCAGCTCAGTCAATCGACTGTGGGCCCCAGTAGACACCAGCACCACTGGAGCATCTAATGTGGTGCATTATTGTGCTTTGTCGGCCAGTAAGGGCTCAATGCAGGGTGCAGCAGCCAGGGTTCTCTTGCCTCAGTGTGCTTGAACTCTAAAGAGTCTCTTGACCCTGGATGGTTGACAAGACAGTGCTATTAAAAGTCCAGGTCATGGCCGTAACCCCTGTGGTGGTGGAGTGGTCAGGACTGCATGTCTCTTAGAGACCACCCTATTGAAAATGATTTGTTTGGCTCTTGTGTTTTCTAATCTATGCCAGAAACCCGATCAGTGACTCTCGTTTTCACATCTCAGAAGAAGTATAATACTGTCCAGTCTGCTCATGCAACATGTAGTGGCTTCAACTTACATCGATTGCTCTTTTTCTGCTTTATTGATATCAGATTTTTTTCTCTTAATCCTCTCTATAATATGACTAAAGGAATTACACCTGAAAATTATGTAATTGCTAAAATATCACCTGCCATTGTTTTAACTGCCTAAATTGAGCGAGAAATATTCAATTATCTTGAGAGATTGAGCCTCGTGTTAACAAGGCGCATATGTGTCCTTGAATCCACCACCTCCTGTGTTCAGTTGTTTGATTGCTAAATAAATATCTCTGACTTTGTGAGATCTCAAAACAAAAACTGTCACAAAGACCAAGGAGCTTTCTGCGAGACGCCAAGGTGAAGTTATAATGATAAAAAAAAAAACCTGGAGAAGTTTATCAAAAGACTAACAAAGCTTTTAACCCTCTGCCAAGAAACACCCCCACAATAATATATAATAGCATGCATGTACAAACAAAAGTTTGGGGCCAGTAAGATTTTTTTAAAACTTTTATTCAACAAGAACCAAATTGAATTGTGTAAATTGTGCAAAAGTGACAGTAAACACGTTCTTTCTTTTCCTCAATCCTAAAAAAATAAAAAAATATCATGGTTTTCACAAAATTATTAAGCAGCACAGCTGTTTTCAACATAATAAGATAATATTGGGGGGGAATGAGTGAGTGAATGGGTGAATGTGAGGCAAATATGTAAAGCGCTTTGGTGGCCATTGGGTCTGTGAAAGCGCTATATAAATGCAGTCCATTTACCATTTACCATTTACCATATTTTTCTTGAGCAACATGTCATCATATTAGAATGATGTCAGGATCATGTGACACTGAAGACTGAAGTACTGATGCTGAAAATTCAGCTTTGCATCAAAAGAATAAATTACATTTCAATATATATTAAAATAGAAAACAGTTTATATGTAATAAGCAATATCAGCTGAATATCAGTAAAGTTGTGATTATCCATTGCGTTCGGTTACTCCACTCCGGCTTTTGTTTTTACATTTCCTGCTTTTCCACACTGTTTACATACTTAGTATTTGCGTAGTACATGTTTTTTTTTTTTTTTAGTACAGTGACAGTATGCCTATTATAAGTATAAATGAGTTTTGAAATGTACTGTATAGCTGAATTGATATATATATATATATATATAGGGCCAAAACTAATTGTTTTATAATTGCAAATAGCCAAGAACTCACTGCTCCTTAAGGTGTGTAGACCAAACAACTCCATTGTTGAATCTTTATTATTATGCAGAGAGTTAATTTCATGTATGTTGCTCAAATATGTTGTTTGGATTGTTAGTAGACCCTAGTTTGATTGTTCATGTGATCCATGTAATCATGTGACTCCTCATATTAGGATGGCTCCTACACTAAGCATTAACTATGGTCACGTGATCGAATATTTACCAATTTTTTTTTCATTAAAGCAGTGGTTTTATCTTGCAATTGATGTAGTTTCTTCATTTTTAGAGGTTTTTATTTTTTTAAGTGTTTTCCTATATATTTGCAAATTAAATCATTTTATTTCAGACACAAGCTGAAGACTACTTTGGTTAAGTAGCTTTGTAGCTCATCAAAAATAGAAACAGGATGTATAGTAGCACTGTGTCATCCAGGAATGAACTTCTAAAAAAAAAATAGCCCAATCCAGACAGCGCTACAATCAGGTCATCCTACAAGCCCAAGCATCTAGACAAAAAGGGCTTTTGTCTGAGAGGTGACCGTGAGCTGGCTACAACACTGACAGAGCTGAAGAGATTTTATGCTGAAATGGAAGAACCTGTCCAGGCATCAACACTTTCTCCACAGATTTGGCCTCTTTGGGAGAATAGCTAGAAGGAAACTACTTCTGAAGAAGGCCAACATTAAGTCATGCCTGGGGATCGCTAGAAGCCATGTGACAAAACCTGAAACCCTTTGAAAGAAAATGTTGTGGTCTACTGAGTTGTGGCCTGAAAAGAATGTGCTATGTTTGGCACAAACTAAACACACACCAACACCTTTGGAAAAAAAAGAATCGCTTTTTGCCAGCTAGAGCAGTGTGGATGGAGCCAAATTCAGGCAAATCCTTCAGGAAAACCTGTTTTCGTCAACGCACAGCATTTATTTAGGGCAAAGATACATTTTTCACCAGGACAATGACCCACATCACGCAGCACAAGCTGATGAAATGACTTGAAAAGTGAGGTTGGCACTCACAAACGCCCCAGCCAGAGCCCAGACCTGATTCCAACCAGAAATCTGTGGTATGACCTGAAAAAATTCAGTCGGATGACACTCCAGTTATTTGGCAGAAGAATTTACATAGAAGTATGGGCAAGAAGCCATTCATTACAAAGAAATTAGCATTCTTGGACACCAAATATGAAATATGTGTTGTGAAGAGAGGATAAAAATGAGGTGCAACAGAAACAAAAACATTTTTAAAAAAACTGCGTGAATAAGTGGCGTAAATAAATCTGGGACAATGAATGTGACCGTATGGGGAGGTTGGCACTTAGATTTGATAATTTGGTGTGTCAGGTCGCCTGATAGGACCATTAATTAAGGTGAGTTAGTGTGTTGGTTGGTTGTGTGTATTGTCCATGTGTGCCATCTGTGTGTATGTGAATGTGTGCGTGTGAGCCTGCATCCATCTGTTTAGGAAGCGTGGGAGCTCACAGTAACGAGTTGTGTCTCGGCTCACCTGCCCACGCACAGCTTGGGTCACTGGCGCCCAGCACATGTAAAAATCACCAGGGTCCAGATCTCTTCTCACTTCCTGCCTCTGTTTGTCTTTGAGCGATCACCATAGACAGTAAATAAGAGCGTTTTAAAGGAAATTCTGATGGAATGGTCAAGAATTTAAAAAGGAATTATTTCCTTGTATGTATGTAATTGCAATAGTTCAACAACTTCTAGAGATTAAACATGCACTTCTGATGGAAAATACACTGTACAAAAAAGTTGCTGCCTTCAATTTTTAAGTATTATCAACTTGGATGTTCAACTGAAATTACATTAAACTGACTTAAAAAATGAGTTGAGTCTTGTATAACTTATAAAAAAAGAGTTAAAGCAATGTAAAAAAATGTTGTTGTAACTTATTAATCATATAATTTTTTACAATGTACTACCTTGAACTATTTTATCTTAGTGTTACCAATTTGTTTATTTTACATCCAAAAAGTACAATAATGGAAGATAAAGTACTGCAAGTAGCATTCAGTTGGTCACGGTGACCTGTTGTATGTGAAATAAAACAGCTTTTATTAGGCTTCTGGAGTCTTTAACTCATTTGAGTTTACATTATATACAAATTGTCACGCAACTGCTCCGAGACACGAAGGTGGAGAATCCAAATGCAGTTTTATTAAGGGGTAATCCAAAACAGGCAAGGTCAAACACAGGCAGGCAGTCCGTACAAACAAACACACAAAGCAGGCAGGGGTCAGAGGCAAAAGAGTAATCCAAAACAGGCAAGAAATCCAAAAAGACCAAGAGACAAGAAAACGGGGAGAATGCTCAGAATTGCAGTGTGACACTAAAACAAGACTTCGCCGTGAGTGAATGAATGAACATGGTATAAATAGACAGACTAACAGGATGAGACACAGGTGAATGCAATCAGTGAATGAGGTACAGGTGAATGTGATCAGTGATAAGTGATGGTGAGTCCGGGCAGTGAGTTATGGGAAATGTAGTTTGTGAGTGATAATAGTCCTATCTGGAGTGCCCTCTGGTGGCTCTCAAGGGCACTCCAGCTGGTGACCGTTACATAGCCCCCCCTTTAAGGAGCGGATTCCAGACGCTCCTCAACTTGTCCAGGAGGGAGGTGGAGCGGAGGCGGACCTGGGGGCGGGATGGAGGGCCAGGCCCGTGGAGCGGAAGAGGACCTGGAGACTGCGGTGGAGCAGGCTGTGGAGGCGACCAGGGCGGAGCAGGCTGTGCAGGCGACCAGGGCGGAGCAGACGACCCATCGGGCGGCCAGGGCGAAACAGACGACCCATCGGGCGGCCAGGGCGGTGAAGACCCCTCGGGCGGCCAGGGCGGTGAAGACCCCTCGGGCGGCCAGGGCGAAACAGACGACCCATCGGGCGGCCAGGGCGGTGAAGACCCCTCGGGCGGCCAGGGCGGTGAAGACCCCTCGGGCGGCCAGGGCGGTGAAGACCCCTCGGGCGGCCAGGGCGGTGAAGACCCCTCGGGCGGCCACGGCGGTGAAGACCCCTCGGGCGGCCACGGCGGTGAAGACCCCTCGGGTGGCCAGGGCGCAGGAACAGAACCCGGCTCAGGAACAAACACAAGGACAGACACAAACACAGAAACAAAAATGGGTTCAGGAACAGACGCCGGCTCAGGAACAGACACTGGCTCTGGCTCAGGAACAGACACCAGAACAGTAACGGCCACAAGGACAGACACAAACACTGAAACACACATTGGTTCAGGAACAGATACCGGCTCCGCTGAGCGTTCAGGTTCAGGCGTGACTTGAACAGTCTCTGGATCGGCAGGCATGACTTGAACAGTCTCTGGATCGGCAGACGTGACTTGAACAGTTTCTGGATTGGCAGACGTGACTTGAACAGTCTCTGGATCGGCAGACGTGACTTGAACAGTCTCTGGATCGGCGGACGTGACTTGAACAGTCTCTGGATCGGCAGACGTGACTTTAACAGTCTCTGGTTCAGCCATCTTGCTCGGAGGCGGCCATCTTGTCCGTAGACACTGGCTCGGAGGCGGCCATCTTGTCCGTAGACACTGGCTCGGAGGCGGCCATCTTGTCCATAGACACTGGCTCGGAGGCGGCCATCTTGTCCGTAGACACTGGCTCGGAGGAAGTGACGTGAACAGTCTCTGGTTCAGCCATCTTGTCCGTAGACACTGGCTCGGAGGAAGTGACGTGAACAGACTCTGGATCGGCCATCTTGTCCGTAGAAACTGGCTCGAAGGCGGCCATCTTGTCCGTAGACACTGGCTCGGAGGCGGCCATCTTGTCCGTAGACACTGGCTCGGAGGCGGCCATCTTGTCCGTAGACACTGGCTCGGAGGCGGCCATCTTGTCCGTAGACACTGGCTCGGAGGAAGTGACAAGAACAGTCTCTGGTTCGGCCATCTTGTCCGTAGACACTGGCTGGACGGTCTCTGGCTGGACGGTCTCTGGCTGGACGGTCTCTGGCTGGACGGTCTCTGGCTGGACGGTCTCTGGCTGGACGGTCTCTGGCTGGACGGTCTCTGGCTGGTCTCTGGCTGGACGGTCTCTGGCTGACATGAAACTCTGGCTGGACGGTATCTGGCTGACGTGAAACTCTGGCTGGACGTGGCTGACGTGAAACTCTGGCTGGACGTGGCTGACGTGAAACTCTGGCTGGACGTGGCTGACGTGAAGCTCTGGCTGGACGTGGCTGACGTGAAGCTCTGGCTGGACGTGGCTGACGTGAAGCTCTGGCTGGACGTGGCTGACGTGAAGCTCTGGCTGGACGTGGCTGACGTGAAACTCTGGCTGGACGTGGCTGACGTGAAGCTCTGGCTGGACGTGGCTGATGTGAAGCTCTGGCTGGACGTGGCTGACGTGAAGCTCTGGCTGGACGTGGCTGACGTAAAGCTCTGGCTGGACGTGGCTGACGTGAAGCTCTGGCTGTGCAATAATTTAGTGATTATATCGTCCAGCCCTAAATCTTAAACCTAAAACCTAAAACTTTGTCGGTGTATATTTAAAAACATCCAATTATGCAGAATATACGATGGCAAATATTTAATTGATGACTTGTCAATACAATATATAACAATACAATATATAGGGTATGATTTTACCCCTAAATTTAGCGTATTGACACAAAATGATAACTGCAAATCCACCTTTCGCTGCCTGGAGTCCAGTTGTTTCTATGAATTGCAGCGATCCATTTGCTTCTCTGTTCTGTAGCTTTCGGAAGTCTGTAAAAATATATACCTCAGATTTCTTGTCAAATCTAGTTGTACAGTCAATCGCAATGCTCTCATCTTTTTAGATGTGTTTTGTGTGTTTTTTACGGCATTCGTGCTGAAAACAAATGCTGCCGCTCAGTCTTTTTGCCACTCAGGCGTAACTGCAGTCACTCCGGCTGACGGTGACGTCACGCGCATACCCTCTATTGCAGGGTGTCACAAAAAACATTTCTTAGTCATATTTCACCTCAAAAGAAAAAAGCAAGAAAATAAGTTTGTCATGTCTTTATAAAAAAGGTCATAAAATAGGTCCATAAAATTATTTTATTTTAATTTACTGTATTGATTTAATGAGATTCACATAATGCATAATGCTCCCTTCAGTATTACTATTTCCCTCTGACCAAATATTGTGACAAATGCCAGATAATAGAATAACATTATCAGTAATGTGCTGTTGCAATATGCTAAAACTACTGAAATTTGTCATAAAATGTGTTAAAATATTTATGTGGTGTTTAAAGGGTAAGTTCACCCAAAAAAGAAAATGATCCCATAATTTACTCACCCTCAAACCACTCTAGGTGAACATATATTACTTTTTTCTTTCAGCCAAACACAATCGGATTTATATTAAAACATATCCTGGCTCGTCCAAGCTTTATAATGGGAGTGAATGGTACCTTGTTTTTTGAAGCCCAAAAATGTGCATCCATAAAAGTGCTCCATACGGCTCCAGGTGGTGTGTTGCGGTGATGCATTTTTGTAAGAAAAATAGCTATAAAATATAATGACTGGCTTCCAGTAACTGCCATATGCAAGTCTAGTTCCTGTGGAAGAGTGAACTCTGACCCGACGCATGACGTATTGACGAACGAGGAAGCGCAGAGAATAGAGCAAAATGAAACACCGGTCACGAATTAGAAGTCTAAAATGAGAAATTATAAAGAGAAATGTCAGAGGACCTTTAGTTTGTTGACCAGATCTATTTGTTTGAACCGCAAAAGGTGTTTACTCTCACCTAAGCTTATACGCTAAGCCTAAGTCCTATGTCACACATCGGAACTCGACTCTCTCGTGAACGCGTGGACGGCCGTTACCGGAAGCTAGTGATTAGAGTTCATAAAGTTATAAATATGGATATTTTTCTTAATAAATGCATCGCTTCGCTTCAGAAGGCCTTTATTAACCCCCTGGAGCAGAATGGATGGATGCACTTTTTTGAGCTTCAAAAAACAAGGTACCATTCATTCCCATTATAAAGCTTGTAAGAGCCAGGATATTTTTTATAACTCTGATTGTGTTCGGCTTAAAGAAGAAAATCATATACACCTAGGATGGTGAACCAACCCTTTAATAACATCTCACGTGCTTGTATACGATAGGTGAATTTTGAAATCTGTAAAAATATTTGCAAAGCATTCTGAAAACTATCGTAGAAGAACTTCACTAAGACTCAAATAGATCAACATCCTCTTTCTCAGTCTCTGTGTGTATGGAAAACACAATCGCGGGATCATGATATCTTCATAATCTAGTACAGTATACCACAAGATCCTAAATGTATAATTTTAGTCCATATTAGAAAATTATGAGTGAAACATTTGGCTGTGCAGTCTGAATGGCTTTCAAGGTGAATATATCTGATTATGTGTTTCTCTTTCTCTCTCTCTCTCTCTCTCTCTCTCTCTCTCTCTCTCTCTCTCTCTCTCTCTCTCTCTCATATCTCAATATATTTTTTCTGGTTTAGATCGTTGAGTCTCAAAATACCTTAGAATTATTTCTGACTATAATACAAAGCAATCTGAGAAAGCTCTTTAGCAGTGTCAAGCATGCTAGGCACCAAGACAAGTGTTTGGTTGAACATTTTTGTTCATTTATCTGCCTCTTGTATGATTCATCAGTGGATTTTACAGTAAATCTCATTGCGTTTCCCTTTCATCAGTATCTTTCGGAAGCCAGAAGTCAGATTGAAGTGGCCAGTCATGCTACAAAACCACCGAAGTAATCAGGTTTACACTGCCTCGCTCCGACACCATGGTGGGCTGACTTCCACAACACTAGAGATGCAACCAACCAGTTCTCTCAGGAAAAAAAAAAAAATCATGTAGCTCACACCAGGCTTAGTACATCATTTTGATTGCAAATTGATTCCTTTTTATTGCTCTGAAATGAAAGGAATTAAGCTAAACTTTTTGCAGGTTACCGCTGAAAGGATAATATCCTGTGCAGATTAAAATACCCAATCTTTTCCGACAGTTTTCATTTTGCAATTTTATTTCAGCCAATTTGAACCGTGCGCTTCAAACACAGGCTGGTGATCAGCAGCTTTTATCCTGAAGACAGCGTCTTGATGGGTGTGAAGAGACTGACAGATAAAACAGATTGAGGAGCAGAAACAAATGTGGAAATGCGCCGAGACGTCAGTCATTTCTGCGAACAGGTTGGGCTGTCACAGTAGTTAAGCATTCAGGTATAACTCGGGAGATAACTTGCTATGTTATACAAGAACAAGATGTTCACTTAAAACAAAGATTGGAGGGAGTATTGCGAACGTCTGCGGCAGCCGTGTTTTCGTTTACATAGGCTCGACGCAGTTGCTTGAAACCATGTTGAATGTTTTTTACGCCGTTTTGTCTTTTTTTCTTTTCTCACCACTGCGCTATTTCTCCTGGTTGTGAAAGCAAGCTTGGTGTGAAACAGACAACCAGGTGGAAAAGATGAGAGATGGTTCGGTTGGTTCGTTGAAAAGGTGCAGAAGGCCTTGAATTAAATTAGCGAGGATCTGAACGCTTCTGAACATCAGCATGCAGAGCGCTCTACTGTAATAGGGCTCGCTGAGACCGGGTAGCAATCAATGTAATAAGCTGTGCGCTTTGTTGAAGAGATGCTGACAGCCCTCTCAATCAGTTTTGGGTTTGAGGGTGGCAACAGATGTTTCTTCTAATATACCTTGGGAGAAATAAAATAAGAAAGAAATGAGACAATAGTTGACCTGCATAATACAGAGCTATACATTTCATAGTGATTTTCAAAACCCAAAAAAGAAACGATTGACGTTCCGTTTTCTTCAATGCAAACCAGCAAATTTGTCAGCTTTCGGCTAAATTCACTGTTCTCAAGGTATGGTCATGTTAGTAAAATTTCCCAGGTCCATTTTCTATTGTCAATAGTGTATAGCACAGCTCACACAGAAGTCACTATCAAACCAAGCAACATTCTGTTGGTCAAAGCGGCGAATTCACACAGCCAACTTGAACATTTACGCCCTCACATGAAACTCCCGATTGTGTGGATTCCTATTGGAATGACTGGATTTCACCCATGAATTTTTTGTCGAGCAACTCTAAATTTGACCTCACCCTTACATAAACTCTTTCCACACCATTGAGAGAATTTTCAATAATTTATGAGACAACACTGCCCTGGCATTGACGTAATTTCCGGCTTCCGGTTTTCACTGTTATGCGGTAGGAGGCGCTGTTACGCATCTGCCGAAAGAGTATAAAATCTCTGGATGAAAACACAGGCAAAAAAGAAGCAGAAGCAAGCGATAAAAGCATTGCTTATGCAAGTTGTAGTCTTTGACAAAAACACAATTTTCTCAGCTATTTGTATAAAATGTTGCTTTATTTTATTAAGCTTACCCACATTCAAATATTGATAATAAAAAAAGAATGCATGAAGGTATAATAAAACTTTTTGTTGTTGTTGTTGTTGTTGTTGTTGTTGTTGTTGTTTTGTTGTTGTTGTTGTTGTGAGGCTCTCTTCTTTCTTTTCTTTCTTTTGACATCGTATGTTCAGATATTCATACAACAAAATTTTCTGGTGGCCATGAAAAATGTGTGAAAACTTAATAGTTTTACAGTCATTTTACAGTTTAGGATGTTACCATAGACATAACATGTAGTTCTACTCTTATATCTGAATTTTCCAAAATTATTTCAGCTGCTGATTCCAAGAAATTTTTTGAAGAATTTAAAGAATAGGCCTATTAATAAGTATTATTTGTATTATTAGAGTGGATTCTCATCTCCTTCTAACAACCTACTTCAGCACCAATTTACTGTATTCATATAGCTAAAATATACCCAGATGACTTTCTACTTCTGGTACCTAAGATTCTGAAGTGACACTTTACTATCCCGTGAGGCCACGAGAGAGGAGTTGTGAATGGCAGTGAATCGATACAACTGACACTGTTAGTCACATGACAATGACATGACAAATTAACTGTATGTTCATATTACATTCATACTACAAACATTCATTCTACATAGAATATGCTTTTTAATGGTTGTGAAGTAATTATTCAAACGTATTACCTGCACAGAGAGTATATGTTAATTCAGATGCAATCACAATGCAAAGAGTGTAGTCTGATTCCTGAAGCAAAAGACTCTCTAAGTAGTCAATTTTTATTAGTGAATCAAAGACATACATAATTTACGATTTACTGAGATTAAATCAGTGTACTGACCGGTTGTTTGTGTTTTGTCTGTAGTATTTTAAATATTGATGAATGGAAAATGTTAACACAATTTATGTTTCCTTGTTTATTGTTGTTGTGTAATAATATACGGTAAGGCTGGTTATTTAATTGTATTTATGACGCTTCTAAAGAGAAATCAGTGTAAACACACCTTTTGAATGTGTTTAATTGAAATGATCTCATCATTTGCAATGGAATAGCATTTCTGTACAAATATCTATTCCTTAGAAATAATCATTAATGGAATCGTTATGGAACAGGAATCGTTAAATTCTTTACAATCTCCATTGTCAGATAATCGCATTAATTTTTCAGACATACGGGAAATGCTCTGTATCACAGGACAAACAGAATGACCAAGACAGAAGACATCGACATGTTTCTGAGTCAATGCAGTACCAGAATCCATAATTTCATCCATAGACATTGCCAGACCCCATCGTTCATCTCTGATCAGAAAATCTGCAATTAAGCTGTCAGCCTTTTTAAAAAATCTGTGATTATCTGATCCCTCAGTTCCAGTAGGATATCTGAGGTTATTTCACTCAGAATCCTCACCTTACTAGTTGTTCAAAACTTAAAATTTCTTACATTAAGTATAATCCGTCCCTCTAGCAATATGCGACACAGGGCGCCATAAACAGCAGCATCCGCATATACAGTATATGGATTCTTCTTCTCTGTTTCATCCAGACACTCTCCTTTACAATAAAAATCACAAAAAAGTGCAACCAAATATGGCACATTTGCTGATATACTTGTACATTTCTTTGCTTTGCAAAGCAATGATATAACATATGTATATAGGCAATCGGAAGACATATCAGTACCGTATTGATTAAAATTAGATTTTTTTAAGTGTTCGGAAAGGCTAAATTCCTAGATTCGCCCACGATTTCAACTCTGGATGACTTTATCTTCGGTTGAGATGATCATAGGTTGAAATAAGTGCTACATGGATTGGGGAATCACAGACCTGCCCGAGGGGGAACATAGCGACCCCTGCAGAATCCTGTGAAGACCTGCGCACATCTGAGAAGGGATTATTAGAGGAACTTGAGAACAAGGTCAAAGACTTATGGTGGAACAAGGAGCAAGTTTAAGTTTAACTTCCTCTTCATCCCTGAGCCTCTAAAATACTTGCGAGATAGCTGCGGCAGAAACTGGTGAAAGCTCCCCCGCCGGCATGCTAGGCTCTACTTTTGATGTTAATTCCTTGAAAGCTGTTTCTTTAGCTAGGGATTAGTGCATGGAGAGCTTGGCTTAGCATGCTTGGGCTAATAAAGATGACACATCTAACACAGGTAGTGCAGCCGGGGAGCTGCTTTCATAAAGTTGCCTTAATTATGATGAACTGCCTGCTCTTTAGTGCATCCAAGAAAAGCCACAATATACTTCTCTGAAAGGGCTTGAATCAAGAGGAGATCTGGATTTTAAGGGCATTTGCTCGCCCATTATCACCATGTAGAGCACTCTTAGGCCTTAGGTTGTGGGTTTTGTGACATTTCCCCCCACTTTTTTGTGCTTCATAGCCAATAACGCTCCGTGCACAGGTTCCAGAGACTGACAGTTATGAAGTGTGTCCATTATAACGTGTAAACGACTATTATGGTTACTGATTAGCTGCTATGGCCGCGTTAGCTCCGGGGAGCACCACGGCTAATGATCGCATGGCAGCATGCATACAAAACTGACATCGCGATTTATCTGCTAAACCAACGTCCCCGAGATTGATTGGTAATTCCCTCTAGATGAGTCCTTGTGGTGAATGCTAAAAATGGTTCCTTTCCCCCAACTCGGATATCTACTCAGCAAAACACTTCAAGGTCCAATTTCTCCCTCTGTGATCAATTATCTTTTTTTAATGGGTTGTTCTGACAATGGAAGATTTCATGACGAACATCCTAATTATGAATTATCATTATTTTGCATTACTCCACATTCAACTCTCGTAGAATTTCGACGTGAAACGACTGTTATTGGGTTTAGTTGCAGTCTGGTGTAAACTTCAATGTAAATCTACGGACATTACTGCTATTTTTCATTTTTTTTTATGTACAGCAGTTCAGATGAACTGCTGCGCAGTGTTATTTTAGTATCATTGAGATTCTTATTTTGTCATTTTTATTAGTTTTTTTAATGTCTATATGCACTGTAAAAAAAATTATATGATCAATAACTTGACATCCTGAGCAATTTTCAACTTTTTTATACAAGTTATACAAGATTTAACTATTTTTTAAAAGTCAGTTTAATGTTGTTTAAGTTGAAATGACTTAAACATCCAAGTTGATAGTAATTAAACACTTAATTAAAAAGGCAGCAACTTTTTTTAGAAAGTTTTTAATTTTTAGACATCAAGTTAAACTAAATAAAAATGTAATATATATTATTTCAGTTAACATTTATTTTATTTTATTTTAATGTTGTTTTATGCTTTCAGTTTTTTGTTACCCAGATAATAACCCAGATAAATACCCATCAAGATTATGGGTAACCAAACAGTTAATGGATCCCATTGACTTCCATAGTATTTTTTTCCATCTTCTCTGCTCCTCAAATACATTAGACATTAGCCTTTATAGATATATACATGGTGTTTATTGTGTAAAGAAAGCACTGTACTTATTCAAACAAACAGATCTTTATAAACCCTTGCATTGCAAACCATCAGAGACGATCCAAAACGTGTGCAGCACTTCATTCACGATAAAGGCGGGTGGAGTTATGAGATTTTACCAACAGTTTGAGGATCCAATGGAGTCACAAGCTTTCGTCACAAGCTTTTTTAAATACCTTTTATTGGTTAAATATTTGCAAAACAGAGACAGATATAAAGGGTAACCAATAGTAATGATTTAGGAAAAAGTAATAAAAATGATCAAATATGGAATATGAGATCAGGCGTAAACTCGTATTCGTATTTTTGTACAGATCTTGTGCCATTTTATTCGGTGACGTGTGGCTAATATCACATATGAATGTTTAAACAATAATTTTTCCACTACAGCCAATTCAACCGCATTTCATGAAATTATTTAATGTAAATGTAACCTGGAGTCTATCATTGGTTTCTGCAGGGGGTATTCAACATGACCCGCAGATGTTTAAGATGCAGACGGTGTGATGAGTTCTGTCTGCTCCAGAAGGGAGGTAAACACAGAGGTTACGCCTCTATCTGCAACATTCCCATACTGACAACGCCACCAGCGTTGAGTTATTTCAACCCAGTCTCCTGAAAAACTCGTACTATTTTATGAGGTGGCGATTCCATATGCATTTGATGTGATTCGGAAATGTAGAATTTTTAGAAAGAAAATGCAAGCATACACTGTAAAAAAAAACTGTCGAAATTACAGTATTACTGGCAGCTGCTTGCCAGTAACTTACTGTAGATTTAAATTGATGTTATTTACTGGCAACAGTTTGTTTAAAGTTAAATGAACTTTAAACATTAACAAATCTTTATCTTTACAGAATAAAACTAAAATAACAGCCTCATGCAAAGCATTCTGGGAATCAATATCTGAAGGAAAAAAAACAGAAAAAGGTTGATGAAAATTTCTGGTTCCCAGAATGCTTTGCATTAGATTGTTGTTATTTTTTTTATTCTGTAAAGACAAAGACTTGTTAATGTTTAATGTTCATCTAACTTTGAACAAACTGTTGCCAGTAAATATACATCAATTTAAATCTACAGTAAGTTACTGGCAAACAGCTGCAAAACTACAGCAATTTTTTTACAGTGTAGAATTCCACCCCTAACCTAAAAATCTATGGGGCGTAAGCAGATCGTACAAAAACGTACGAATGAGATCACACGAAGCCACCTATTAGGCAAAACAACAGTTAAAAATTGCTATTAGAGAGTGTGTTGGTCTTTTCGATTTAAGAGTGTCTATACCTTTTTTTAAACTCTCAACACAAATGGCACTGATTGCATTTTAATTTGCACTTCCTCAAATTCAAATTTAAAGTTTTCTACCTCATTTCAATCCAGGATTTTTAAATACATTATAAATTCATGTCTGAATGATGCACTAAAGTGGACATCACAGAGCAAAAAATGAGCAAATATGCTGCAATCAAGAACAATTAGAAAAATTCTAATGCAGAAGACAGTAAAACTTATAAGACAATCAATGCAATTTGAATGATGTCTTGTGAGCATGATGTAAGGTTATGAGAGAACATCACAAGAAGAATATTGGTCCGAGTTCATTACAAGGCTTTTGAAAGTTATATGGCTCTTTTCTTGCAAGACATCACAGCGTTGTTGAAACCCACGGCGATGTTGGCAAATCCGAATGAGAGCTACAAAATGGGCTGTTCTTGAAGCACAGAAGAAACTAAATCAACTAAACATCCCCAGGGCTCAAGTAATTAAATTTTGACTTGAGAGAGAATCAAGCGGTGAGGTAAAACCGGCCTAAACTTGACATTGCATTTTAGACATTCTGTATTGTGAGGGAATTATTTTATTTTTTAGAAGCCTAACCCATTGCAGATTGTTGCATCACTAGGGACTAATTTCCAAAAACAAAACAAGAATGGGTGTGGGGTTACCCGCCGATGTCATCAGACGGACGCTGAGCATCCAAGCCCTTGGCAGAGGCACCCCAAGGCCAGATGTGACTATCATTACTGAGACATGTCATCAGAACCGGCCCGCAGTGCATCCCTGCTCCTGTAGGGGGCGTCATGATGGACGCTAATCCAAATAAACATCTTCAATGAGACAATGAATGTCAGCTCATGTAAAATAAATGAATCACAATCGGTTAATCAACAAGAACGTATGCATGACTGATGAAAGCTATTGATTTAATATGCATGTGTGTAGCTTGAGGTATCAGCCTATAATTCAATATTTTTCGCAGGCAGGGTTTCTTGATGTGGTTTAATTAGCCAACAAATCAATACCCTCATGTGTCTGAACTCCATATGGATTGTCAGAGGGAGTGCACCATAATATGTTTGGAGCGTTAGCTCTGTGCCTCCAGCTAAAGAATCATCTGCTTTGCCCCGCACACCTGTTTCTCTCGCCGCCGTAAACGACAAACCCTCTGCAGACCTTGTGGGACTTCACAAAGAAGTGAAACTTGAGCCTACAATCTCATTTAACTCTAAGTGGTTTGTGTGCAACGGAACTCAGCAGATGCACAGTGCCTTGCCCAGCTACGCTAAATGTCATCGGTTACGCTAACAAATGCAAGCATCTCGGGATTTTGTGAAATTGAGCTCGCTCGCTCGACTGTAACAACAACTGCACCGGTTTGTAGTGAGCTTTCGTATCGAATATCTATACAAACATGCTAGCTGCACGACACCTTGTCACTGACTTCCTGTTGCTTTCGTGGAGATGTACGGTGTAAGATACAGTATAGTTTTAGCAATTATACATGGTACTGTCAGTCAGGAAATTTCAGCCATCGAACCTAACAGCCTGATCATTTTCTCCTTTTTTTTCCTAGAGCAACTCCCTCCATCTTAGCGGCCGGACTGTCAGTCAGTCATGGTTTGATGTGTGCATCTGAAGTGGGTTCAGTCGATGTCAAAACTTTCAATTCTATTTTACACGCATCACTAATGACACCCCCCTCCCCACCCCCCACTTTAAATTCCCTCTGCCCTTGTGTTTTTAGCAGAGAAGCACCACAGTGCCCCCTCCTGGTGGCAAAGACATCTCATTTCACAAGCTTCCCTCTGTTTCTGAGTCACATTCATCAAAGCCTTGGGTGCAGTTTGATCTCTTTGCACATTCTATTTTAATCATGTAAGCATGTCAGAAACGTCTCCCGATTGCATTTTTTATACTCTTGTAAATCCAGCAAATTAGTTTCACAGAGAGATTCTTAAGCAAATTAGTTTAGCTCCCATCAGTTTAGGCTGAGTCTTATGTAGGTGTCCCTCACATAATGAGACCCGGTTTAACAGGAATTTGCATTTTAAAACGCACATAGTTTGTGATCTTAATTTGCAAAACAAGTCCAAAACACACTTTTGGAAGAGGAGCCTTAGGAGCAGTTGAGCTCAAGTGATGCCATGTGGAATACAAAAGCACAAGACGTGTCTGCCATTGAAATGAAGGGTTTCACCTCAACAGTTTCTGCCAGGCTCTCTCGTCTCGTGGTCATCTGCCTGGGACCTTCACAGTGTTGTGTTATGTTGGTCCATTTAAGAAATGCATTTAAAAGCAAAGAAAAATTAGATGAATAGAGTGTTTTATATCTATATGCAAGCTGTGACAAAGGTGTGACATTTAATATTTGATTTATCAGATCATTTCATTGGATTCTCGCTTCTCTCATTTCTCTCCCTAAAGAAAGTGATTTAAATGCTTTTCTCCTCATTTATTCACATCATTTAATTCCTTTTAATACCCTTTAAGAAAGGAGACACAATAAAGTAAGTTAAGCATTTTAAATGATCTGCTTTTTTTTTTAATTTGTTTAATGACAGATAAGTGCGACTGGATCTACCATTCAATATATATATATATATATATATATATATATATATATATATATATATATATATATATATATATAAATTAAAGATAATTTTAATTGTTTGATTTCATTTAACTGTCACTTTTGATCAAAAGTTAGAGTAAAGGCTTTTATAATGTTACAAAAATATTTCTATGTCAAATAAATGCTGTTCTTTTGAACTTTCTATAAATCAAAGAGTCCTGAAAAACCAAATTCATCACAGTTTCCACAAAATTAAGTAGCACAACTTTTTCAACATTAACATGACTAGGAAATATTTCTTGAGCAGCAAATCAACATATTCCAGTGATTTCTGAAGGATCATGTGACACTGAAGACTGGAGCAATGATGCTGAAAATTCAACTTTGTCATCACAGGAATAAATTGCATTGTAAATTGCATATACAATACATTTTAAAGTGTATTAAAATAGAAAACAGTTATTTGAAATTGTAATATTTCACAAAATTACAGTTTTTCTGTGTTTTTAATGAAATACATGCTGCCTTGATGAGTATTAGAAACTTTTAAAAAGTAAAAAATAAATAAAAACAATTAACAGTATAATAATGTATTTGTATTTATTGCATTAATATATTAAATAAATATTTAATAAATTGTCATATATTTATTTGGTGTGTATATATATATATATATATATATATATATATATATATATATATATATATATATATATATATATATATATATATATATATATATATATGACCTTGAGATATATATGTTTGAAGACTGAATAGATAAAACAAAGACTGGCAGTTGTATGATAGGATGAATTGTTATAGTCTCAATTATAGTCTCTGTTATAGTTGTTAGAGTCTCTTTGCTAAACTTACTTGTAGCTGGAAATGTTTTGTGACAGACTCAAAGTTGTAAAATCCCCCAATAAACCCCATTAGGTAACTTTTGTTCTAAAAAAGCAACTTGCCAAAGGCTAGTTTGATGTGATCTGAGGAGAATGGACCCCTAACATTAGAGAATTCCAGGAGAAGTATGGTCATAAAGGAAGCATCAGAGGATGCTGTTTTCTTTAGTGTGAACTGAACATTTTCTTGTTTTTGATACAGAAACCTTGTGATCCTTTTAAATGCTGCACAGAGCAAGTACAGAGAGAGACAGAAAGAGAGAGCAGATGGAAAAATCTGAAGGCAATTGATACAGATCAATAGATGATTGGGGCATTTGTCACGAGTATGAACGTATGGAAAATTCTGTGATAAATGGAACTGTTCTCGATAAAAAGGATGACCTTGACCATACCTGCTCACTGAGCAGCAGAAAGCAGTATGCAATCGAACAACTGAATACACCCACAATGGAGCAGAGCCACGGCCAACAGACGCCCACTCGAACACATGCATTTGTCCATGTCTGTGCAATTGCTGACTCTTGCTCCTCACGGGCAGCAAAAAATAGTGCTAATAGTGTAGCAATCAGTCATTAAATCAATTAATTTACTGAACATTAATGAACTGATCGGTCAAACCTTGAATGAATCAATTGGTCAATAAATAAACTAAGCATTAAGAATGAGAATGACTCAGTCAATCAACCGAATCTTGAATCAATGAAACCATCATTGAATCAATCCACTGAACATTAGGACATATTAGGACATCTAATCAAACCTTAGATGAATCAATGAATCATTAAAGTCATGAATTAGGAATGACTCAGTCACTCAACCAAATCTTGAATCAATGAATCAATCATTGAATCAAACAGTCGGTCAATTCACTGACCATTAAGGATGAATCAAGCAATCAAACCTCGAATGAATCACTAAATTAATGATTTAGGAATGACTTTGTCAATCCACCAAATCTTGAATCATTGCATGATTCTGATCAATTGAGAATCACAATATTTGAGTTTCAAACAGACATTACGATTCTCCCATGATTCTGAACAGACAACTAAACAAAATAACATGTAATTTACTAGAAGTTCTGACAAAATGTTAATTGCTGCAGTCTATTTAAAATGTTTAATTCATCTGAATTATTTTTTAAAAACTCTGTTTGAATAAATGATTCAATGACTCACTTATAAATACTTTACTTGTTTCTTTGGATGTATAAGCATTCTTGAACAAATCTCTTGAATGAATGATTCAAAGACCAAAATATTTTTAACAGTCATGTGTCGCCATGGCATTACAATGTAATACAAATTTTGAAGCACCATATTACTTTCAAAAGGAGATATGACTCATCAATCCACCAAATCTCGACTCAATCATTAATCAGTCAGTCAATCTACGGAACATTAGGAATTGGATCAATCAATCAAACCTTGGATAAATTAATGAATCAACCATGCAGTCAGTCAATAAACTTATGCATTAGGAATTACTTAATCATTCCACCAAAACATGAATCAATGAATCAACCAGTCAATCAGTCTGTCAGTAAATCTACTGAATATTGGGAATGAATCAATCAATCAAAACTCAAATTAATCAATCAGTCAGTCAGTCATTAAACTAAGCATTATGAATGATTCAATCAATCAATTAAGCCATCAAATCGTCAATGAATGAATTAATCCATTTCTGAATCAATCGATGAATCAATCAGTCAGTCAATCAATATACTGAACAGGAATGAGAGAATCAACCAATAATAAACAAAAGTTAATAAACAGATTGTTGACTTTTGCTATTGATGGACAGCAGTGTGTAGGAATGATCTTTTTTTTTTTCTAAAGCAGTTTGTAAAGTCTAAACGAGGATCCATTATTAGCTATTACAGTTGTGGCCATGAGCAAACTACTTAACCCCAGGTTACTTCAGGAGAATTGTCCCTGTAATAAGTATACTAAGAGTTGCTTTGGGTAAAATGGTTTTCTAAATGACTGCTTACTTGTAGGATAGATTAATTGACGGCTTGTCACATTGCTGGTGCTGCAGCACTGATGTTTGTGTATTGGGACAGGTATAATGCTAGTAGACATCACAGCTGGAAGGAACCTCTGTTTCCCTTATTCAGCACCACATAATGACATAGAGAGTTAACACAATGTGAAGCGCGATGTGGAAAGGCAACAGAGAGCATAACGTGGAACTCATGAGTGGAACACAAGACGGAACACCATGACAGGGCATATGGTGTTAACACATAATGGCACTAACATGACGAGTGTATGGGAGGAAGGAATTTGTGAGCACAGAAAAGAACAACATGTTGTTCGTCACAGACTGTCAAGCATCTCATATAGCAATTTTTTGATGCCTCGGAACCCTAAATATTCATACTTTCTATTACGTTAACACTATATCATTTTTTTTTACCCTCCATAGATGTATAAACCTGAAGAGAAACATAAAATATAACAAATTATAGAGCCAATAATCTCATCATTAAATCTGCTAGAAATCAGAATAAAACTGAAATAAACATTATAATAATCTGGTTTTATTATTTATATGTATTTTCATATTAACCATTTTATTACAATTTTTTTCTGGACTTTTTCTTGGACCCCCCTAACACCCTTGAGGCCCCCTGGGTGTCCCTGGACCCCAGTTTGAAAACCCCTGCCATAGAGATTTTGGAATAATGGATGGACTGAGGGATGAATCAATGAATCAGTGAATCAATCACTTAAAATCGGATTAGTCAATCAATATTATGAACGAATGGTTTAACTCAATCAATCAATGACAAAATCGAATTAATTAACAAATAAATGAATGAATAAATCAGTAAATTCAGTCACTAAAATCAAATTAATTGATCAATTAATATTATGAATGAATCGGTCAACCAGTATTAATCAACTTATATACAGAACCTGGCTATGTTTCTCAAAAGCATCATAATCTTATCCCGATGCAAATTCTGAGTGGGAAAATCAAATCCCTCACATGAATTTTCAGAATGTGTAGATTCATATTGAAAAAAACTGGATTTCACACACAAAAATTAACAGATCAATCAATCAATCCACCAAATCTTTAATCAATGAATCAAACAGTGAATAAACCAATCAATGTGATGAAAATTAGGAAAGAATCAGTCAATCAATCAATCAATCAATCAATCAATCAAATAAACCTTGAATGAATCAATGATTTAATCAATCAATCAATAAACAAAGCATTAGGAGTTACTCTGTCAACCAATCCACCAAATCTTGAATCAATTAATTAATCCGTCAATCAATCAATAATGATTATAATAACTGAACTCTGCATTCATGAATGTTGGGAGATATTTCAGAAGAGTGTAAGAGCAAAGGACATACACATTTTAGGAGGAAAACTTGGTTGTCATATTGTTGTGTCTAAAGTTACTTTCTAACCTTGATATATTTACTGTATGAGTGAAACAAAGATGCGTGAATACAGATTGTGGATGTGATTTTATATTCTGATGGAAGTAGATTCACATTCAGGAAGCTCCAACCCCTACCACTGTATTTTCATAATCTGCAGAAGTTCATCTTTTATCCATCTATCAATAATACTAATGTTATCTTCCAAAACTTTTTCAATTATCTCAGGGAATGAGGGTCGCAAACAGCCACAGAGTTTATTCACTCATTCACTCCCTCAGTTCTGTCCTTCTCTATGAGGAAAGTGCTTCTCACAAACCCTGTGAGCTCCACAGTGCTTTAAATTGCCAGTTTAATATTAAACTATTAATTTGCCATAATAATGTACTCCTCAGAAAAGACAATCTCATCAAGAAATGTGGTGGTTATGATAAATTACTAATGCATTAGTAATATCAGAGCATGAATAATTGATGCACAGCTGACCTGCCATGAAAGAGAGCTGTAGTCGTGGAGACAGCAGTATGATTAGCACAAACCCCTCTGGCTCTATGGGTTTGGAAAGGAATGTGTGTGTGTGTGTGTGTGTGTGTGTGTGTGTGTGTGGGTGAGTGTGGGTGAGTGTGTGTGTGTGTGTGTGTGTGTGTGTGTGTGTGTGTGTGTGTGTGTGTGTGTGTGTGTGTGTGTGTGTGTGTGTGTGTGTGTGTGTGTGTGTGTGTGTGTGTGTGTGTGTGTGTGTGTGTGTGTGTGTGTGTGTGTGTGTGTTTGAGGTGTAGAGTGTGTGCGTGTGTTTGCTTCTTCTATGAAGGCCACAGTGTGACTAAAAACATGGATTTCTCAGAACTTGACCGTGTGTGGAGGAAGCAGAGCTGTATTATGGAGAGGCCAAAAGGATATTTTTATTGCTCTGAGGTTGCTTTTCATAGCTCAAGAGCTTTAATGGATTTATTATGTATGCCTTTGTCTCAGATGTTTCTCCTAAAACTCCATTGGCAAAATACAAATTGTGTACAAAGGGGTTAGCGCTACAGTATGAGGATGGCACAGACCAGATCATTTGATTCTGGAAAAAAAAAAATATTGTGAAGTTAAATGGGGTCATGAACTACATTTTGTTCTTTTCTTTTATGTTTCCGAGATTCACTTAGTATGATTTTTACATCAAAAGGTTTCATCATTCAGAAGTAAAAGGTCATTACCTACCCTGATTTTAGCCCTCTGATTTGAACGCTCTGTTTGAAGGGGTGTGTCTGCTCAACGCCCACTGTGATTGGCTAGCATCTTATCCATATGAAATAAGTATTTCTGTACATGTGGAACTCTCTCGAAAACTTTTACTACGTTTTACTATTAGCTGTTTAGTGTTTAGCATATAGATTAACTAATTGTGAATAGTGTTCATTATAGCATTATATTTAGATCGACTCCCGTCACATGAAAGGTTCCAGCGATTACAGACATGTCTGTTGAATGCATGAATGCAGTGAACTCGACTTCTGCAGTGAACTCGATTTCTGCACTCTCACGAATGCGTTTATCATAACTCACAGTGCAAATAAGAGATTCAATGTGCAGTGTAGACATTGATTATAACGGGAGTTATGGCGAGAGTCCAGAACTCAGTCACTGATAAACTTGCACTGTGTGATTGACAGCTCCAGTGATTATAAAGGGAGGGTTCTTTGATTGCTTTTTGTATATAATTTAATCAAAACAAAACAAATCGATCAACCAATCAGTTTGAATAAATCGATCTGTCATTCAACTGAACTTTAACTAATGAATCAAACACAATCTTATAATGAATGAATGATTCAATGAACAAATGAATCAAAATCGTATTAATGAATCAATGAATCAATTCAGCCAAAAGTAAAGAATGAACGAATCAATCAGTCAACTGAACCTTAAAAAAGTATGAATCAAATTAAATTGTATATATGAATAAATTATTCAATCAATGAATGTAGGAATAAATCAAATTCTTATTACTGAATCAATAAATCAATTCTAATGAATGAATTAATTGAACTTAACAATAAATTAACTGATGAATCAAAGTAAATATGTTATATATATGAACAAATCAATCAACACATTGTTAATGATAATGTTCTTATATTTTCATTAATTATTCAATGAATTAATTAATCAAAATGCCATTAATTAATTTATAAATCAATTCAACCAAATGTAATGAATAATTGAACAAATCAAGAAATCAACTTCAACAATAACTGAATCAAACTAAATCTTACATATGAATAATTGATTCAGTGAATAAATAAATCAATCAAAATATAATGAAATCAGTTTAATCAAATCTAATAAATGAATGAATCAGTCAATCAACTGAACTCAAATTATATCTTATTATTTTGTATGTATCCAATAAAATTTGAATAAGGAGAATATCTTCACTGAATATTGTTGTGTTCCTCATACAAATCTGTCACATGACATCAGAAGGCTATGAGCCATATGGACCGCGTTATGATGCTTTCTGCCATTTTTCCAGCTTAACAGCAATCGTTTGCTGTAAGTGGTATAATATAAACATTCAACCTAACATTTCCTTTTGTGCTCTATGGACAAAAGAAAGTCATACAGGTTTGGAACGCCATGAGGGTGAAAACATGATCACAGAATTTTCTCTTTTGGGTGAGCTAATCTTTTTAGCAAACGTCACCATTGGGATCTATGAAAAACAATTGAGACGTTAAACAGATCTCATTTGTATTTTTCCCAACAAAGAGGAGAGAGAGCGAGAATCGAACAGGCCATGTAACCGGCTTTCACGCTGTCATCTCTATGATTGTGACCAATCATGTTAAGTGTCCTGCATTGATTCCACATGCTCTCCTTCTCCATCCTATTCACCCCAGCGGGTCAATGGGAGAAGGTGAGACTATTATCAGCACGCTCTTCACCTACCTGTAATTTAGAGGCACTCACCTCCTGCTATGCTCCTCTCCCTCGTACTGCGCACATTTATGTGTGTGTTTGTCTAAGCATTTGCTAGCTTACTATGTACGTACATGTGTGTGTGTGTGTGTGTGTGTGTGTGTGTGTGTGTGTGTGTGTGTGTGTGTGTGTGTGTGTGTGTGTGTGTGTGTGTGTGTGTGTGTGTGTGTGTGTGTGCTACCCTGAAAGTGTGATAAGTGCTAATTTTATACTTGAGCAGATTTTAGACACTCTGTGTTGGCTGAAAGAGATCCTTATTACCTCCGAAAGATTGTAATGGACCAAAACAGCCTGAGCTTGGGTGTGAAAGGAAAGTCTGTTGAATCGTTGTCTCATGAGAGTGCATTACACTCTCTCATACGCTCTCACCTTAAGGACCATGTAATCTAATGCTAAGCGCTAAAACGTAACTAGCTTTTCAGCTCAGAGAAAAACAAAGCAGTAACTCTAAAACTCTAAAACGCTTGTAGTGTTAAGGCTAATTTTCTGAATACACTGCAGAATGGCTATTAGAAATAAGAAATAAAGTTAAACATTTTCTGAAGACAATAAATCAGTGTTTTTTTCCTGTGAAAAAGTAGTCACTACTAGCTATGCTAGAATATTGTTACGGGGTTGAATAACGTAAAAAACATATATATGAAAAATTTGGCCAATACACATTACCAATAATTATTTATATTTGAAAGCCGATAACCGATGTATTGGCCGATAAATATAAATTAAAATTTCTATATATTTTTTGAGAGCCTGATTGCAAAAACAAAAGTCTCACCATTAAAAGCCATGTCCCAAGCACACAATTATAATGTTCTCATTATAATTGTATGTAGTCTGACTTGCTACACATGTTACACTTAACTGTATTTTCCTTTTTGAAGTGATTTCAATCATATTTCAAGGAATTCAAAACCATCATGGTGAACAGTGTGCATCTGAAGTGTCTAAACTAAAGGGAATATTTCAATGTTTTTCGGCTATAATAAATCGGGCAAAAAACGATTACTTTTAAAAATGAACATATATCCGCCGATACGGATATGATGGCCGATATATCGTGCATCCCTAATATATACATGTATATATATTGTAATATATTGTGTATATTGTAATGATAGAATATATATCATTAAATATAATTAAAAAAAAATTCAGGTGATATTTATATTTATTCATACTACACAAAATACTGTAAATATGTTCATAATCTGTAAATGTTTATTCCGACAAAACCCAACTGTGACCATATATTTTTATAGTATTTTCATATTTTTTATAATTTTATTTGTAGAATTTGTATTACTATTTGTATTACTATGTTTCTTGTTGTATCTGTATTTGTATATGTCCACTGGAAGCTTCAGTACCAAGGAAAATTCCTTGACAATAAACCTCTTTCTGATTCTGATTCTGATTCTGATTCTGATATATACTATCCTCTTACACTCTAAAAACCATTACGCCTGTGGAGAGTTCCCGTAAACGTGTGTGTGTGTGTGTGTGTGTGCGTGTGTGTGTGTGTGTGTGTGTGTGTGTGTGTGTGTGTGTGTGTGTGTGTGTGTGTGTGTGTGTGTGTGTGTGTGTGTGTGTGTGTGTGTGTGTGTGTGTGTGTGTGTGTGTGTGTGTGTTGATGTATTTGTAAACATTTAAGGAACACTGAATATTAATGCAATTAATAACACACTATTTCTATATAGCCTATTATTATGTTAACAATGTAGAGACTAAAATATATTAACTGTTAATTAACTATAAACTTATACTTTGTTAATGATTTATAAGTACTTTATTACTGTATACTTATTATAAAGAGTTACCATATTATATTATATTATTATATTATAGCATACATGTATAATGTGGCCTCAATGGATTTGTATGGATGGTTAACTCTTGACCGTTGTTATTAACATTTAATTTAATATTCAACAATAATATTGATCTGCCTGCATTGACACTGTTATACAAGAACTGAACTGAGGTGGTCGATGACATCACGGTTTACTCCAGAGCGGCTATATATATATATATATATATATATATATATATATATATATATATATATATATATATAAATTAACTAAATTAATAACTTTTCTTAAAACAAAAATGAAACATCACTGGACAGTGACGCTATTTTCTTCGGGAAACAAACTTTTTTGCATTATTTTCCTGTTATCTCTGTAAAGCTGCTTTGAAACAATCTATATTGCAAAAAACGCTATATAAATAAACGTGACTTGACTTGACCAAAACTTGATCCTGTTGAAATGAGGGCATCACAGCACTAGTCCCAACAAAGAGACGTGTCTCATGAAACCAATCGCACTGCAGCAGATGTTTCAGATAGCACCAATCACACGGTGGCAGATGTTTCCCACAGAGCTATTTGGATACAAGCAATTACCTCTCAACATAAGCATCTAATACAGGCCGATGTCTCTTGCCGTGTACGTCGCGATACAGGCCAGATGTTCTGCACGCAGGCATGAAGCAACAGCATCTGAAAAGTTCCAGCCGTGGTCTAAAGGAAACGAGGAACAGAAAGCGACGCTGTTTACAGAGAGAGATAGAGCTGTCAAAGCATGCAAAAGGTCAGGGTGTTGGTCAGGTTAGTGTTGCTATAGTGAACGCTGCTGTGGTTTCACAACACAACACACAGTGTCCTCCCACGGACTAAAGATATTGTGGATCTCTATGTCTTCACAGTTGTTTGAAAGCAAACAGCGAAGGTTGAGTTCTTTCTTTATTCTGAAAGGAGGACCCTGTGAGAACTATTTCAGAAATGCTTTGAATGCCAGTTTTGCACATAATGCTGCATGATCTCCAGCTGTACCATTTCATCTGAGTTTAGGTCATATTTTTAAAAAGAAATATTGCATACATATTGGTACATTACTGCATTATGTGAACACACGCTGATGTGATGTCTAAAATGTTTCTTCTATTCATCTTTTAGATATAGTGGAGAGTAAATAGAGACTTTCCTTGCTTTAATATAATGGCAGCTATATATTTTTATGTACAAAGACCCACTGATACTGTGAGTATACATATTAAGTGATTATAGAGATGAAAATAAAATGAAAATATTTTTATATTGCCATTGCACTTTGGTTTTGCCCTTTCCAAGGCCAAAACAAATTATTAAAATTGTATGTTTTTATTTATATTTCTTTGTAATTATAATTATATTTATTTGACATTTATACTAGCTATAAACAAATTAGCGTTTTGTATCACACTGAGAACATATTTTTTTAAACCACTATTTATATTAGATGTATAGATTAAAAGAGAAAAAAAAATCAAAAACTTTCATTAGTGAGAACATTTTCAGAAATGCTTTAGATGCCAGTTTGCACATATTGCTCCAAGGTACACTTTCGACTGAATTTAGGTAATATTTCTAAACAGAAATATGCCATTTGTATTGCTACATTGCTGCATTATGTTCTGTATGATCACATAACTCGGATGCAGTGCACTGGAAAAACACGCTAAATAAACCCCCAAAAACTATGTTTATCAGAGAGGTTGGAAAAAGCTTCCATCAGCTCAGCCATTTAGAAAATAAAGCAGATTTTTACCCCATCTTTATGTTCTCTTTTCCGTCCCTTCACTTTTGAACATGCCATACTCTGACACTTTTCGTCTAATGGAGATTTATGAATTCGCCCTGATGCCTGTAGCGTTTAAAACTTTTGGATCACACAAATGAGATAGTAACTCTTTCCATAATGTATATTGAGGGCTGGAGCCGGTACAGGCAGTTTGAACTTTAATCCTTCTTATGTGTCATCAACGCATACAGACAGACTCCCATCTGTCATTACGAGACACATCAGAGGAAGAGAGAGAGAGAGAGAGAGAGAGAGAGAGAGACAAGAAGAAAGACAGAAAAGTGGATGAGGGGTTGGGAGGATTCTGTGCAGAAATTCTGCCTTGGTTGAGTGTAAAGTACAGTGACATTTTGTTTGAAACCACTTGAATATATTGTAGAAGAATATCTATTATATTATCTATCTATCTATCTATCTATCTATCTATCTATCTATCTATCTATCTATCTATCTATCCATCTATCCATCTATCCATCTATCCATCTATCCATCTATCCATCCATCTATCTGACTGTCTGGTTAAGCTACCCTACATTATGGGGACAAAATGTCCCCACAAAGATGTCAATATTCAAAATCCTTGTCCTTGTGGGGGCATTTTTGGACCCCATGAGGAAAACAGCTTAAATATTAAGTGGTATTTTTTTGAAAATGTAAAAATGCAAAAAGTTTTTTTGTGATGGGTAGATTTAGGGGTAGGTTTAGGGTTAGGGGATATAGGATACAGTTTGTGCAGTATACAAATCATTATGTCTATGGAAAGTCCCCATAAAACATGAAAACCCAACATCAGATGAGTAGGACATGGCTCTATATCAGCACGGCTGCGATTAGGCCATAAGCACAAGGTCATCAAAGCCGTGCTCATATAGCCATATCACATTGCTTCTAATGTGATATTGTGTTTATACTACAGGTCGACGGTAAAATCTATTTGCTCTGGAACAAATAATAGATTAATATGACCAAAGATTGGCTGTTAAAACTCATGTTTAACCACTAGACATCAGAGCCAGTGACAAATTCCAGAAGGACTTGCCGAGGTAATGTGTAACGAGTTGTGGTCAGAATTATTGACACCCCTGATAAATATGATCAAATGTGGCTGTAAAAATAAATCTGTATTGTTTATCCTTTTGCTATTTCATTAAAAATCTAAGTAAAAGTAAAAGAACTGAAAGTATTGGGGAAATCGCATTATGAAATAAATGTTTTTCTCCAAAACACGTTGGCCACAATTATTGGCAATAGAATTTAAATACTTTAAGTAAAATACCTGCTCTGCACAGCGACAGTTTGATCGGACAAAGACTCTCTTATGATCACAGATGGAGAATTGCAAAGATTGGTTGAGTCTTGGGTCAGAAAGACTAAAAAAAAAATCAAACAACCCCTACATCACCATATGGTGGGTTTGTTTCACCACAGGATGTTTGGGAGGGTTTCAAGAAAAATCCTCCTCACTCATCCAAAAACAAACTCCAACATATTCAGTTGTCAGACATGACTGAAACTTTAAAAGGGACCGGGTTCTATGGTTCTATTCAGATTAAACTAAAAAGAGCTTTTTGGCAACAAACCCACCATATAAGTTTGAAGTGAAAGTGAAAGTGAAAAAGTGAAAGTGACACGTGATGGCCAAGTATGGTAACCCATACTTGGAATTTGATCTCTGCATTTAACCCATCCAAGTAAGTGCACACACATTAGGAGCAGAGTAGTGAGTAGTGAACACACACACAGCAAACGTGGATACACACACCCGGAGCAGCGGGCAGCCTTGAGTGGCGCCCGGGGAGCGATTGGGGGTTAGGTGCCTTGCTCAAGGACACCTCAGTCATATTCCTGCCGGTACTGGAATCGAACCAGCAACCTTTGGGTCACCAGTCCAACTCTGTTACCATTAGGCCATGACTGCCCCATGACTCTACCATTAGGCCCCATGACTCTACCATTAGGCCATGACATGTTGTTTCAAACATGTAAAACTACCCCATGCCCGAGGTTAAATATACTGCTGGATCTTTAATGTTGTGGGCCTATTTTTTTGCTAGAGGTCCTGGACATCTTGTTCAGATACATGGTATCATGGATTCTAGCAAATACCAACAGATAAAAAATCAAAACCTGACGGCTTCTGCTGGAAATCTTATAATGAGACATGGTTGGATCTTCCTCCAGGACAACGATCCAAAAACAAACATCAACACAAAAATGTGTCACTGAGCACAAAATTAAACTTCTGCCATGACGATCCCAGTCCCTGACCTGAACGCTGTTGAAAATGAGTGGGCTGAACTGAAGAGAAGAAGCGCCAACATGGACTTGTGAATCTGAAGGATCTGGAGAGATTCTGTATGGAGGAATGGTCTCTGATCTCTTGTCAGTTGCTCTCCAAACTCATCAGGCATTGAGAAAACTCAGAGCTGTTATCTTGGCAAAAGGAGGTTGCAAAAAGTATTTAATAAAAGGGTGCCAATAATTATGGCCAACGTGTTTTGGAGAAAAACATTTATTTCTTAATGTGATTTACTAAAGTATACCAAAGTATTATTGCATCATCTTTAGGTTATAGAAAATAGAAAATACTAAAGAAGATCTAATTAATCAAATGTTACCATTTCATTAATTTGTTGAATCATGCCAGAGGGAAGGTTTGAAAATTGAGGCGGTCATGAAGAACCTTAGGGAAACAGCTCATGATGTGGTGTCTTTACTGTGGTTAACGTCAGCGTTCATGAATAAATCATCAGCAATGCACTGAACATGACTGGTGTTAAAATGAGATTATGAAGATGGAAATCCTTCTCTCTGAGAAAAACATTTGAAGTTTTCCAAAACCAGCGACTTCTGCAAGAATACTGCGGACACAAAAGTGAAGCACTTTTAGTGCAAACCTCAAAAGAATCCCATCTCAATATAAAAGATGCATTTTAAGGCCTCTGGACCCAGTTGGTTTGCAATTATCATGAGAACACGGATTTTGTAGAGCACCAGAAAACTTTCCAGTCTTTTATCCAACAAAAACCATGAATATTGGACAGATGAATACAGATGAAAGCATGTTTTATTTTTGTGTTATTTCTTCACTCATAGCCTCTTGTCAGGACACGAATGACAATCAACTCTCATTGCGTAACCTAACACAGATAATTTTGAAGGGTTCTCAAACTTTCAACGCTTCATATCCTTATTTAATTTTCTATTTTAACAACTGTCACTGGCACTTGCGTTTCATCATGCTGTTAGGAAAAAAATAAATGTCCTCAAATTTCCTGAGTCCTGTTTGGTAAATATATCAAGCCAAATGATCGTCCCTCACACTGATATCAACGTTTCTAATTATGTATGTGATTTGTTTGAACAGCCTCGACTAATGCAAATACAGCATCAATTTACATGCAGCAGCACAGAACTATATTCCACAAAGTCATACACAATATTTCTATGAACGCCAAATTTTTTTCACAGGTTTGTTTGCCTAAGTTATTTTGCATGCAAGGCCTGGAATGTTTTGCATGTTCTTGACCATTTTGCTGCTGTGAAACTAGTGTCTATAAAAAGCCTATAATCACCTATGCTATTCAATTTCACAACCAGTGATCATGTTACTGAATTTGAATGTGGAAACAGTCTAACACAGTGTTTAGGTTCAGATAAATCTCGCTGTTGTACTCACATATGCCTTTTTAGGAAGCTTGCAGGTGAGAGATAAGGTACTGCCACAATGCACAGATGGCTGAGAACAAAAACATGTTTGTTTTTTTTCCCCACAGAGAAACTGAAACTAATAGGTTGGTTGAACAGAGTGAAATTTGTTGTTATAAAATGATTCTCAAACACACTGTTCAAACGACAACAGGGGACATTTATTTCAAACGTACCAACATGGAAGACCTTTTCATATCAAATATGACGTTTCAGATGTTTCTTCTGTTCACCCTTTAGATTCAAATGGAGACTTTTGAGCCTTGCAATCTTATAAATGCCTTCTATATTTCCCATTAATATAGCGAAGTCCAATTAATACTATAATTTTGAGTAATTATAGAGATGAAAATATAAATAAATCATTAGATTTTTTTATATTGCCAAAATATAAAAACTAAAATATATTTTTGTTTATTTTATATAATAATTTGTTATTTATATTTACAGTACATCATATTTATTTAAATTATTTTTAAATATATTAACTTTTGCATTATACTAACAAAATATACTATTTTTGCCATATTTTTTTTAATTAAGCATGAAGTTTATTACTAATAGGTTTCCTCACTTTTTTTAAGTTAAGTCAACTGACAATTTTTTACAGTGCAATGCATTTTAGAAGAACACCTGAGATACTTTAAGGGTTTAATTTCACCCAAAAATGAAAATTAATTCACTCATCCTCAAGTTATTCCAAACCTTAATGACTTTCTTTCTTCTGTGGAACACAAAAGAAGTTTTTTTTTTTTGTTTTTTTTTTTAAGATGTTTCAGGTTTTTGTCCATAAGAATATACAAGTAAATGGGGTCTAAAACAACACGGGAACAAATAGTGGCCATTTACATTCCTGGATTTTACTGACACTAAAGGGGGTCGGACACCGGATAAGAAGCGCAGCGTCGCGTCGAGCAGCGCCATGTCTTTAAAATTCGAACACATTATTCTCTATGAGTGTACACACACCGGCGGCGCCATTAGGCGTCTGTCCGCGGCGCGCAGCTACAGCTCAGGACCTTGTTCAAAACCCTGCCGCACTACAGAGCACCATTTACATAGTTTTATATTAAAATTACATTTCTTTGTCTCAAATTGTCATTAATGTATATACTGACTTCCCCCTGTGCTGCAATATACATTTAGTTTTACATTCATTTACAGAAACCAGCTGCTTGAATGAAAATTCAATTCATTCAGTTAACGGACGCTCTGAGGTAAAGTGTGTTCAGACTGCAGACTTAGCAACGATTGTATTTAATTGTACAGTACAATCATTACATAGTACAGACATTATCTTAATTCCATAATGTCCTTAAACATAACAATATTGCTGGCCATAAACTGAGAAAGTGCGCATCTGGTGTGCGATACCTCGAGTTGTCCTAGACGCAACAGCGCGGTGCTGCGCTTCTCGTCCGGTGTGCGACCCCCTTAAGTCTGTATACAGGGCACACATGCAGACATGCAAACAGGAAGTTTGGATACTAAAGCTGAGGCTCTGAAGAGCCAGCTGGACCAGAGAGGTTTTACAATCCCTGCCTAAGGTAAGCTATTGTGCCTCAGCTGGGAACTGGTCAAATCTGACCTGGCATCGACCGGAGCCAGTGGAGGCCGAGGAGTCGCCAGGTATGGGCCATGATCCGGCAGCCGAAGACCAAGACTGTGGAACAGGTTTTGGAGTCTGGTGACTCTAATTCAGAAGTGACACCAGCTGGATTCCTGACAGGAAATCGGTGAGGAAGTGACCCGGGAGCAGCGGGAATGAGCCAGGACCCAGATGGAGCAGCTCAAAGGAGTGAATGCAGTGACACAGTCTGTTCTTCAGCAGAGTAGCACTTAACAATCTCTTTGTTATGATAGCTATGATTGCAGGAAATGCATTAAAAAGATGAATCCAAATAGGAAACACAGGGGTAACGGTCAACAACGCTTTAACCACCTTTTTGACGGGGTTTGTGCTTCATCTCTTGACATATGAAGTAAAGATATAAATGCTCCATATTTTTCACTCAGTTTATCTTCCCCTCGAGTTTATTTCTCACCTTCCTGCCTCTTACTATTAAGACTGTTTTTAATTGAACGACAACACTGTCTCATTTCATTTTGCTCTGTACATATTTTAATTTAATTGATGCCAATGTCACAATCGTAAAGGCCAGACTGAATTCCAAGAGCCGAGTTAGTGAATGCAGATGGAGAATGCTGGTAATGAGAGAGCAGAAATGAGGCTCTGCTTTAATAAGATGTTTACACTGAAATGTGTGTGTGTGTGTTTTTTTTTTTTTTTATTTCAGCACAGTAAACTGAACTCCCAAGGTCTGGAGGGCAGAATGAAAGCGTGGGAGAGCATCACAGAGCTGCTGAAACACTAGAAGTAAGGTATTCAAATAATTTCTTGTTTCAAGCGCACAAATTGGACCTTGAGGCCGTCAATCACAGGTTACAATATACGAACATAAGAAAAGAGAACATTACAGGTCCGGCAGACCAAATCAAATGAGATAAAGACTGTAGTAAAACACTTCATGTGGTAAGAAAGCATCAATATTACTATCGCATACATTTTTACACAAACTCCTTGTCACGTTTAAGTGACTGTAGAAAGCGCACGACAAAGAAGATGATGAATTACTCGGTCTTTAAAACCAAACTCAAGGAGAACTGTCAAATACATGGTTGACACAAACAATAACCGAAAAAGGATAGAACAGAACAGGGAGTATAAATACACAGTAAATGAGGACACTAAGCGGGAACAGCTGACAAGAATTGACTTATTAATTTGCCTATTAGAAACCATAGTGACTAATTAGAACTAATACAGAAACTGAACCTAATTGTGACACAACAATAAATATTAAAATACTGAACAGCTCAACCCACACCACTTGTCCTACAAACAAACCATTTTATATATTACGGCATACCTTTCTAAAAAAGTTTGGGGTCAGTACATTTTTTTAATACTTTTATTCAGTAAGGATGCATTGAATTGATCAAAAGAGACATTTATAATGTTACAAAAGAATTATATTTCAAATGAATGCTTGGGAATATGTAAGATAAAAAAGAAAAGAAAGAGATAAATTGGGAATAGGCTTAGCAACCATAACAACACCCCTGCAAGCATCCAGAGAACCTTAGCATTCTGGCAGCAATATTTGCATGGATAAGCAGCACTCCTGTTTTCTTCAGAAAATACAAAAAAATCTAGTTTTGTCTCTTTCACTTTCCCTTTCTACATTTTAAACATTATTACACAGGCTACCATACAGAAAAGCAATGATGTTTTGCACGAACGCAGCACTGAATGTAAAGCAGTTCTCCAGGAGCTGAGGAGAGACATCTGTATGTCTTTCTGATATGCTTCTTTTCTTGATTTAAGACAGATCAATTTCATAAAAGTTAGAAATATTTTTTGTTAGAAATGCACAATGCATCTGTAACATGTCAGATATTGGCTGATATTAGCATTTTCTCAGTTGATATTAGATATTTAATTGTTTGTGCTCATTCTTACCATTTTTATATTTAGATTACAAACATTAATAACAGTCAAATGTAATCTTTAGTGAATATAAGATGAATATTTGTCATACTTTACATAATGTTGTTATGCATAAATTCCCTTTTTTAGCATTTAGTATGGTTTTAAATTCTATACCAGCATATCATTTTAATTTCAAGTCAAGTTAACATAAAATTAATTATAGGCTTATCGTTATCAGGCTGGATTTTAATAGCCTTGTGAACACCTGCAGTCTCGTTCCCATGGCTGAATCCTGTATAACAGTGTTTAATTGTCACAGTTATCACTTCTCCTAACTCACATCACAAACGTTTCAGTGTCTACAGCCCAGACTCCAGGTCTAGAAGCTCTGCAAGTCAACAACAGTTCTACTCACAAATTCAGACAGAAAAACAGACACACTGCGAGAGCTCAAAGCAAAGGTAAAGAAACCGAGAGAGAGCGAGCACAGGTAAAACATACTCTGTTATTCAGTTCTGTTTACTGCATCACACACAAACAGCACATGACAGGACAGAAAGAGATGAAAGAGTATTTTTGTGCTCACAGTCTGCGTACTCGCCAAAAACAACAAAAGCTACTGGTTTTCTACAACCATCCGCTGGTGTGACAGCACAGACACGTCCATTGAATTCAGTCCAAATAAAAGACAAGACATGTCTGTGAAAGTATGCATTTGGCTTGCTTTACCAGTGTTTGATAAAGCATCTTGACATTGCTTTATTCTTTCTTTCATGAGGATTTACAAATGGGGTTGTGCTGATAGAACAGAAAACATCACAGTGATATATATATATATATATATTTATATATATATATATATATATATATATATATCTTTGATGCAGAGGTTCATGATTATCAAACTGAAATTCTCTCTCAGCTCTCCAGTGTCCTCTAGTGGCCAATGGATTTGCATTTTCAATAAATTTTGTCTGGCAGAGAAATAAAATTTCTCTGAAATGATCAAATTTAATTAAACTTGGAAAAATATAAAATAGCCCTATAATACAGGCAGTATCCTAAACTCTCAGAAAGTTCAGCAAGTCATACTAATAAGCCCGACTAATGAGCAACTGTTTTGCTGAATTCGAGTGCTGCTCATTTGTTCTCAAATCTTGAAGCTGAGATAAGCCCTTAAATCTTGATGGTAGCCCAGGCCTTGGACACTGGGACTGTACAAAGTGTAATTCCACTGAGAGTCTATCTGAAAAACAACATAACAAGCTGCGGAAGCAAGAGACTGAGCTGGATGAGTTGAGTAGTTAGCAGGTTATCGTTAACTTAGCTGATAAGTGGTGGAACACTATCTTTTGCTTTCACAGAAAGGTACTGTGACAGCACCATGGTACAGTATCATCATGGCACCATCATGATAAACATATTCATGTACTATAGAATTTCCATCAAAAAATACACCTTCGTACATGATATATATTTATATATTTTTTTTTTGTCATTTAATATGGTACTGCCACTATGGTACCCTGGAGTAAATGCCATGGCACAGAGATTTCAGTACAGTCCCTTAATAAAAGGTGGCACATTGATTTCGGTAATGCTGTGGTACATTGAAATATACCATGGTACTGAACCATGGCCTTAGAATGCTATTTTTTGTAAGATACGGTATATTTCAAAGTGCCATATTATTGTCTTCTGTAACTATCACTAAACTATGGTACTGCCACAGTAATTTTCTGTAAGGTATGATCTTTAGTAATATAGTAGACATTTGTGTGATTGCACTTTATTTTACCGTGTACTTACTCCAGAAAGTACAGTGTAATTTATGGAAGCACGGACTTAACTTGAGTTAAGTTTTGGTTAAGGTTATTACTCATATATTGTAATTACGTAGTAATTACGTATTTACTAATGATGTTCTATAAGGGACTTAAGAGTACCGTGTCCAAACTTTGTCCAAACGTTTTGGGCCTAATGAGTTGACAAGGACCTTAGTGAGACACCATTATCATATATTCTGAGATGCTGTTGGTAAAGAACCCCCCATTGGAATCTCTAAATAAACAACGAAGTGTAAAACAACATATAAAAAAAGGCCATTCAAAGGTAGTTTCTAAAATAAACAACAGCAACCAAAGTCCAGATAAATGCATGTTAGACATTGTATACAATACCAGTGGTGGCCTGATTCTCATTCATGTTTAATGAGGATGGAGTCTCCCCCAAGCTCTGTAATTACCTGAGTCATTTGCCTAAAATATAGAAGGACTGCATGATTCCCAGGAGAGCTGCTTTTGTCTCCCTTTGCCTCATTAGGGCGAGTACACAGATCTCCAGCTGTGGAGCTCATTGTAAGAGCTTAAGAAAGCCAGGGCAGGTAATTGGTGAGGTAAGCTCAGGCTCTGAATTCCTGCGTTTGTGCTCTTCTGTTCGGTTTCCAAAAGACACGTGTGCTGGGAGTCTTTAGCTCACCCACTCTGGCATTGAAATCTCTTGAAGTGAGGTCAAACTCAATGGAGAGGAAGGCAGCAAGACGAAATTGAGATGACAGCTAGAGTGCAGGAACTAGAGAGACAGGCTTCAGGTGTTTAACACCATCACTCAATGTCTGCATGCTCACATATTCATTGTTTATCCTGATGGAGGGGTTTTTCCTCAAATAATGTAAGAAGAAATGGAAGCATTTTCAGCCCAGAATTAGATTGATGCTTACATTACCTTTCAAAAGCTTGGGTCAAATTCAAGAAAAAGAAAAGATAAGAAAAGAAATTAACACATTTATTCAGCAAGGATGCATTAAATTGATCAAAAGTGACAGTGAAGACGTCTACATTGTTACAAGTGATTTATATATTTTTTAAACAAAAATATGAAACAGCACAACTTTTTTCAGCATTGATAAGAAGAAATGTTTCTTGAGCAGTAAATCATCATATTAGAATGATTTCTTAAGGATCATGTGACACTGAAGACTGGAGTAATGATGCTGAAAATTCAGCTTTTCATCACAGGAATAAATTACATTTTTACATTTATTGATATAAAATAGATTTAAATAATTTGAAATAATATTTCACAATTTTACTGTATTTTTAATCAAATAAATGCAGTTTTGGTGAGCTATTTCGATTCCTGTTTCATGTTTCCCTGTTTTGTGCCTTAGGACTCTAAGTCTTTGTTTTCTCAGTCCCTGGTTTGTTTCCATAGATACCCTTATTAATGTCCATAGCTAATCACTTTCACCTGTTCCTTGTTCCAGGGCGTTCATGTCCAGTGTTTAACTATAGGAAACTGGTATTTGTGATAATTCAGAGAGCATGTGAAGGCAGCATTATACCCCAGCGTTTCCCAGGCTCTTTGTCTGTTTTTTTAATAGATGTGTGTGTTTGTTTCAGTTCTGGTTTTGCCCGTGTCTGGAATATTTAGTTTCTGCCTCGATACACTCTTGTTGTTTTTGTTTAAATAAATGTATCTGCTGCACTTGGATCCAACTCCTCCATTTCTGAAACACCCATGTTACATGAACACAAAAACTTCTTTCAAAAATATTAAAAAAATAAATCCTTCCAACCACAAACTTTCGAACGGTATAGTGTATTTTTTATTTTATTAATTAAATTGCAAATTGTTCACATAATTGAGTTATTTAATAATTTGCTTATTTTACTTCAATAAAATGTATTTATTTATTTTTTTAAATTACCACAATCAAGCAAAGATTTTCATTATGTGAGTATATATGTACACCAGCAGTTCATACTATTGTTCTACCATCTATTTTACCTGATACAATTTTAGCGTTAAGCTCAGGCAGTTGGTCTGAAACCCCTGGAGAACCAATCAAAGTTCACCTGGAGTCACCTAGATGAGCAAGAACTTTGCTTATAGCTTAATGACTGAAAAAAGAACGACTTACTGTAATAACCTGGATCAGAGATGCTCTAATAAATGTTCTGAAATAAAAAAAAAAAAGGAATTTGAGGTAACTTGCTAAGAATCATTCACAAACACTTGATGTCTATTTAGCGCTGATTATTTGACTTAACATTGTATTTGACAGTGTCATGCTAGATTATTAGTCTTGGATCTGGATGACTGTCAGACTCTTGTGTGATTAGGCACTTGATGAGACGTGAGCTCTACAGGACGTCAACCAGAGAGATAGCAGACGGGGATTGTCAGTGACAGTGCAGTCTTCTGTTATTCACACAAAAACAACAAAAACAACAAAAGTACATCTACACTGAACCACAAATGTGTCACAGCCTCACAGATACAGTTTTTCAAATGAAGACAGGACTCACATTTTTAACACGCCTCTATTTATAATCACAGATCTGAGAGCTGTGTGTCCAGTGTTGTTAGATATGATGCCATGTTAGTGTGCAATGCAAAAGTTTGATACTAAAAATTTCTCCATCTGAATATCAGCTAATTTGCTTGTCATCATGCACACAATATAGTTAAATGGGTTATATTAAATAAAACTAATAATGTCACTTTAATTGCAGTCATGTAAAATAACAAATTAGAAATATATATTTAGTATTTAGAATTGTTGTCTAAAACACTTTATGCATGTTCAGTTCAACCCTGTTGATTTTGTACCTTTAAAAATGCGGACATTATATGGGGTAACATTATTACAACAAAAGTATAATTAACCTCATGGTGCTTTATCAGTATTTTATTACATATACATTGAAATTGACCTTGGCCTTGTCAAGCTTAATAGTTCAACTCTGTTATTGAAAAAATATATATTAATTGATGAAGCACAAGAAAATATTAATCTGGTGTAGCACAATGATATTCACCACATACGGCTACTTACCATTTTGAAGTCCCCATGAAATCAAAATGGACCATTCTTATTTTAATGAAATATTATTTATTATAAATGATTTATCTGTGCACATCATTGTTCTTTTTAATTTATGTGTCCTCATAATCTTTAATCAAAGTAAGTGAGGTGTTTACTGGCGTGAGGGCGGGGCAACCTGTCACTCACACGAGTTCAACCAATAGCAAACCACAACTATCCAATCAATTCCCCATGGACAAAATCAAGTCCCGCCCTAAATGTTTTCTTATTAGAGAATCCGTTTCACTTGGATATACGCCACAAAATGATAACTAAAGTAATAACTAGGATAAATTAAAAATAATTTAATAATCTTTCTAATTCTATGCAAATAGCGAAGTCCACAGCACAACAATAATAACGACACAGAAAAACAGTATCATTGGAATAACATTCAATATGATTTTTTCAGCTGATGAACGATAAAAACATTAACAGACAATCAGAATAGAGCATATAAAGCGGCAGATGATATAACTTCAGCACATGCTTATAATAAACCATCATCTGTTGGTGTGGACACTCTTGTTATCGTTCTTGGTGTGAACGAGCCATAACCCTATTACGTTTAACCCCAACACATGTTGTACACACACTATAACTGCTAGGCCATGGTTCAGTCGCACTGCAGTTTATTGTGTAAAATTGTCCATATAAAGTACATTCAAACAAAACAGTTAGCACATTAAATAAAAAGCTTTCACTCAACAGTGAAATGGCAAATTACTTCCTAAATTAATTACTAGATGAAGTGGTTTTAGGCTACTTCCAGTATTATTTAAACAAACCTCTTTAATTTTACATGAGAAAATATGGTTTACTTAGTTTCTACCTTTATACCCCCAGACCACAATTATTAATGATATTTACCCTTATCCCTGCAAACCACCCTTTGCTTTCCTGCCAAAATCTCTCTACAATCTCTTGAGATCCAGAATGCTGCTCCTCAAGAATTTTTCACACAATTTGTCTTTTTTCTCTCTCAAGTCTCTTGTTTCCCATAGCTGGCACTGGCACAGTCAGGCACATGTAAGCAACCAACATACTTTACCCCCTGCTGCTTGCAGCTATTATAAAATCATGTTTCCAAACTCCAAACTCCAAACTTGTGCAGTGCGGGACCATTTAAACAGTTCTGTCCAAATAAAACACATAAATAAAACACCATGGGCTTCAACGAGAGTAGCACAGACCTATGACCCCCGAGTTATGTGGCCACAGACATTTTATTATTGGAGAGACCTCTGAGAGCAGTTCAATGTTTTATGATATTTCAGCTTACAGTTTGGCCCTGAATACCGCTGGAAGGAGAATCTGAGCAGTGGGCAGCAGGTGAACGAGGCATCTGTCCCTCTTTTGAGCTCAGATAAACAATATATTTACATTATTTACCCAAGGCCGATTTGGCTTAGATTACCAGTCCTTCAGCCCAAAATGAGGAAAACAGACTTTTATTGGGACATTATTTGTATTATGCAAACAATCAGACCATCAGACAGCAGTATGAGTCATCTAAGGTGTGACAGGAGCATCAGTGGGACTGTCATATTACAGAGAGAAAGAGGTCACAATACCCTCAGCATCCCAACAGAATTCACCCACAGACGCTCGAAATCTTCAGCCAAAGAAAATTCTGTTGTCATTTACAAACATGCATTTATGGAGCATTTTGAGGAATCCAGATGAGCTTAGTGGTTTATAATATTAAAAAATGATGAAGTCAATAGTTAATGTGTTTTGTGTCAAAATAAATCATAAAAAATGTATCAATCTGTATGTGATGCAAGTAGTTTTAATGTTTCACTCCATGGTTCCAGGTTATACAAGAAGAGTCACATCACGAAGAAATAAATGAACATCTGCTTGCTCTAAAAAAAAGAAAAGGAAAGAGGGCAGAAGCAGTTGTCAACAGCGAGACAAAAACAGTGTAGGAGTACAACTAACTATAACTTATTAACTGAAAAAAAAAAAATCCATGCGTGTTCCTTTTTGGATTTATTAAAGACTTGTTATATTCTCCGGCATTGTGCACTTTTCTGAAGCCACAATACGTGACTACTCTATTCTTCTTTATTTTATTTGACAGTAGTCTTTTTCCCCCCTGAACATAGAACATACCGAACTGTGAGTAATTTTAACCTATATATATATATAATATGATTTACAATGGGCTCCCCAGATAGCATGGTGACATTGATACAATGTTGAGTTTTGATCTAAACCATCATTTTGGTTGAGATTGACATTTCAATGTTTAAAGTGTGCTGGATCAGCATTGACATTTTGATGAAAGCCAACAACACACATGGCTGGAGACAGTGACATTGAACTAACAGTGATTTGTAGTTGATGAGCACAAGATCATTCAGGTGTATATCTGCAGAACACTAGTGGGTGTTTCTCGATCAGTGGGGCGTTTTCAAACCACAATGGACATTTTCAACCGCTTTACCCGATTTGCTGTAATCCACTGTGGGCTTGGTTTAGGGGTGGGCATTCATGATTTTAGCAAGTCTGTTGAAAAATGGTTGAAAAACATTTACCTGTATTGTAGTTTGAAATTGGCCACTGATTGGTAAACGCCCATTTTGTCTTTGCATGTGCACTTTTCATTAGTCTAATGCTTCCTCATTAGAGAGAAAACAGGTGCATCCTATACAGACCTCTTGTTTGTTGAATCACCTGACATACACGACTTCTCTAGCAGAGTTTCAAACAATGGTGCATCTACCTTATTTCTCTGTTCCTTTGTTTTGCATGCTTATTTGCGTTTGATTTGTGTTGTTACTCACTGTAATTAGATTACAAAGTTATTAAAGTGTTTCAATAAAGCATCTATTTTTCTACATTCTTAAAAAATGCATCTTGCTTTAGTAAAGTTTATTAGGAATTTCCTGAATAAAGTTATTATGTCATTTAACAGATTTCTTAAGGTGCAAGAGACATGAACATGAGCAAGAATGTTAACATAGCCCATGTCTTGTATCGGTCAGTGTAGAACATATTGCTTCTTTAGTAGGAGTGAAGGCAGATGAAGATGGACAATTAAAAAAGCACCCTCCTGATAATGCTGACATTGATCATAAACTGAGTTGTTGTCGACAGCATAATCACCTGACCTGGGACTTGATGATATCCTGTATCTTATCACTGCTTAATCAGGTAATCATTCATATTCCTGAATCTGTATTAAATTTGAGAAATAACTGATTTCCATTCAGTTTAGCTTGTTTCCACTGAAACACAATAAAAAAAAACATATAGTGTTTATTAAGAAAGTGACTGACTTGACTATTTTGTGATATTTAAAGAGATTAGGGTCTACATAAGGTGAATCTGCAGCTTTAAAGGGATAGTTCAGCCTGAAATTAAAATTATGATCATTTATTTACCCTCAAGTTGTTCCAAACCTGTATGAATGTCTTTCTTCTGCTGCACACAAAAGAAGATAGAGTGAAGGATGTTGGCAACCAGACAGTTGATGTTAGCCATTGACTTCCATGGTATTTCCTACTATGGAAATCAATGGCCACCGTCAACTTTCTGGTTACCGACATTCTTTAAAATATCTTATTTTGTGTTCAAAAGAAGAAAGAAACTCATACAGGTTTGGAACAACTTGAGGGTGAGTAAATGATTACAGAATTTTCATTTCGGGTTGAACTATCTCTTTAAAGAAATTTTCATTGAAAAAAACTAAGATCTTTTTTATTCTACAAGATAAAAGTGTTATTTGAATCCTGTAGTTTCACAGAAAATGAACAGAGAAATTTAATGGCTATAGCTCAGAGGTGTTCGTTCCTCTTCATGAAGAGTTTAGCTCCAGCACCTGGAAGTGTTCAGATGAGCTTGATTATCTGCCTCAGGTGGGTTTAATTAGGGCTGGAGATAAATCCGACACCCCTGCTAGCGCTTTCTTTTGATATTAAAGCATTCATAGAAATAAATAAACAGAATTTTACGATACTATAATCGTAGTTAGAATATTTTGTTTTCAGTGACTTAAAAAAAAAGTGAATCATTTTGTGTTTAGTATATTAACATTATTGAATATGACTGTATGTAATATGACAACTGAATTGACTCGTTCTTGAGTAACATCATGCTTTCTTTTTCAGATTTCAGAGAACCCAAAGGAAAAGAGGCAGTAGTCTGATGCAAGACAGATTTTTAAAAACCTGAACCACTGGACCTGTAGTTATGATGACATCAGACTTCTGAAGCCAATTTTATTTTTAAAGGTTGAAATGCTTTTGTCCTATTTCTCCCCCTTTCGTTTTTGAAAAAAAATGATATTTTAATATATTTGTTGTCATTGATTGATTGAATAAAATAAATTGACTCAACTGCTGGAAAGGTGTCATTTATATTTTGAAATGGTCAGGAATTTGTTGACGCACCATTGAAGTGTGATTGAAATATTAATGTTGTTTCAACATTAATTGGTACATCAGATGGCAACATTGTTTGACATTCCTATTCAGTCTTTCAACAAAATGTATTTAGAATCAACATCACATTGTAGCATTGATCAAACCATACTACCAAAGATTATTTTTTTGTTAATTTCAGTGTTAATTCAACAGCAGTGATGTAGATTCAACATCATAGTAACGTTGATTCAATAATATTACCATTGATTATTTTTGTTAATTTCAATATTGATTCAACAGCAGTGATGTATAATCAATCATAGTGTAACGTTGATTCAATAGCATTACCATTGATTTTTTGTTCAACATAGTTTCAACATTAACTGAGGGTGCAAAAGTGATGTTGATAAAATATCACTTTGTAATGTTGAATCAATACTATTACCGTTGAATTCCCAACATTATTTCAACATTAACTGAGGGTGCAAAAGTGATGTTGATAAAATATCACTTTGTAATGTTGAATCAATACTATTACCATTGATTTTTGGTTGAATTCCCAACATTATTTCAACATTAACTGAGGGTGCAAGAGTGATATTAAAGCAACATTACTTTGTAACGTTAATTCAATGCAATTAGCGTTGACGCATCAACACTGAGTCAACATTGTTTCAATGATTACATGCTATCTGGGTCATCAGTAGATCAAAGTGTCAATCTGAGAAGCAAGTGTGTTTATATATAAGTTTAGGGTGGAAAGGTGGTAAAACATTTTATCTTCATCCAAAACCACAACATAAAAGCCTCTTACATGAGACCCTGACATTGAAGACTCAAGAGTCATATTTAAAACTGTCAAAGAGAGAGCAGCCATGAGAGGAACATGACACAAGTTGGCACCGAAACATGTCTTAACATCTAAGCCTTACGACATTTTCATTGCACTGGATAACAAAATATCAAATTGAGCAATCATTTTAAAAGGAAAAAAAAGCATGTCAAGCTAAAAATTTCATGCATGAAATTAAAGCGAACTGACTTGCATCTTAAAAATAATTTTGACCTTGACACCAGCTGTTTAAATAAAAAAAATATCCTCTGGTTTCACAAACAAGGCTTAATCCCAGACTAAAATGCATGTCTGAGCAGTTTTAACTGAAAGTAACTTGCACTGTCAATGTCATTGTTTTGTCTCGAGATGCACACCAGTAATGTTTTTTTTTTCTAAGGCATTTATAAAAGCCAAATTGAACCAAGGCCTAATCCTGGCTTAATCTAAACCCTTTCTGTGAAACCAAGCCAAAAATGTTTTTAGAATGTAGCTTAAATATCCAAATACTTAGGGCCACAGTAACCAATGAGAATACTTCTGAAGGGTGTATTGGGAGAATGAGAGGTGACCCTCGTCACTCTTCCTGGATGATCATCCATCTGGTCTGAAAAGGAGGTGTTGTTGTGCACTGTGGGATTTGGACTGTACCTTTAGCGGCGAGAGTCAATAATGGCAACTCCTCTGTTACCATTTCTAATGGCAGGCGAAACCCAAAACAAAGCCATGAAATGAGATTTCAAGTTCAACATCTTCTGAAGCATCAATAAGCAAAACCAACACCTCGGCTGAAGATGAGGGTCAGAAAGCTAATAATGACTCTGGGGAGGTTTCTGGAAATCCAAGTATAAGATAGAAGTGTCATTGGAAGCTGAAGAGGTGGAGGTGGCGTGGCAGCAGGCCATGATAGTGGGCAGGTGGTGCAGCGAGGGGCTTGCCGGGTCAGAGGACAAAGGTGTGAGGTCTGGACCCAAGCTGGTGGGTCAGAGAGAGCCAGCTGGCTGACCACACCACACAGCTGAATGGCTCAAAGGTTAAAATCAAACTGTGGAAAATGGAAAAGCTGAAGAAATGCAGGTAAATACTCATTTTGTTCGTAAAGCAGCTTCTGCATCATTTTATTTATTTATTTATTTTGTGCACAAACATATGCAAGTATCTTTGAGCTATGGAGATAAAATGATGATTAAATCATGTTATCATGAAAAAGTGTGTTATTACTTTTCTATGCTATCGACAGTTATTTCAGTATTATTAATGAATTTACTATTATAGCATTAATTTATATAAAAATAAGCTTTTTATATATTTTCATTTCAGTCTAATTTCCGTGAATTTTGTAATTAGTTTAATATTTTCATTTTTAGTTTAAATTTTTAGTTCTTTTTTAAAGAAGTTTCTTATGCTTAACAAGGCTGCATTTATTTGATCAATAATACTGTTAAAACAGTAGGCTAGTATTGTGAAATACTGGATTATTAATATTTGAAATAACTTTTCTATTTTAATATAAGTAATCTATTCCTGTGATCACATGATCATCCAGTGTCATGATCCTTCAGAAATCATTCTAATATGCTGAATTGGTGCTCAATAACTGTTTCTTATTATTATCAATGTTTATACATTTTTGTTAAAATTGGGGTTTTATTAAATTTTGATACATTTAATGTGTCCTTGCTGAATACAATTATTTTTTTCCACAGACCATCAGTGAGAAAAGCACTGGGCAAGTGCAAGTAAAGAATGTTTAGTTTGCTTGAGTGGGAGTGCTTAAAAAATGTTTTAAGAGCTTAACATTTCAGCCAGGAATGTGTGAACAGATGCCCTGAGGATCAAGTCCAACACTATCGAGGTTCATGCAGTAATGATGGATCTTACTATAAACGGGAAAGCCTCGAGCAAGCAAAATGTATGAAAACTCTTTAACGAGATACCAGAAAAGATTCAACAAATATTAAGGTAGAATAAATGTACCAGTATGTGTAACAGAACACAATTCAAATACTCCAGCAAAGCCTTGCAGCACTAAAAGACAAACTTGCTAGCTCTGTGAAGTATTTACCACCGTGCTATCACACTTGTACACTAATAGACTGTGACGTACTGTTCCATTAGATTACTCTCTCTCAAGCTGTTCTTTCCAATCTGCTTCAAATCTAAAGTCAGACCGTGAACATGGTGTCTCTGTGGCCCGTCCATGTGAGGTCTCTAGCAACGGCTAACTGTGAACCTGCCGCCGGAGGTGAATTAGCCTGAGGCGAAATTCTCATGTGATATTATTCATTGCAGCGGTGGACAAAAGCAAGCACTGACGCAGCAGCTTTATAAATGAGAATAGCATGATCAGTTTTTATTTATGGTTGTCAAAGTCTCCCTATAAGCATTTACATTTTGCTTAAAGAGGCTACTTTATGCCCTTTTACAAAGTCTTGATTTTGTTTTTGGAGTCTACTAGAACAGGTTTTTATGAATGTTCAAAAAACAAATAATTTTTCACATATTGTTGCAGAGCCTCTCTTCACAGTCTGTCAGTAACGCTCTGTTCAGTTCCGGTCTCTTTTATGGAAGCTTGTTTCCGCCACAGAATAACAAATAAAAAAGGTCATTTTGACTTTTTATCACACAATTTGGACTTTTTATCTCAGAATTGCGTGATGTAAAGTCGCAATTGCAAGTTATGAAGTCCGAATTGCGTGATATAAAGTCACAATTGTGTTATAAAGTGCATGTTTATATCACGCAATTCTGACTTTATAACTCACAATTCTGACTTTATTTCTCAGATCTCGCAATTGTGAGATAACAATTCGCAATCATCTTTTAAAATGGTTTATTCTGTGGCGGAAACAAGGTTCCATACTCTATGAAGCCCCTCCTTCTGAAAAGCACAATGTGCTCTGATTGGTCGGCTGGAACATTGTGTTGTGATTGGTCAACCGTTTGAGAGTGTTTCAGAAATGTCACGCCCCTTACCATAACTCTGAGTTTCAACACACTAGTAATGCAACTCAACCAGGCCTCGCCCCTTTTTTTGCATATGCCTTGGACGGGAATTATTTAAATGAGGAATATTGTGATGTGTTCGTTCCCGGAAGAAAACTCAAGACTACAATCGAGGCATTTCAGTTAGTTCAGAAACAGCGCTTACTGGTATAGAAAAAAACTGCCTTGACTGGATTTGTAACTTTGCAAACCTTTTTCATGCTCAAAACAGCAACATAACACTCTTAAAGGGGTGGTTGATTGTGATTTCACTTTTATAACTTTAGTTAGTGTGTAATGTTGCTGTTTAAGCATAAATATCTGCAAAGTTACAACGCTCATAGTTCAAAGCAAAGGAAGATATTTGCTTTTAAAGAAATCGTTTTTTAAGGACTACAACAAACGGCTGGTAGGGACTACACAAGATTCCTCCCGGGTAAGTGACATCACCAAACCTCAAATTTACATTAACCCCGCCCCCAGGAACACACAGTCCATGTTGAAAAGAGGAAGAGTTGTTGTAGTAGAGCACATTTGTGATTCTGCTCAAGCTGTCGCATACGTCTTTTTACATGCAATACGTAAAACAAATGCAATAGCATGTCACTCTGTAGGCATCTTACAACAGTTCCCACACGAGCAATTTTATAGATTATCATGACAGAATATGCTAATTAAAGATAGTTAATTTCACATCAGCAACATAAATTCATCAACTAACCATTCAAAAACATTCTGTTGCATTCTACATGTTGTCACTTCTTTTTGAGTCTCTCCATCATTGTCCGACTCCAGTTTAAACATAAAAGGCAGAACAGTTTCTGACATTTTAGTGCTTGTCTGCGTGAGGTAATCGGAGCTGCTAACACACTAGCTCACACACACGAAACGATGCGTTTTTACTGACCCTAAAAAAGGGACAATTTTAACATGCTGTAAAAAATCATCTGAGGTATTTTGAGCAAAAACTTCATATACACACTCTGGGGACAACAGAGACTTATTTTACATATTGTAAAAAGGGGCATTATACCACCCCTTTAACAGGTTGAAAATTTAAAAAATCATAAGGAGGGTCGATGAGAAGGCCAACCCCAGTGACAAGACAGAAGTCTGTTATGTTGACAGTCTGAGAAGACAGAACACAAGTAAAAGCTAGGCGTTTTCTCAAGGCCGTGAATATTCACGGAGACACCTGCCTGCGAGCATTTGTCATCCTCAAGGCATTTTGGTATTGTTAGTTTATCTTCCAAAAATAATTTCGTTCTCTGTTTCCTGCTCAAAGAAACCGAAAAACCCTGAATGATGGGAGCATCTTCTGGAGGAAGAGTCTGGTTCAAAGACTCGAAGACATTGGGTGGTGGATCTCCAGGGAGAAGTTGACATGCTGAAGATAGGAAATGCGGGTAAGTCAGATTCTGCTACATCTTTATTAAACAGATCACCTCTTTCTTGCATCCTGAGAGCCAAGGGCAAAAATCTAATTAGAAAGAAACTGGAACAAACCAAAATCGTGTTATATGACAGAACCCAGACATATAACAGAATTAATGATTTGAGATGAGTCGGTTTGAGGAGCTGTCAGTCACGGAAAATCTTTATGACAAGTCAAACTCCACAAATATGATTGGAGAGCTAAAAGCGTCTGCAATGGATAAATGGTCTGAAAATGAACAGAGAATGTATTGTGACCGTATGTCCTCTTGCTTTCTATACTGAATGCATCTTACTCCCACGTCTCACAGTTACTAAAGGATCAGACATTCTTCGCTTTTTGCATTCAAAACGGAATGCACTGAAATATAATACAGAAAAAATTATAATTTTTTCACCTCATACATCTTTCATGATATTTTCAATTCAAAGATTTTAAAATGTTGGACACCTTTTAAAATGGAAAATTAAATGTTATTTAAGCATCAGTCTGTCCTTAATCACAGTACTTATAAATAAGATAAGTGTTTCCGCTTATATTCAGAGTCACAATGTCAAATGACTCCTGTGGTGCGGTGAATCATTCTAGTTACAATTTTAATATAATCTCCAAACAAATTCAGAAAACCCATAACCTAGCTGTCATTTAAGTGCCAATGCAGTAGAAAAGATGAATCTGATAGGGACACTATGTGAGAGGATATCTGAAGATCACTGAAAACTTTTCAAACTAAACAAAAGCTCCAGCTATGCACAATGTTTTTTTTTTTTTACCATATTGGTTCAAATTACTGTATTATATAAGTAGAAATTATATTTCTAACCCTAACACTAATTTGATACATAATTTATAATAGAATGTCATTTATATTTACATTTAAACCTTTACCGCCCCATCATCAAATACTCAATTATAATGAATCTTTACACTTTAATCAATGCTATTACATTTTTAGTCTTAAGCTAATGGCAAAATATCCATTTTAATATGGCACATTGTAAATGTTGTAATTCCATCAACGCCCCGAAAGTTTGCACATCTATCTCTTGGATTCATCATTTCCTTCGGTAACGTTAGGCAGTTTTGATATGCTGTTTAATATGCTGTTTGATATGATTTAGATTTAAAATAACTATTGGGATGATAACTTGTTGATATAAGTGCAATAATTCCAAACGAATGTCCAAAAAATAAATGAATAAATTTAATGCAAATTAAAATCTCTAGGCAGCCCTCGGCGGCTGCCTAGTTCGCCAATAGGCATGTCCGGCCCTGAGTCTGTACTTATTTTGAATAAGCAATTACTTTACAACTGCTAAAAAATATGTTTCATATTAGTTCTTTGAGTTTGAGAAAGGCAAATTACAAATAAAATGTATTATTATAATTATTATTATACAGTATGAATATGTGTAGTATGAATGTAATCTGGACATAGCCTACTACATTCTACATACCTGGATGATATTACAATAAACCCACATTTGACCAGCGGTTTGGAAAATGGATGGATGGATGATTCAGCTGCTGGTGCCATCTTCTAGTCAGACACCAAAATACATTCGGCACGTGAGAAAAGTGAAGCCCATTAGAAGCACTGACTTCCTGATGGCTGAGCGTACTGCGCAGGCTCAAACTGAGCTTGACGATGTAGATATGACGTGAGCAACCTGTCTGACAGTTGTAAATCTTCTAGTAGCTGTGGCACATACCGAATTATTTCCAATTCCTCAAAAACGTTGTTGAAATATTTTGTCCCGTTGCTTTAATGGACTCTCTATCTATGGGCTTCTCCCTTGACTTTATGCCTCCATGCCCCCTCGATTGCCTCATAGACAGTAAAAGATTGCCTGCGAGCTTCTCCTCCTGTCTATATGGTAATTTCTCTATTGTGCGACAGAGAGTCGCGTGATTATGACGCAATCGTTAGCCTATTTTTACAAAAACGTCTTCTATGGTGCCATAACGTAAGATACAAAGTAATGTAGCCTTTTATACATTGTCGTGTTCCTTTAGAAATAAATAATGGACAAATGAAGTCTTTGGACGCCTCAGATGTAAAGTTATTCGCTGTCAAAGTGACGCCAAAATGAATGGGAGTCAATGGAATGCTAACAGTAAGTGATGGTCTGCTACAATGGCGGCCCCTAAAGGAAGCCTCAGTTTCTGGCTGATGGATTACCCCCTTGAGTGCGGTCCGCCTTGCTCTGATGTCATGCTGATGTAGGTCAAAAAACTCTCGCGAGCGCAAGGCAGACGTGTTGAATTCTGCAGTCGAGCGCAGTTGCTCTCCACCGACTGCGTTGATCAAAAACACGATGACGACTTGCTGACTACACAGCTTAATACTTATTGGTTTAAACAACCGTGATGTATTGTTCTCTTTTAAACTGTTTGATTTTAAAACTCTGATTTCATGTTTTTATTTTGTAAAATTATGTTATTCCCAAATTCTCTGACAGTGTGATCTCTATATGGGTTATTTGACTGTTGTCATTTTTATAAAAAAAATAATAAAACATGCAATTAAAGTAAAAATGATTGATAAACGCTTCTTTGTTATGTAATTAAATAAGTACTTTTGGTGTCTTGTTCATAGTATTTATTTTCATATAAAAGCTACAGAACTTAAATTACATCCAGTTTATTAGCAACACTGTGAACGAGCGTGAATCCCGCGATCCACCTTTGATCTCACAGGTGTATGATCCACTACGAGAAGAGAGAAATGTCCGTCTTGCCTGCGCTTTTTTCACTCCTCCCCTCGCATACATTACAGGCGAGGCAAGGCGCGTCTCAAACAAGCCTATTGCAACATAATTGATGGAAAGACCTTCAATGGCAGGGAAAAAGTTAAAATGCACTTTAGCATATACATTTTTTCAGACAAAATATTAATGAATTTTAATATTGGCCATGACAACTACCAGCTACAATTTAAATTTTGGTCCATCCCAAGTTTTAAGACAAAAAAATAACATTACAGCAACAACACAAAATAACTGGTGTGTGTAAACAACATATAGATTTATTATAGATGCATTGACCCAGTATTTAATTTTAGCGCGGATACACAACAAGATTTGTGACTTAAACAAAACATTTTAAGAACCATTCTTGCCTTACCAAAGACTCATTTGCACTGTTACTACCACCAATAGTTTATTTAGCGTGCCTTACTGATACTCATAAGATTCTTCTGAAATTGAATGTGCGTGCCTTAATATCTGGCATATCTCATCTATAACCAGCCACCAAAGACCCTGTGTACTTAAAATGCTCATGAAGTCTCCTGCCTGAAGAATACAATGATTAATTGGCTACATTAGGCCCCTTTTGGGACTTATTCAAGTGCCTTGTACATACCAATTGTGGGTATATATAGCAATAGTTTTGGCTCAGACCCATCAGAACACATCACCTGAAGCATGCTGTTCTCAATGGGAGTGCGCAGATAGCTGTATTAAGCCATGCGCTACACCGCAAGGCCTTAGAGATCTTGACTAATAGGCTGCAGAACCGTTCATGTGAAAGAGACAGAACCAAAAGTGTGTAGAAATTAGTTCATTAGGCCATTAAAAGTTACTCAATCCTCATTATCACAATGTCCAAACATGCATAAGGCAATAAAATTGTGAATATCAAGCTTAGGGAATAATAAATTAACGGCAAGACACTCAAACCATAATGCTGCTGTGAATACTTGGTTTAAAAGATCAAAAAAATTAGTCGAGTTTATTTGTATAGCGTGCATACATTTATAGCTGTTGTAATTATTTGAGGAAAACATAAGAACAATTCTTGCCCTGCTACTCTCATGTTAGGCAATGAATAATGATTGTGATTACATTCTTGCAATTTGAAGATAATATTTGATAGTTGTGTGTCGTCAAACCAAAGTTGGCATCATCTAAAGTCTCTGCATTCATTTAATTTTAATCAAATGGATTATGTAACCTTCTTAAATCCTGAATCTGCTGGATGAAAAGTCCAGCTCAGGTTAGCTCAGTTAAGGAGAAGGTGCCCCATAGAGACCAGGTTGGAAAAACTGAACAGTAGTGCAGGTCATCATATTCTGCCACTGTGTAAACTGGATGATTTTTTTTTTACTCTAGTTTCTCCATCTCCAAGCAGCATTTGTAACTGAAATGACAAGATCATGCATAATTTAAACTGCACTAGACTACCTGCAGGTTTCGGTGGCCGAAGGGAGCCGGTGGAGTGCTTGGGAATTGGGAAGCTAATTTCCCAATTCTGTTTGGTGCTGCATTTTTCAATTCCATTTCTGAACCACTAGAATCCCTAAACTCACACCACTGATTGAGTCAACATTGCTATGTAGACCTGGTTGGGAGGCTCAAACACAGCGCCAGTTTACACTTCAAGGAAATTAGCCTATGAATGATTTTACTTAATTTGAGCTTAACATAATTATTGTACAAGTACTTCAACATTAAAATCACTTTTATACCCAACAACACTTGGTATAGTGTTAGTATTAAAAGCTCAAACAAGATGTCAGCCTGAAGGTGAAGAAATATTGGCTAGTCAGACTATAAAGACTGTCACAAACCATTTAGTGGTTTCTTTTTTGTTCTGTCTTTTATTAAGCCTTAGGGTTTTATACAAGGATTTTAAATGTCTCAGTAGGTTTAAACTCTACAAGCTCAAGCTCCTTGAAAAAACACCTTTAAGGAATTTAAATGATGTTGAATCTATTACGGAGTTAATTTGAAATTGAAGTCTTGAAAAAAAGATCTTCTCCCAACCTAGAATACAAAAAAGAGGGAGACATGGAGTCAGAGACATTCAATAGACATTTCAAAGAAATCCTTGAATATACGCACAGCTTACCTGGTACTTCCCCAGTCACCAGCTAAGTTGTCGGCTACACTACGCAACATCCAGAACGTTTTCAGCACTTGTGCACCGTCACCTAAAATAAAGCACTGACCAACCCAGGCAGAACATGAACCTGCAAATACGCAAAAAAACATTATAGGATTGTGTTCCTAGCCAAAGTCAGCAAAATTATACAGAGAAAAAAAAAAAACTACTATAACCATAGTTTCTAACAAATTACCATTTTCCAGCAGGAAGCGAGGGGGGAAAAAAAAAACGTTGCCTTTTTAAGCACTGCTGATAAATGCAGTAGCAGCATCATTATGCTGTCAAAAAGCTTTCCCCAATGACGTCCATTCAAAAGTAACCATGCGTCTTGACAATAAAAAAGGCAAGTTAGTTCGGCATATAGCCTAGTGTGGTTATTAAACCGAAGCATTAAGCTTTTTATATGAATACTTTAATTTTTTTATTTGATTAACAACTGACAACTCGACTGAAAAAAAGTCTATCACCACATTAAAATGTGCATATTTGGACATGCATATTTTCATGCCCTTTAGATTAGAGAATTTAAAAATTTGTAATAAAATGTTTAAAATATTTCAGAACAAATACGGTGTATATATTAGCAATGTGAAAGTTGGTGACAACATCTTCCAGTTGAAATATGACTTGTAGCCATTTTCAAGTAACTATTACCACAAATTAGATGAATGCTAAATCTGGTGTATCTTTGTATGCATTTAAAGAGGATGATAAACGCTACATCTTCACAAAACTATTAATTTATAGAAAATAGCCTATGGGAATGGTATATCAAAGTCTGAGATATATAGCGCAAAAAACAAACACACATTGGAGTTACAATTGAAAAAAATAGTGACTTTAAACAACATTGATTTGCAGATAGAACGGCAACGGCGTTCTACTACGCATGCGCGACTTTAACCGCTACAGCGTGACGTTCTACTGTCACGAAGTAGCAGTTAACTCTACCGTAACAGTCTACTACAGGGACAGCTGATTTAACAGATTAGATAAGTAATTAAATGTTATATTTTATGGTTATGTAACATTTTAATTGTATCTGTATGTAATTTAATGCTAAAAGCAACCATTATCTTTTTTGTATTTTTGTATATTTTGTTAAATTATCCATTAACGTTACGCCATCCTCTTTATTGTGGTTACTTGGTCAGTCAAAGGATTACTTCCGGCCACCGTTGTTCAGCCGAATAACGCTACTAACACTATATTTGCATTGTTTTAAGGCTAGGTTTAGGGCAGGGTTGTCCAAACTCTTCCTGGAGGGCCACTGTCCTGCAGAGTTTAGCTCCAACCCCAATTAAACACACCTGAAACAGCTAATCAAGGTCTTGATTAGCTTTTGAAGGTCATTAGGCATGCTAAAACTTACAAGCAGGTGTGTTGAGGCAAGTTGGAACTAAACTGTGCAGACAGTGGCTCTCCAGGACCGAGTTTGGACACCCCTGGTGTAGGGTAATGGTATGCATGGACGTTAATAAAGCCTAAAACCACATGAATGTGATGCTGGCCCAGCAGCTTTTGCCTAACGTTATACGTGTTACATTGACCAGTCACCCCTAACCAATTAAATATTGTTGAGGGAATGTGTGGTTACTAAGTGCATTGTACCTCTCTCCCACAGCACGGAGAATGAAACTGTAGGTTGAGTCCCGTCGCCAACTATCCCGAGGATTTGGGCCGTGCGGTCTAATCCTGCGGCGCCGCTCATACTCTCCACTGCGGTCTGATACACACCTCTGACCTCTGAGCCCTCCGCCTTCACACGCAGCGTGGAGCCCAGCTCATTCCGCCAAACGCCGGTAATATTACAAGCGTCGACCTGATCAATGATTACAATGATGCATAACATGCATGAAAAAGTCTGTTCTTCAAAACGTTATTGAATGATCTTGATGCGTCATTTTTTACACTTAAAAGTCAAATACCTTCACGTTCTGCGTTGAGGACTCATTTGCAGGCACAGTTGGAGAGGTTATCAAAATCACAAAGAGCAAATACCACATTAATGAGCTCATCTTGGTCAAAAGCTGTGGGACATAGTGGGTCAAACTCATATTTCACTCTTCACCCTGCCTGCATGGTAATTTGGAGTTAATTGATTTGCATATGCAGGTAATCATGTCATTGGTCGCATTTAAATTAGGGTATTTCTTTTTCCCTTGTTGGGAACTACTAATTAGAACTACCAGAGGGAGGCAGTGTTGTCTCAGAAGATACATATTTAAAAAGAATTTTAAGATGACTGATTAATAATGATTAGTTATTTACTGACTATCAAAAGGTTGCACAATAAGGAAGATCGGAGATAGTTGTCACACTTTTTACTCCGATGAAAAGCCTATCAGGGTACGTTTATTTTTAGAAAGGCACTATATGGTCAAAATCTATTTGAAAAAAAAAAACAAGATAAAATCTATTGAACATTTTCACCTTTATTTCCCAATAGTTCACTGAACAGTACCATTTTCAAATTGATTAAAAGTGTCAGTAAAGACATTTATGTTTTAGTTTATTTCAAATAAATTATGTCCTTTTTACCTTTAAAAAGGCTGCTACATTATAAAAAAATAGGCCTATAATGGTTTCCACAAAAATATTAAGCAGCACACTTGTTTTCAACATTGATAATAATGAGAAATGTTCCTTGAGAATTAAATCAGCATATTAGAATGATTTCTGAAGGATCATGTGACACTAAAGACTGGAATAATGATGCTGAAAATTCAGCTTTGCCATCACCAGGAATAAATTACATTTGAAAATATATTCAAATAGAAAACACTTATGTTAAATTGTAATAATATTTCACTGTTTAATTACCATTTTTTACTGCATTTTTGATGTGTACTTTTGTGTGTAGACCATAGTGGGGCAACTCGTCACAATGTAACCTGCTATTAAACATCTTATTCTAGGTTTTTTAGTTGATTTTAAATGGTAAAACAGTTAACAATTAATGAATTAATGAATTGAGAAACAATTAATTGAAGAAAGAATTGTGAAAGCAAAAATGGCAGGTGACATTATAATCCCAAACTCTGTAGTAGTAATTATCATCCAGTGCCATTGACCTTTTCAATTCCCAGTACATCTGGTATTTAATGCGAGTCTGCCTCGGCTGATTTTAAAGTATATGCTTCCGCTGTATGAGAAAATCTTCCTGTAATGACTCAGCAAGTAAACATTGTGCGAAATGACAGGTTACTGCAGGCTGCTGCATGGCGCTGTGTGCCATTAATGGCTTTTCACTCAACAGCTGCAGAGAGGAAGCAACTCCTATTTGACATTTCAGAGAGCATTATGTCGTGCTCATATCCAGATTTTTCTTTCACTTTGTATTTTCTCTTTTTTTCTATTTTTCAGGGAACTGCTATTCTTCGGTTAATTTGAATCGGGCTGACTTCGATGAAACCCCCACACATGTGAGTAACATCACAGCAGTGGTATGTTTTATTTATATTTTAACATGAGATGTTGCTGCATCAAAATAGCTGCGCTCCCCTGATATAAATATGTACATGTTTTTGGGAGGCTAGAGAGCAGAAGATTGATGTATAAATATTAATAGAAGTTGCAGCTTTTGCCTGGCCTGATTTTTTTTTCTGGCCCTCTCCTTTTGGAAGAACAGGTGTGTGTATCTCTGTACCTTTGCTTTCGCTCTTTCCTCTCTGAAAGGATTATTGTGTCACTTGGGCAATGGTTGCATCAGTAATCCTTGTCCCATTGGACATCATTGCTCAAAATACACAGTAAAAAAATCCATCCATCCATTCTCCACCTCTTCTACTCAGGGTCACGGGACACCAAAAATAAATAATAAGAATAATAATAAGAAAAATAAAATAATAGTTGAGTCTATGCCTAAAATAAGTGAAAACATTTGCTAATATTCAAGATGCATTATCTAAAAACTCATTTTAATATTCCATCTAATTTTGTTATTCAGGTTTTTTTTATTTTTTATTTACAGTATAAATACTTATAGGTCAGAGGAAAATATTAAAGGAATTTGAATGGAAAATCAAAAGTTGACTTCGAAATTGGAAATAATATTATATATGCAGATTTTGTGCTCAAAAACATTTTTAATTATCAATGTTGAAAACAATATTTTTGTGGACCATGATTTTTTTTTCCAGGATTCTTTCATGAAAAGATATTTGAAATATAAATCTGTCAATCATTTATAACAATTTAAAAACATTTGATACAATTTTTTTTATAAAAAATAACTTTTAAATGACTATCTATCTATCTATCTTGTATAAATTGAAAAAAATGTAAAGTAGAATTTTCTTGATTTTCACAGAGGGGAAAAGTCTAGAAAAACAAACCCAAATTGTCAAATATAACTTTTCAACACTGTTAAAAATTAAGGAGACACAGTAAAAAAGTTTATTTATAGGTATTTAAAAAAACTTAAATAAACAACAGAGAAAGTTCCCCTCTGACACCTCTTCTATTTCCCCAATTGCAGAAGCATCTCCAGATTGTATCAACAGCAAATTGTATGTGAGTAAAGACTTTGCAGACTTATTACAGAATATCGATCAGGGCTGGTCTCTGAGATTAGTTGTGGTTACCACATGATTTGATGGGATGTTAAGTAGTATTTGTAATCTTTAGGACACTGTTACGTGGAGATATTTGATTTCACTTCTTTGCTTTTGAGATTTCTGAGCATCAGTTGGCTTCATCTCTGTCCCTTTGAATTGTAAACTCTGACATCACATTATTAAGTTTGCAATTCATATGAGATGAGATGGGCCAGAGAAAGAACTCCCTGCATGAAGCCTTTGATGAGCATCAAAGCACCTCAACAGGTGATCTACTGCAGTCCATCTAACAGCTGCTCTGCATTTAGCCTGAGGGGTTTAGAATCAGTCTATTTGTGGGTTGATTTCAATGAGACCGGTAGTTGTCACACAATATCTCAAAAATCCAAATATGCATATGATTGTTCGCTCTTATGTGAGTTTCAAACAACTAATTAAACAATCTTATAAATTAAAACTTCAAAAGTTTTTGGTCATTTCTAATCAATTAGTTAATGATTTAGTTATTATCAATAACACAATGAAACTCATCATTAATATAATTTAAGAAAGGCCCATTCAATTATAGGTAAAATAAAAAACTGATTGGGGCTAGATGTTAATTTGTACACACTCACCTAAAGGATTATAGGAACACCATACTAATACTGTGTTTGACCCCCTTTCGCCTTCAGAACTGCCTTAATTCTACGTGGCATTGATTCAACAAGGTGCTGAAAGCATTCTTTAGAAATGTTGGCCCATATTTATAGGATAGCATCTTGCAGTTGATGGAGATTTGTGGGATGCACATCCAGGGCACGAAACTCCCGTTCCACCACATCCCAAAGATGCTCTATTGGGTTGAGATCTGGTGACTGTGGGGGCCATTTTAGTACAGTGAACTCATTGTCATGTTCAAGAAACCAATTTGAAATGATTCGAGCTTTGTGACATGGTGCATTATCCTGCTGGAAGTAGCCATCAGAGGATGGGTACATGGTGGCCATAAAGGGATGGACATGGTCAGAAACAATGCTCAGGTTGGCCGTGGCATTTAAACGATGCCCAATTGGCACTAAGGGGCCTAAAGTGTGCCAAGAAAACATCCCCCACACCATTACACCACCACCACCAGCCTGCACAGTGGTAACAAGGCATGATGGATCCATGTTCTCATTCTATTTACGCCAAATTCTGACTCTACCATCTGAATGTCTCAACAGAAATCGAGACTCATCAGACCAGGCAACATTTTTCCAGTCTTCAACTGTCCAATTTTGGTGAGCTCTTGCAAATTGTAGCCTCTTTTTCCTATTTGTAGTGGAGATGAGTGATACCCGGTGGGGTCTTCTGCTGCTGTAGCCCATCCGCCTCAAGGTTGTGCGTGTTGTGGCTTAACAAATGCTCTGCTGCATACCTCGGTTGTAAAGAGTGGTTATTTCAGTCAAAGTTGCTCTTCTATCAGCTTGAATCAGTCGGCCCATTCTCCTCTGACCTCTAGCATCAACAAGGCATTTTCGCCCACAGGACTGCCGCATACTGGATGTTTTTCCCTTTTCACACCATTCTTTGTAAACCCTAGAAGTGGTTGTGCGTGAAAATCCCAGTAACAGAGCAGATTGTGAAATACTCAGACCGGCCTGTCTGGCACCAACAACCATGCCACGCTCAAAATTGCTTAAATCACCTTTCTTTCCCATTCTGACATTCAGTTTGGAGTTCAGGAGATTGTCTTGACCAGGACCACACCCCTAAATGCATTAAAGCAACTGCCATGTGATTGGTTGATTAGATAATTGCATTAATGAGAAATTGAACAGGTGTTCCTAATAATCCTTTAGGTGAGTGTGTATATATATATATATATATATATATATATATATATATTCTAAAATAAATTAATGTGAATTAATTAAAATGTTCATCTAAATTAATAATTATTGAAACATATAAACATATAAAAGTTATATATATATATATATATATATATATATATATATATATATATATTTCTAAAATAAATAAATTAATAAATAATTTTTAAAAATTTCATTTAACTTAATAATTATTAAACGGGTCATTGGATGCAAAATTCGCTTGTTTGCATATAAATGTGTCTTTGCAGTGTGTGGAGTGGACACCACCATAAAATGAAAAAAATTAATTCACTCCTTTTTTTAATCCTCAAAAAGTCTAAACACTCTCAATAATCAGGCCAATTGGATTTTCTGAGCAATATGATGTCATATTGCTCATGCTCCGCCTGACCACTGACCATAGACAGTAAAAGAAATGGACACAGCGACCCCATTGATTTCAACGGAGAAAACTGAAGCCCGATTATTGCACTTCCTGTCTGATGGCTGAGCGTAATGCGCAGGCTCAAACTGAGCTTGACGACAGTCTGACAGTTCTAAATCGTCTAGTAGCTGTGCCAAGACTAATCTGAATCACCTAATTCCTCAAAAAACGTTGCTGAAATATTTTGTCCTGTTGCTTTTATGGACTCTCTATCTATGGGCTTCTCCCTTGAGTTTATGCCTCTATGACCCCCGATTGCCTCATAGACAGTAAAAGATTGCCTGCGAGCTTCTCCTCCAGTCTATACGGTAATGTCTGTATTGTGCAACAGAAAGTCGCGTGGTTATGACGCAATCGTTAGCCTATTTTTACAAAAACGGCTTCTACCGGGCCATAACAAAGTAATGGAGCCTTTTATACATTGTCGTGTTTCTTTAGAAATAAATAATGGACAAATAGAGTCTTTGGACGCCTCAGATGTAAAGTTATTCGCTGTCAAAGTGACGCCAAAATGAATGGGAGTCAATGGAATGCTAACAGCACGTGAAGTTCTGCTACAATGCCGGCTCCCGCGAGGCTTCAATCCGGCTGATGGATTACCCCCTTGCCACTGACAGACTGCCCCGTATTAGCATATTTCCCCCTCAGCCATTTGTATACTGTCACTTTGATACTGTCCACCAAGGCAGCACTGAAAGGGACATTGTGCTGGAATTTCTGCCATCTAGTGGTGAAATTGTATTTTGCATTCAAACAAATTGTGCTCTCCAGCGCCTCGCTTTTTCAAATGCGTGTTGCATCTACGGTAGCTGTTATGTACTGTACCAAAAAGCTATGACAGGATGTCTTCTAATAGCACTTCGTCGAGTTTTCCATCGGATGAACAGGTTTGTTATTTAGAACAAACTGCAACTTGACACAACGAACAAACAAATGTTATAGTATGAATTATTAACTGACTTGCCGGGGCAGTTTCAAGCGCCTCTCACTGCTCTGCTCTACTCCTCCGTTTCTGCTGCTATCAGTTACGTGATGCTGGCTCTAAACGAAAACGCGTTGTGGAAACGCGTTGGCCTAGTACTTTTTGACCCTCTCTGCTATTATTTTTCAAGATGACGGAACGACATGGAAGCCTCCGTGGACCTACCCGTCACATGTACATAAAAATAATAAATTCTTCTTTTAAAAGGATAAGTCAGATAATTTGCAGAGGTATTTGTACACCATTGAGGACATATTTATGAATAAAAATATTGATTTTAGATAATAAAATCCCTAAAAAAAACTACACATTGTCCCTTTAAGGTGTCTTGTGTTGACACGCCCCACAGAAGAGAGAGGTGGGGTGAGGAGTTGCTCATTATCATTTACAGAGACATGCACTGAAACAGGTCACTGTGAACAGAGCTGTTTTTGAAGAGGTAAAAAGGGTGTTGTTTTACACAACCATTGAGGAATTACAAACTTTACATGAATACCCGAACGAATCATACCAACTTGTGGAAAAATAGCATCTGATGACCCCTTTAAAACATATAAACATGTAAAAAAGGTATATATATATATATATATATATATATATATATATATATATATACACATATATACTAAATTAATATGAATATAAATTAGAATTTTCATCTGAATTAATAATTATTCATTCATAACTATATATATATATATATATATATATATATATATATACATATACCTATATATATCGTTTTTATATGTTTATTTACTTTTAATAATTATTCGTTCTGATGACATTTTTATTAATCAATTTATTTAATTATATATCCTACCTTTAATGAAGTAAAACAAAAGTATAGCCTAGTATTCAAACATTATTTTTTTTATTGACTTGGTGGGAGGTGTTAACCTGAAGGTTGGGGGAGGGAGAACCAGTAGAAAAAGTGCATATTTTACAAAAAGGCGAGGGACAGGCTGTCACACTTGTTGCCGAACAAGACATGGACCAGAACAACACCGGATCTCTCGCTGATCAGCAGTTTCTTTGCTGAGTGATATGCTGAGGAGAAGCTGAAAATGCTGAGTGATAGAGACGAGCGCGATATGCATGCTAAGGAGCAGTTCATCATATCTCACGCCGCACTCTGCACTATACCGCTCGCGCTTACCGCGGGAGATGATGCTATCGCCTCAGCGGAGACCCACACTCACGGAGAACAGTTTCCCTACAGCGAAACAGACAGTTGCTGTCGCCCTGAAGTGCCCATGTTAAACAGGTGCAGGACTCTTCCTGGTTCTCTGATAGACAGTCGAGGAGAAAACGACCCCACCAAGACAGAGTTATCAGATATTCTTGAAGTTGAGGGATCCACACACGAGTTTGGCCATCACGCGCACAGGTTATTCGACAACGATGATGACCTGGACTATCCTGCGCACCATCACTGGCATCCTCATGATAGCAGCTCGCACTATTCGTAAGTAGAACATATCACGTGATCAGTTGTCATCATGCGTAACAAAATTTGGACTGGATATGACTACGTTCAAAAGATTGTCTGATATATGAGTTTGGATTCAGTTGACATTTTGCTGTTAATTTATTATTTTCTTGTATAAATATCTTATTTTCATGTGTTCACGTGTTCTACCTCAAAAACCCAGCATGAAACTCTAAATGCAGCCATAAACAAATGAATGAATCAATGAGTTTGTTCATTATTCATAGTTATAGTGTTTTTTAATTATATATATTTTTTTATTATAACATAATATAAGGCAAAATAAATGTAGATTCAGTTTTATTTGTTTTTTGATGCAGACACCAACAAATCAAGTTATTTACTGTACCAAGTAACAATCTAAGATAACAACTTAATATTAAACAGAGTAACACACAAGAAATGACACTGCAAGTGGTTAGACGTCCCTTAAGTGCACTTAAAGGGATACATTAAAATAGTCTTGGATTCACTTTATTTTGATGGTCCCTTTGACACATTCCGTTGACTATATAACGTTGAACCTACATGTCTACTAACTGTCATTAGAGTGGTAGTAGACTATTAGTAGACTGGTAGGGTTAGAATAAGTTGACAAGTTGCAAAGTTACTTACAGTAGTATAGAATGTCTGTTGGAGGACCATCACAATAAAGAGTTAGCAGATATTAAGCAGACAATCTTCTAATACTCTAATCAGAGTTAGCTGACATGTTGCAAAGTTACTTATTGTCAACAGAATATTTAAAGGAGATCATACAAATAAAGTGTTACCATTCTCTTATCACCCTCCTCTGTCCCACTCAGCTGTGTATGGCTTTCTTTCTTCAGATTAACAAACAAAGATTTTTAGAAAAATAATTCATCTCTGTGAGTCCATGTAATGTAAAGTGTATGGGACCTCCAAAGTTGACACCAAAAACCGTGCAAAACAAACACGACAAATATCCATATAACCCCAGTTGATGAATCAGTGTCTTCTGAAGTGAAATGATAGGTGTGTGTAAGAAAAATGCTAGCATTTTAAACTTTTTCAAATAAAATCCATCGCTTTTGGCTAATTGTAATATGTGCATTCATGAGTTCACACTTGGTGTAAATTTTCATTTTTGGGTGGAGTATCCCTTTAATTCTCAACTTTTCAACATGAAATTCTGATTTATTGACAACTTTCAAAAGCATTACAAATTCTTACCCACCTCAAACTTTGAACAATAGTGTATTTTACCAGATACTTTCAAGACCAAATCGTCTGGTCTAAATTAATATTATAGTTTCATACTCTTAATTTATGTCAACAGTATCACTTGTTTCTGTTTTTATAAATTCATCTGAGATCAAGTTGATTCCTAAATTAAAGTGAGCTGTGAAAGTGAAAGAGCAGTGAAATCTCCTTGGCCTTCTCATGAAGGAACATTGCAGTTATTAGATTGGCACAGTTCACACAGACCATATTGAAACATAAATAATTTAGCCTGTTTATTTCAATCTCGTTTAATTTCAGGGCTGTTGACAGATAAATTTGCAGGCTTAGAATTCGTTGTCCCCTGTTGACTCCAAAAACTGATCAGTAAAGATTTAGAGATGGAACAAAATGCCATTTTGCACACTACAAAATCGTAATGTTTGATTTATCATGTTGCAAAGCAAGGAATGAGTTTTATTCCAAGTGACACCCACAACTGTGATCCGTTACACAGTTCAATTTGTGCTGAGGCTCTTGCAAAAATGCAATAAAATTAGATTTCATCCTTTGCTGTCTACCTGGCTTGTGTTTGAATATAACTTGCTTATGATTTTAGTTCAGCGTCTTTGAAGGTTTTTTAAGTTCAAGGAAAATTGACACTACAAAGCAGTTCCGGTTAATTCAATAAAGAAAATGAATGAAGTCATGAGGTGAAGATCACACTATAATAGGATGTTAAGAACATCTGTTCTTAGAGGTTGTTCCTGTAATGAGATGAAGCTCTAGTAAAGGATGTGTGTAATTATAAGTCCTTCTGCATTGATCTCATTGACCGCCACTGTAATTGATGGTCCTGTACTGTTACTGTAAAGCCATGCAGTGTGTGGTTGACCCAAAGAGATCTGTAACACTTGGAGAAAGCAATACATTATCATTATCTACTATGGGTCAGTCATGTGACTAATTTGATCTCTTGTCTCTTTTTACAAATAGCCCAGACACAATAACTTAAATGTACCTCTGTGTTGAGGATGTTTTTAACCTGTCCTTATTTCATAAAAAAATAAAAAAAGGTAAATTGAAAGAATAAAAATCATAGAAAAAAAACGTATTAAATAGTGTGAAATAAACTTTTATTATTTCAAAGAAAAAAAAAACATTTTAACAAAATGGCTTCACTGCTTATAAAAAAAAACACACTTTTGACTGCAAAATCAAACGCTGTGTCCGAAATCACGTACTGCCTGATAAGGTACTACATTTGAATTTGAATCTACTTCGCGACCTTTGAAAAAGAAAGCTGTAGTCTGTATGGTATGAATGTATAGTAATGAAATGCAGACATGATAGATAGATAGATAGATAGATAGATAGATAGATAGATAGATAGATAGATAGATAGATAGATAGTTTGTTCTTATTTGTAGCTGTTAGAATATGAAATAAACAAATGGCACCATATGAACTGGCTCAATATTACTTCAATACAGAAAAAGAAGAAGACTAGGCTGAACAGACCGATGTTCACATTTATGGATATCTGTAATCTCTGTTGACCACTTGTGAATACCAGCTTGTGTGCTGATTGAAGTTGAGATGTTTATCCAGTGTAGGCTAATGCAAATATATTTGAAATGCTCCAACCTTACAACCATCTCTCCGTTAATGTTAATACTGGAAGGATGGATCGGTGTTTTGGAGGAGCTAAAAACTAGTTCCTTCGATTTCCTTAGAATATTAAGTTGGAGAAAATTATCATCACACCATGATAAAATATGATGTGGATTATTAAAGAATCGTTGTCCTTATTAAGCAGTGCAATAATTGCTGTATCATCTGCATATTTAAGGTAAGATGTAGTTGTAACTGGACCCTGACAGTCATATGTATAGAGAATATAAAGAAATGGGCTACGTACGTACCCCTGAGGGACGCCAGTGTTGAGAACAATGGTGGGCAATAATGCCACTTGTGGTCTATTAGAAAGGGAATTATAAACCCAGTGTATTAGTGGTGATGGAACTTGCAGACACTGTAGTTTCTTGATTAACTGATGACGCTGTATTGAATTAAAGGTGGAGCTAAAGTCAATGAAAAGAAGTCTGGCATAATTTCCAGGAATATCCTGGTGTTGAAGTAGACAGTGCAAGAAAGAAGCTACTGCATCCTCCGTACCTCTCTTCTGCTTATATGCAAACTGGAGACTATCCAAAAATGGTGAAACATATGGGAGCATATTGTTTTGAACCATTTTCTCAAAGCATTTCATTATGATAGAGGTTAATGGGTGATGAAAAAATCGGATGATGATGTTAATGGATGATGGATGGGTTTTTTGGGGGACAGGAATAACAACTGAGGTTTTCCGTATGAAATTATTATTGAAGTATTGTTGAAGTGATCGAAGGAAAAGAGAATGAAGAATGGGGGTTAATTCCAGGGCACAATTTTTTAAGACCTGAATTCCATCTGGCTCTGGAGCCTTATTCGGTTTGCACTTAATAAGCTGGAAATAGACACCCTGCTTGGTTAGAAGGGACTCATAATCCAACTCTTGAGAAGGCAAGGAATCTAAAAGGCTATCACACTCTGCTGAAAAAACAGAGGTATCAAAACAGGTATAACAATTTTTGAAATTAAAGGTGGTAGGATCTGATACAGAAATAGTCTGTTTAAAGGCTTGTCCATTAAGAGACTCACTGAAAAGCCAGTTTGGTGTTCTAATTTGCAAAGTCCTGCTCCAATTTGTTTTTATACTTCTTTTTAGCCATTGATGTCCTGATTTATCATTTCCGCCATGATGTTACTGTCACGTGATCTACCAGCGTCAGTAGTCTCTTCACTTCCATTCATAAATCCTCTCCTGTGTCCTCATGGGATAGTAAACTGCCCATTGAATGCGCACTTCACAATCTCGGCATGGGTTTCCTCACTTTTTTAAGTTAAGTCAACTGATCACTTTGTAAAGTGTACTGTTTTAGAATATTATGTAATGTAAATGACACACAATGAACAGAAATAACTTAGGGTTTAATGCTGCCTTTATGTGCTATCGGACATTTTCTACTTACCACTTCTGAAGTCGTGATTACGAGCTCATTGCATTAAAATTTTGACTTGAGAGTAGTTAGGAAACTAGTATTTACGATCATTCCAATATCACATGAAGGCAGCATAAATACACATAGGAGTAATTAACAGAACAAGGAACAGGTGTGTAATTCGATCAGAAACCATGAAGAGAAACATGACCGGAAACAATGAAAACAAAACACAATGAAAACTAAACATAATCCTGACATTTGTGGAATTAATGATTACAATTTTATTTTATTGATGGTTACAGCAGATTAAATGTTTAGGCTTTTTTTTTGTTGTTGTCATTTTTAGTCATTACATTTTTAAAGAACTTGGCAAAACTAAATTTTTATAAGATTTCCCATTTTCTTTATCATGAACATGGCAAGGATGTATTAAATTGGTAAAAAAATAAAATAATAAAAAAAGGACAGTAAATACATTTATAATCTTACAAAAGATTTATATTTCAAACAAATGCTGTTCTTCTGAACTTTCCATTGATCTATTTATCTTGGGTGGAAAAAAGTATCACCATCTCCACAAAAATATTAAGCAGCACAACTGTTTTCAACATGAGAAATAATATGAATTTGTTCTTTAGCATCACATCAGCATATTAGAATGATTTCTGAATGATAACGTGACACTGAAGACTGGAGTAATGATGCTGAAAATGCAGCTTTGCATCACAAAATATATTTAAATAGAAAACAATTAATCTAAATTGTAATAATATTTCACAATATTATTTTTTTTTACTGTATTTTTGATCAAATAAATGCAGTGAGCAGAAGAGACTTTTAAAAACATTAAAATATTTGGTTACACTATTTTCATGGTCCACTTTAGACATTATACTAACTATAAGTAACTATGCAACTACATGTCAGTCATTAGCTTATTAGGTGACTGTAGACTGTTAGTTTAGTGTTAGGTGTTAGGGTTCGGGTTAGTAGAATAAGTTGACAACATGTAGTTGCAATGTCTGTTCGGAGACCATCAATATAAAGTGTCAGCAGATATTAAACAGATACAGACAAGGTACGCCTAGTCCCAGACTAAAATGCATGTTTGAGCTGTTTTAACTGAACGCAACTTGCTCTGACATATCATAAAATATGTCAGTGCCAATGTACTGTCTCAAGATGCACACCAGTAATGTTTTTTCTAAGGCACATTCATAAAAGCTACTTAAATATCATAATTAAAAAAGGCCTAATCCTGGCTTAATCTAAGCCCTGTCTGTGAAACCAGGCCACAGTCTACTAATATTCTTATTATTAGTTAGTTGATATGTAGTTGCCTTTGAATGGTATTGTATATATTTTTGCTTTAAAAATGCATTCTGTCAGAATACATGGCTAATTTTGAATGGCCAAAACCAGTGGACCAGATGTTCTTGTAGATGAATTGGTGTCATAGACCAATTTTCTCCCAAAGCATTCAAGTTTCGTAGTTTCACCAAATCCTATGAACAACCTCATTCTCTGGGTTCTGCAGGTTTGAGGCCATGCAGCGCAGACACACCACCCTGAGGGAGAAATGCCGCAGACAGGCCGTCCGTGGCCCCGCGTACATGTTCAGCGAGAGAGGCACCAATCTGACCGAAGAGGAGGAGCGTTTCCTAGATGCCGCGGAGTACGGAAACATCCCTGTGGTCCGTAAGATGCTTGAAGAGTCCAAGACGCTGAATGTAAACTGTGTGGACTACATGGGCCAGAATGCATTGCAGCTTGCTGTAGGAAACGAGCACTTGGAGGTGACAGAACTGTTGCTGAAGAAAGAGGGGCTTGCGCGAGTGGGTGATGCCTTGCTGTTAGCCATTAGCAAGGGCTACGTGCGGATAGTGGAGGCCATCCTGGCCCATCCGGCATTCGAAGGCGGCCTCCGTCTGACTCTGAGTCCCCTGGAGCAAGAGCTACGCGATGACGACTTCTACGCGTACGATGAGGACGGGACTCGCTTCTCTCAGGACATCACGCCCATGATCCTGGCGGCCCACTGCAAGGAGTACGAGATTGTGCACATCTTGTTACTCAAGGGGGCTCGCATTGAGAAACCCCACGACTATTTCTGCAAGTGCGGCGAGTGTGCGGAGAAACAGAAGCAGGATTCTTTCAGTCACTCTCGATTAAGGATGAACGCCTATAAAGGCCTCGCCAGCGCTGCTTATCTGTCACTGTCTAGTGAAGACCCCGTGCTCACAGCCCTGGAGCTCAGCAATGAGTTGGCACAACTCGCCAACATTGAGACTGAGTTTAAGGTGAGGAGGTGCACACTCCAGGGGTCACTCAAATTCACGGGCCCAGGACAGAATTATTAGATGTGGATGTGTAGGTTACATTAGGTGTTTGTGATGATTCCCCTTAAATATCTGAATATTTTCATATAGAGACCCATTTATATTTTTTTGAGCCATATAATAAAGGAATAGTTCACCCAGAAATGAAAATTCTATCGTCATTTATTCAACTTAATTTCATTCCAAACCTGTATGACTTTCTTTCTTCTGCGGAAAATAAAAGAAGATATTTTGAAGAATGTTTCAACAGTTTTGTTGTTTGGTTGGTTACAAGCATTCTTCAAAATATCTTCTTTTGTGTTCCACAGATGAAAGAAAGTCTTATAGGTTTAGAACAACATTGGGTGTATGGAAGACCGTTTTCCTCACATAGGAAAAAGTCATAATTATTAGATAAAAAGTCATTATTTTTATATAAATCATATAATGATGATATCATTTTTATTATGTATTATGACATAAGTCATACATTTTATCTCATAATTTCAACTTTTTGTCACCTTACTTAAAGGCTTTATGCCATAATTAACATTTTATCTTATAATGTTGATTTTGTGTTATAATTGTTTTTATGTCATAATTTTGACTTTTCATCTCAAAATTCTACTTTTTGTATTATTTGTTTATTTATTCGAAGCTGTCAATTTTACCTGGATCCTCTTTTAGAAAAAAAAAGTGTTTATTTATTAAAAACTAGGGCTGTTAATAGAATAAAATAGTGATTTATCTTGTGATCTCCAACTAGAATTAATATAAAAATATACATCTATAAAATTTGGTAAAGGTTTTAAGAATTATTAAAAAATATTTATGGGTTCAATTAGTAGGCTACATTAGGGTTTCATGATGATCCCCCAAAATAAAAATAGGGCAGCTGTATATATTTTCACATTTATAGACCCATTTATAAGAATTCTCTGTGTGAGAAAAAAACTAAGCATGGTATTGTATAGACAACTTTGCTTCTAAAATTGATTGATGGATGGATGGATTGATTGATTGGTTGGGTTGATTGATTGATTGATTGATTGATCGCTCTCGTCACAAGACGTGGAACAACATTCCACTGCTATGAATCATTATTTTCTTTGTGGATAATACAAACTCCTTTAAGGCGCTCATGATTATTTCAAAGCACATTTTAAACAGCTTCTAGGAAATCAGTTAATCTAGGAAGTGCCCAATCGTGAAGAGTGTGCTCTGTGATGAGCTGTGTCTCTCTGAGAGAAACGTCTATGCTCATTCCAGCTCATAGACCAGCAGAATATTCCACACGAAAACCAATTTCCCACCCTTGAGATTAGCCTCATTATAAATTAGAGGGTTTTTCGATGACAGTTTCTGGTTCAGTAGAATCTCAGTACACAACATTTTTCCAAAAGAAAACGTTCCTCCAGGGAGCTTCATGCGCTTCGGCGATGTGTGTTGTTTTATATTTAAATATGTACGAGAGACTTTCTTCACTGAAAGTCACTCTGGGGGAATATGTAATCAGGAGTTCTCAAATCCAGACAGTTTTCCCCCTTATTGTGGTTAGCGAGCTATTAATTGAAACTGCTCCATCGAGAGCTTCCAGTAATCACCCCGTTATTATTCTCTCATCACCGTTTTTCTCTACAGACGATCACTTTCGACAGTTGTAATGCCGTGTTAGTGATTCCGCTTCTGTAATTCCACATAAAATGTTTGTTCTCGTAAAACAATGCAATGCTATGATTAGCAGGATGGGCTTCTCTTGGGTGCCCTCCATTAGGTACATTTCTGTTTGAGAAGATCCGATGCAAACATCAATCAGACTTCCATTTAGAGGTGCGACATGGGATTTTCACGAATGTTCAGGCGTTGCGCACATCTATGTCTTTCATAGCAGAGCGTTCGCTGTTTGCTAGATGCAATTATCATCCCAGTTGGAGTGAGTTATTTTTTACATGTGATTAATAGCCCGTCTGAAGTCATACAACTGTGGCTCTGTTTTGATTTAGAATGACTATAGGAAACTCTCCATGCAGTGTAAGGACTTTGTGGTTGGCGTTCTGGATCTCTGCAGAAACACAGAGGAAGTGGAGGCCATTCTGAACGGAGATGTTGACCAGAGCCCTCCGAGCGAACACCACCGGCCCTGCCTTAGCCGGGTCAAACTGGCCATTAAGTACGAAGTCAAAAAGGTACTGGGTAATGATTCATAGGCTAAAGTGAAACAGTTTCCCATTTGCTTGCAAGGCAATGTCTAATTCAATGATATTCCTACAGTTTGTGGCTCATCCTAATTGCCAGCAACAGTTACTGACGCTGTGGTATGAGAATCTATCAGGCCTTAGGCAAACCTCAATCGGTGTGAAATGTTGGACAGTGCTGGGAGTGATGGTGGGCTTGCCATTTCTTGCCATTGCATATTGGATTATGCCCTGCAGCAAGGTACATCATCATCATCCAGATTCAGTTCATCTAATAACATTGGGAAGGCTTCCCTTTTCTTCTATTGTTACAAAATTGTCTGCATTTGATCTTTTCTCCAGGTGGGCCAGGTTCTCCGCAGTCCCTTTATGAAGTTTGTAGCTCACGCAGTGTCATTCACCCTCTTCCTGGGTCTTCTGGTTCTCAATGCCTCTGACCGCTTCGCAGGAGTCAAAAACCTTCCTAACGAAACCATCACTGATCATCCGCGGCAAATCTTTCGCATCAAAACCACTCAGTTCTCTTGGACAGAGATGTTGATAATGAAGTGGGTACTAGGTGAGTATCAGTCAAGCATGAGCTGCAGATCAGTGTTAGATCATAGATAATCATATGGGTCAGTGTATTTTACAACGTAATTTATTCCTGTGATGCAAAACTGAATTTTCAGCATCATTAAGGCCTGTTCACACCAAGAATAACTATGACCATATAGAAAATATAGTTCTAAAAATCTTTAGAGTTTTCGTTCTTGGTGTGAACAGGCCTTTACTCTAGTTTTCAGTGTCACAGCCTGATTTGCTGCTAAAAAACAAACATTTCTTATTATTATCTTAAATGTTAAAAACAGTTGTGCTGCTTAATATTTTTGTGGAAACCGTGATACATTTTTTTTTTCAGAATGCTTTGAAATCTGAAATTCAAAAATCTTTTGTAACATTATTTCTTAACTGTCAGTTTTTGATCAATGCATCCTTCATGAATAAATATTTGTAATTTCTCTTTAAAAAATCTTACTGACCCCACATTTTTTGAACGATAGTATATGTAAAAAGAAAATTCTCATTTTTATTAAACAGTGATTTACAATTTTTGCTAAGGCTCTCTCTACTACATGTTTCTGTCAGAACACCACCTAAAAGAAAACTGTAGTAGGGCTTAACCATAAACCTGATGAATTTCCCTTATGACTTTTCTTTGATTTCCCTGAACAGGAATGATCTGGACTGAGTGTAAGGAAGTTTGGGCTGATGGGCCGCGTGAGTACATCATGCATTTGTGGAATGTTTTAGACTTCGGCATGCTGTCAGTCTTCGTGGCGTCATTCACTGCACGGCTCATGGCTTTCCAGCGAGCCTCCCATGCACAGCTGTATGTGGATTTGCATGTGACCAATGCAGATTTGATCAATGCCTCATTACCAGCAGATGTGGCCTACTTCACTTATGGTATGTCACAAAAAAAAAAAAAGTTTATTCAATACATAAAAATCTAACGAACTGTTACGTACCAGTATAAGACCATAAGTCTTCTTTCTGTTCTCAATGAAATGCTAAAAAAAGTCTGAAATGAAACAAAATGCTGCCATCAAGTGGTAACATCAAAAAGTGCTTCCTCTCTCTTAGCCAGGAACAAGTGGCTTCCCTCTGATCCTCAGCTCATCTCTGAAGGGTTGTACTCCATCGCTGTGGTGCTCAGTTTCTCTCGTATCGCCTACGTTCTGCCAGCCAACGAGAGCTTCGGACCCTTACAAATATCCCTTGGGCGCACTGTTAAAGATATTTTTAAATTCATGGTCATATTCATCATGGTCTTCCTTGCTTTCATGATCGGCATGTTTAATTTATATTCCTACTACTTGGGAGCAAAATACAACCCTGCTTTTACCACGTGAGTCCATAAAAGGATAATGAAAATGATTATATTTAATGGGATAGTTGTTCACCAAAAAAAGAAAAATTCTGTCATTTACTCACCCTCATGTTGTTTTACAAATTTCTCCTGTGGAACACAAAAGAAGATATTTTGCAGAATGTTCAGGCTGCTCTTTTGTGACCAAGCTAATTAATAAATAAAAGAAATAATTAAAGTACAATAAAATTAGTCTGTATGACTTGTGCACTATGTTCCAAGTCTATTGAAGATACACTACAGTTCAAAAGTTTGGGGCCTGTCAAATTTTTTTTTTTTGTTTTTTTTTTGTTAAATGAATGGTTTTATATTTAGCTAGGGTGCAAAAAAATGAAGAATAAAGTAAACATATTTGTAATGTTACAAAGAATCCTATTTTAAATAAACTGTTTTATTCATCAAATAATTCAAAAATAAAGTATCACAGTTTTCATAAAAATATTAAGCAGCACAACTGTTTTCAACATTGATAATAATAAAAAATGTTTCTTGAGCATCAAATCAGCATATCAGAATGATTTCTGAAGGATCATGTGACACTGAAGACTGGAGTAATGATGCTGAAAATACAGCTTTGACATCGCAGGAATGAATTTCATTTTTAAAATATATTCAAATAGAAAACTGTCATCTTAAATTGTAATAGTATTTCACAATATTACTGTTTTTACTGTATTTTAAAATAAAAAAAAATGGCTTGGTCAGCAAAAGAGACTTCTTTCAAAAGCAGTAACAGAAATCTTACAGACTCAGAACTTTTAGAATAATGTATAAATAGCTTGTGTGAAAAAGTAAAATTTAAGCTGATAATCTTCCCCTCAACTCTCATATTAATGCCTTAAATTTTGCCGTTTGATATCTCAAAAATGCCTCTTTTTATGTCCCACCAATGAAAGACAGTCATATAGGTTTTGAATAAATGCTAGTAAATTATGATGCAATTTAAGAACTATCAGTGAATAGTTTCCTTGTCATTTTGCATGTATGTGTCTGTTGCAGGGTAGAGGAAAGCTTTAAAACGCTGTTCTGGTCCATCTTTGGTTTATCTGAGGTGATCTCTGTGGTCTTGAAGTATGATCATAAGTTCATTGAAAACATTGGTTACATACTTTACGGGGTCTATAATGTCACAATGGTGGTGGTCCTGCTTAATATGCTCATAGCCATGATTAACCACTCATACCAGGAAATTGAGGTGAGACAAATGTATTTTGCAAACAAATAATAATACTTAAAATTACCACTTGTCATAATATGGTTATTTTTGTGTGTATGTGTGTGTGTGAACAGGAGGATTCTGATGTAGAATGGAAGTTTGCTCGTGCAAAGCTGTGGCTCTCCTATTTTGATGAAGGCAGCACTCTTCCACCCCCCTTTAATCTAATGCCCAGCCCCAAATCCTTCTATTACATGGCTCAGCGCACCAAAGCATGCCTAGTGAGTTTATGCAAGGCCAGGGTCCGTAGCAACAGCAGCCAGCAGGACATGGGAATGGCCAATTCACGGTCTAAGGTCAGAGATCAGCAAGGGTTTTCAAATTGTTCTGATCAAGAAATGGCCATTCTTCATTTTTATATCTTTACAGCTTCATCGGTTTCGACCTTACCATGCACAAGAGGGATTCACAGTTAGGAATCCCATCAAACACCCCACAAGATATCAGGCACTAATTGATTTTTTTTATTATTCTTAAATGTTCCTGTACAGTATTTCCCAGGGAAAACCTTACTCTAAACCTTCTCTCATAGAAACTCATGAAGCGTCTCATCAAGCGGTACGTCCTGAAAGCCCAAATTGACAGTGAAAGTGATGAGATCAACGAAGGTAAGATTTATCCGTTTTATTGTCTAATATCTTCATTCATTAGTGTCTCTTGTGTGATTTATTTTTTCCCTAAAATATATTTTACTGACTGATGTTTTACGTGTCAAACGATAAACCATAAAGTATTAAAGTGCCCTTATTATGCTATTTTAAAGGTTCCTAATTTTTGTTTTGGAGATTTCCTGCAATAGGTTTTTATGCATCCAAGGCCGAAAAACCTTGTGATTTCTGAGTCAAATTTTTCTTGAAACCGGTCAAACTCTTGTTTTCGCATTGCCTCTTCTCCACAGGTGAGTTGAAGGAAATCAAGCAGGACATTTCCAGCCTCCGCTATGAGCTCCTGGAGGAAAAATCACAGGCCACTGAAGAACTTGCTGAACTGATCCAGGAGCTTGGAGACAAACTCAGCAAAGGAACCAAGAGACCATGAAAAATGAACTCTTGTGAATGTAGCTGAAAGTGTCCTAGGCCAAAACTACAGGTCATCAAATACAGATTTGCTGAAATATTTAGTTTAGATACAAACTTGAAAGTTTCTTGATACGCTTAAGACATTAGTTTGTGAAGTAGGTTTGATTTGTGGTTGCCATTTGGGTGTAGGATGCCATTTAATAAAGTAATTCTAGTACGGGAGAGATGCAATGCTATAATAATACCAATAAATTCAGGTGAATGTATTACCACAATACCTATACTATACTGTAAAAAAATATATATGTTTAATAAGTTATGACAACGTATGTTTTCACATAGCTTTATCTCACCAAATATTTTAAGCAATTTTCAAAAAATTTTTACAAGCTATACAAGATTCAACTCATTTTTTTAAAGTCAGTTTAATGTAATTTAAGTTGAAATTACTTAAACATCCAAGATGATTGTAAAAAAAAAATAAAAAAAATAGAGCTTTAAATTTTTAAGTACAGTGTATCAACATGAGTTTTGAATATTATGACATTAGTCCTGGTGCTGGAGTATCCCAGTGCTGCACATTATGGTCTTGGATGCTTGACTTATGAGCTTATGATATAAATAAAGGTGTGACAAAGACATCAAAAAAGTGCATGGGGAACTCAAGAGATGCAATAGCATTTTTCTATTTTTTTTTTTATTATTATTTAAATCATATATGATGACTACTGCATTGCAATGAACAAAAATAGAACAATGCTCAAGCGTTAATCTAACAAAACCTGTCAAGAAGTTGCCCAAGTCATATTTCACCCCAAACTCATGAGAAAAAAATACATAATTACATTTTGCCTGAAGAAAATTAAGCCATTTTTTTTTAAAGGACTGTTAAAGTTGGCACGAAACTGAAGTTGTGATAGTCTTTTCTTCCCTATTGTTATGTATATCTGAGTGAAACAGCTTCTCAAACTGAAAAAATTATATATATAGGGTGGGACTTGATTTTGTACATGGGGAATTGAGTGGATGGTTTTGGTTTGCTTCGGATATGATGGGATATACCCTAATTCATCACCAAATCCCCCCATCCCTGGATTGTGATGGCCCACTAAAGAATTATGAATGCCCCCCGCAGGTCGTCCTGGGTTTGCTATTGATGTGATGTGAATGACAGGTTGTCCTGACTTTGCACCACTAAACATGTCATCAGAGAAGAGAAGGGATGTCACTGCAAGGAAGTTATTTTAATTACAGATTACGAGGGCACATGAGTAATACTAATTATAAATAATGATGGTGCCCAGATAAATAATTTATAATAAATAATGCAATATTTATTCAATTTAAAATTTTTAAATTTGTATCAATATTTATTAAATATAAAAAATTTAAATGTTGATTTCATTGTGACCTTAAGTCCTTTAAAAATAATGTCACAATGCAAAATTATCTTAATGGTAGGCTTGGTTTTTATGTCAAATAGAACATGAAAACAACAGGTCTGTGTGTGGTAGTACTGAACATTATTATAATGTATTTTAAATATGAAAATAAAATTATATCGAAAGTTCCTGGTTGTGCTTAATTTTCTGATACAATAATTAAAGAAATTCCAATTTAATATTTGTAAAATAATGTCACGTTTTCTTGAAACAAATGAAAAAAACGATAACAATTTCTGTCATTCCCACAAAGACTGTATCCTAAAACCTGTCAAGGGCCAGAGTCGTTTCAGATACTTCAAAAGAAATTGGCAGTAGGCCTAATATCTTGTTTATAAAGAAAATTAAACCCATTCTTCTAATTGTTTTGGCATTATTTTCATGACAATTAAGCATTTATGAAAACTTAACAAAATGCACTACAGTGGCCAAATAAAGGAGGGGAAATGTATGTTAAAGAAAATAATGATGCAAAACGATGCAAAAACAACATATCAAGGGCGAAACGTGGCTTGTGCTGCGTTTCTCAAAATCGTGATCTAAGTTGATCCACTGGTGCCAAATTCTGTTTTTTTACGATGCATTTGAGAAACGCAGCCCTGCCCTGAACGTTTTCGTACGAATCACCCACAAACACCTCCTCGCAGGCTCGCCGAGTTCTGATGAGACCCAAAAGTCATAAAAAAAGACCTTCTGATGAGACCAAAAGTCCAAAAAGACCCAGTTCCACCCTTTCTGTTTGACAGCAAAATCCTCCAATAACGCATCTCCAACTACACCCCCACGCGTGGCGTTTTCAGGAAGTGATACTAAATGGAATTTCTGCCTTTCCCCACGTGAGCCTCCATCGAAGCACCACGCGCAGCAAGACCAAACCGGCTGCTAACGATAAGTATATCACGTCACTGGGAAACAGCGGCGAGCGAGTTCTGGACCACAAAATACCTGCCGTACGGACGCGGCGGAGCAGATAATTCTAGTCTGTGAGTACGCTGCAATAATGTCTGTTATTAAACTCGCTTCGGTTATTTTGATCACGTGTTGAGGATAAAATAAATGCAAACGGGTGGTTTTGCACGAGCGGCTCGTGGCAGTAGGGATGTTTTCGGGCGCGAGAGGCCCGCGCGCAGGGCTTAGCGCATCAAACTTGAGTCGCTCTTTTCTCTTCCACCCACAACAAGCCTTCTTTTAATCAAGTAACAATTCTGTCCGATCCATTCCGATTTCTATAGTGAATGATCCGCCTTTAAAATCTCTGACAATTCAAGCACTTCGCGCTAGCAAGCTAAAGTTATCGTTTTCAGCAGGTCCAGACAGCGCGAGGAAGATGGCGGACGACCCCAGCGCAGCGGACAGGAACGTGGAAATTTGGAAGATTAAGAAGTTAATCAAAAGCCTCGAGGCGGCCAGAGGGTGAGGCTCGCTCTGTCAGATCCTCTATATTTGTATACAGGTGTTGAATGACAAATAATAACACATCTAGTGTGCGATTTGATTCGTTCTTTGTGGGGGGGGGGGACCACATGCTAACCAGCTTGCTAACAGCTGTTGTAGAGAGAAGCATGGTGGACGGAGAACGAGACCGCTCATTGTACAGCTCTTTATTTCCTAAATATTGTGTTGTGGGATAAAGAGCAGGGAATGTTATATGTGGTGTCGTTTGAAATGTCAAGCACCTTCGGGATGACGCTTTAAAGCGGGCTGATGGAGGTGACGTTTGCTTTATGGGAGAGATTGTGCTGCTAAATATGTTTTGTTTTTTTTTGTGAAAAGATTAGTTTTTTTTTTATGTTAGATTTTATTATTACGGTTTGATAACATCTTTGTTGTAGTTGTCTTAGTGTACTATGACTATTCAACCAGTCGCCTTGAGGACGTATGTATGTTTTGTTACATCGTTTTTACAATGAAAGTGAATGTTAAACATAATGACAGCCTCAGTTATCTTCTCTTTTTAAGTGATGAACTACCCAAGTAATGTTGACTCAAATGTACTCATAAACAGTTTAGATGTCAAGTTAGCATGATGCTCATTCAGTACTGTTCAAGGGAACAGTAAGTTAAATTGACCAAAAGTGACAGTAAAGACATTCAATGTTACAGAAGATTTCTATTTTAAATGCTGTTCTTTTGAACTTTCTATTCAAAGAATCCTGAAAAAATGTATTGTTTCCACAAATATGCAGCACAACTGTTTTCAGCATTGATGATAATAATAAGAAATGTTTCTTCAGCAGCAAATCAACATATTAGAATGATTTCTGAAGGATCATGTGACTGAGGACTGGAATAATGATGCTGAAAATTCAGCTTTGCCATCACAGGAATAAATTACATTTATAAGTATATTCACATAATAAAACACTTATTTTAAATTTTAATATTTCACAATATGATCATAAAAACAAATCTTACTGACCCCAAACTTTTGAACGGTACTGTATGTTCATGAAAAGTTCTCAGACTGTTCTATTCTCTTCTTTCTCAGAAATGGCACCAGTATGATATCCCTCATCATCCCACCCAAGGATCAGATTTCACGTGTTGCTAAGATGTTGGCCGATGAGTTCGGCACGGCTTCGAACATCAAGAGCAGAGTCAACAGACTGTCTGTTCTAGGAGCCATTACCTCCGTACAGCAGAGACTCAAACTCTACAACAAAGGTAAATATGTGGATTTAGTTTAATCTAAGAGCCATTTAACTTCTCAGATGATGGAATTTCATTGTGCTTGGTATGTTTAACTTTTCCAAAGTGATGCTGTTCAAATATTAAACTGGCAGTTGAAACACATTTGCTGTGTATGTGTGGGTATGATAGAGAGTGGCGCCTGATTTAATCTTTTCATTAGGTGTGGTCTCTCCTGATCCCCTCACACGAGTCTGCTGTTTATCTTGCAGTGCCTCCTAATGGCCTGGTGGTGTATTGTGGCACCATTGTGACTGAGGAAGGCAAAGAGAAGAAAGTAAACATTGATTTTGAGCCTTTTAAACCAATCAACACATCCTTGTATTTATGTGACAACAAGTTCCATACTGAGGTAAATTATCTATCTGTTTATTTATCTAACTATGTATCCTTCTATCCTATCTGTCGTAACAACTATTATAATTTTTTGTTCACAGGCTCTAACAGCTCTGCTGTCAGATGACAGCAAGTTTGGCTTCATTGTGATTGATGGTAGTGGTGCCCTGTTTGGGACTTTACAAGGCAACACAAGGGAGGTGCTGCACAAATTTACCGTGGACCTTCCCAAAAAACATGGTAAACGTGTCTTCAAATCGCATGCTGTGACTCTTGTTCTTTTATAGGATTTTGAATTCAACCACTTGTTTCCTTTAACCTTCTTTTAGGTAGAGGAGGACAGTCAGCTCTTCGATTTGCACGTTTGAGGATGGAGAAGAGACATAACTATGTGCGTAAGGTAGCGGAGACTGCTGTGCAACTCTTCGTGTCCAATGACAAGGTCAACGTGGCAGGACTGGTTCTTGCCGGATCGGCCGACTTCAAGACGGAGCTCAGCCAGTCAGACATGTTTGATCCAGTATGTTCTCTTAGCATCAAATGATTTGCAAACTTAATTCAGGGTTTTGGTTCTTTTCTGACTTTGGTTCTTCTGCACATGTAGAGGTTACAAGCAAAGGTTCTCAAGCTGGTTGACATATCATATGGAGGAGAAAACGGTTTCAACCAGGCCATTGAGCTCTCAGCGGAAGTGCTCTCCAATGTCAAGTTCATCCAAGAAAAGAAACTAATAGGTAGTTAATCCAAGAAGCATTTACAGGCTTGATAAAGGTGATAGACATGCTGGGAAAAATTTTTTGTGGCCTAAAACACTGGGCTTTCAGTAGTTTTTATGGTGTGTTTTTTTTTTTTTTTTCTTGTGTAGTGACTTGTGTCTCTGATTTCAGGACGATATTTTGATGAGATCAGTCAGGACACAGGGAAGTATTGTTTTGGAGTTGAAGACACGCTCAAAGCGCTGGAAATGGGAGCGGTGGAGATTCTTATAGTTTACGAGAACCTGGACACTATGCGTTACGTCCTACGTTGTCATGGAGAAAATACTACACCAGAAAATGGTATGCACACCCTCATTCTTATACGTGCAATTGCACAATATTTGCAAAATAGAAAATGATTCCTTTCTCGGTTTAATTTCATTGCTTTTTTATCAGATGAAAAGACTCTCTATCTGACACCAGAACAGGAGAAGGACAAGTCTCATTTCACTGACAAAGAGGTATGTAAAACTGTCAACTAAATTCAGATAATTATTTTTATGTTATTCAGCAGATTTTCTTATTTATTATAAAAGAGTAGTACAGATGCTCAAGTCTAAAACTCTTTCCCTTGAATGACTTGAGTTTAAGGGCCATACTCAAGCAAACATTGATGATCTCATGGCCTGAAATGAGACCAGCAGCCTTCGAGTTAAAACCCTTTTAGTTAAAAATCTTTAGGATTTTATCTTCCAATCAGTACCAAGCTCATTGCAGTTCTGTTTTGATTTATCAGGATTATGCATTGCAGATCCTAAAGTCTGAGACTACATTGAATACATTGCCCTTTGTGCAAAGGAAAGTTTCCATGGATGTTAAAGGTTTGTTCTGCGTGGCGCTGACTGTTTATTAGCTCTGACCAATATTAGACAACACGGCGCGAGCTCGATCACACCACACCGTTACTACACAGTGCTGGGAAATCCAGAGAGGAGAAAAATTCTGTTATAAACCACAGATAATAGATCAGACAGAGCTGATGTGGAAACCAAGAGAAACATTGTGCCATTAATGAAGAAGTTATAGAGGGCTTTTCAATCCACAATATTCACCATGGATTTAATGTTGTAACACTAACTGTAACCATGGTATTGTGGCAGAAATAGTCAAATGTTTTTACATTATTCATGTCAGGCTTCGTACAACCTTTTGAGAGTGAAATTCAAGCCATTTTTATTGACTTTCAAGTGCTTTACACTTTTTCCAGCACTAAGGCTCTAAATAATAATCAATTTTAATGTTTTTTTAATGTGATGATTTGTAAAACTAAAAGTTTAAAGATGAAGGAGAACTAACACTTTGTTGCAAACAAACACTTTTATTAAAAAAAGACATGAAAATACCACTATAACCAGTAGATGGCAGCAGAGGAGCACTTATTGACTTGTTAGCCATTTCCACTCCCTAATATATGGAAAAGTCAACAAAGTCTCATGAAAACAAAAAAACGTTGTCAAATTGTGACTGAATCGCACAGAAAGCAAGTAAAGGGCACTCCTTTTATAAGAGTAGAATATTTTTCCCTGTGAAATTAGGTGTTGTTAATAAGTTAGCGATTATTATTGGCTTATTGCGATTATTGGTGGTTAATGGGCGGTTGGTCTTGTATACAAGACATGAAAATAAATCAAATGTCAAGGAAGAAAAATTTGTTTTGTGACAAGGTAGTGTGGTCAACCTCAAAAATGGGCCAGGGGCGGGCAGCGTTCTGTACGCCATGAGAGTATCGTGATATGTACCTTGGGTGGTGTATTGCGGTTTTTCGCAACAAGTTTGCGTGTTTAAGTTTAAGCAAGAGGTTTTTTCTTGTGCGTCAAGCAGGTTCGGTTGAGCCTCTGTTTATGTTTGCTGATCAATGTTTATATATGAATAAAAGCCTAAATTCAATCTGTTCATCATATAAAGCGAGTTTGGACTAAACCGCTCAATTCATATGGATTAGTTTTATGATCTCTTTATAAACGTTTTGAAGCGTTAAAATTTCATTTGCTTAGCTATCTATGGAGGGACAGAAAGCTCTCAGATTTCATCAAAAAGATCTTCATTTGTGTTCCGAAGATAAACGAAAGTCTTACTGGTTTGGAACTACACGAGGAGTAATTAATGACAGAATTTTCCATTTTTGTGTGAAGTAACCCTTTGGTCGGTTATGTCTTAAGTATATGTAAACAGCTGAGAAAGATAACGTGTATCAGTATTGGATCCATGCATTCACCACATGCACACTTGGCTGCACTGATTGCTTATCCTTATCGCGTAATATTTGCTTTGCACTATAACCAATGTTTGCCGATGTATAATGTTAACGGTACCATATATGTTTGTTATAGACGGGTCAGGAGCATGAGCTGATCGAGAGCATGCCACTGCTTGAGTGGTTCGCCAATAACTACAAGAAGTTTGGGGCCACGCTGGAAATAGTTACAGACAAAAGTCAGGAGGGCTCGCAGTTTGTGAAAGGCTTCGGAGGCATCGGTGGTAAGTACTCCACAGATTTTGATTTGTTAGGAAAAGGAAAAATATTGTTTTATCAATATAAATTCCCCCCCCCCCCCCCCAGGAATCTTGAGGTACCGGGTGGATTTCCAAGGCATGGAGTACCAGGGAGATGATGACGAGTTCTTTGATTTAGATGACTACTAGGTAGTCGGGACTGACATAAAATTCAAATATAAGATCCCTCCCCCTGTACCACCCCCCCCTCCCCCCCCCCCCCCCCCCCTTCACCTATCCCGCAAACGGCAGGGGAACGAAGGAGATGGAATCAGCAGGAGGGAGAATAAGAATTTGAGATGGCGGCGGATGGTCTGTGTGTCCCTGGCTTTAGAATACAGTGACTCCATCTCAGGACTGGAAGAGGTGGAGTTTTCTCCTCCACTAATTAGCAGGTCATCGCAACATCATGGCCGTGGCCCGTCTGCCTGTCCTGCCTCAGCTCTTCACAAAACACTCTAGGCTTTCAGATCTACTTTTTCTTCCCTTTTAATCTCACTCCTTTCTTACTTTTGGCTCTCCTTTTATAATGGCATCTGCTGCTGTTGCATTTTATTCAAATGTATTATATTTTCTCTTACTCAGTGTATGAAGAAAGCAGTAGCAAACTATTAGATCAGTGCTGCTTACCCAGACACCTCAAGCCCATTGCCAGGCCTGCGTTTTAATTTCCTGGTTAGTCCAGACTTGATTTGTTGCCTTGTTTCTGCTGTAAACCAGTGTGGTGGTGGTGCACTCTGAGCCAGCGGTACACCCTGCTCCTCCCATCGCATTGTGCCCACTTTGAGGCGTGTCTTGCTCTCAAATGGACCATGTTAGTAACTGGACCCATCCCTCCATGAAGACCGAGAACCGTCTTTTACAGTACATTTCCCTCGCTTGTTTTCCTCAGCCCCCAGGAGATGCTACTTCTCGAAATAAACTATATGAGTGCCTGAATTTTGCAGTTTGTGAGATGTGAGCAGTGTACCAGCATCTGGACCGTAACTTCAAACGTTTCTGAACAAAAAAATCTTAGCTCGAGCCTTCAGCACTCATTAGTATATGACGGCTTTACCGGCAGAACACATGCATGGGAATGTCCTTTGGGACTTATTATGGGGTGGGGGTGGGGGTTGGGGTGGGTTACTGTGTTAACTGTGATGTGTGAGAGTATACGTCAGTTTGGCTGTTTCATTCCCTTTTAGAAGACCTGCCACAGACTACAAGCCTCTAATTCCTATCCATTTTGTCCTGTCATATTTTATTAGCAGATTGGTTTTTAGAAAGACAATCTGCAAATCAGTGATATTTTGGACCTTTAACAATTATGGCATGGTTGGTGTTCTGAAGCCTACTAAAACGAACAGATAACCCAATAATGAAAAAGGAGAGAAATATCCAAATAACGGGCCCAAAATATTTTTGCAAATATTATGTTGTATATTTTCTCATTTTCTTTGATCCGTCACTATTTTGTATAAATCATTTGTTACATCTGGACACAGACATTAAACGTTCTCATTGTTTGCAAATTGCACTTAAAGTTTGTTTATTTTGCAAAGCTATTTTATCTTAATTGATTCTGAGTTTGATAAGTTTGAAAAGATTAGTTTGCCTGCCAAATTAACACATGCTGGTTGAGGAAGTCAATTAATTATAAGCAGGAAAGGGAAGGTAGATATTTTTCTGATGCACTTAATTAAAAATTGTTTAGATCTACTTGATGCTTCTGGCATAGTTGTCACCAGCATACAATCAGCAATATTCTTAATAATATGTGAATCATTGGGGATAACCCCATTTTTTAACCTAGTACCAGACGGCAGCCAATAGCTGTACATTTTACAAAACGGACAAAACCCTTTTGTCAATCGGCGACCAACCACGAATGTTGGTAGATTATGATCATGACGTAGTCCGTCTGTACCCGCTTTGTACCTTAGCAGCAGGAATTATCCAATCACAACGCAGACAACGCCCATTTGGTCAGCTTTGGTTATTTGACAGCCAATCGGAGAGTTCGAATCAAGAATTCTATCTCCGCCTCCTTTTCGTGACGTGCTTGTGTCGCAGGGCGGGGTTTCCATTTTCACTGCGAGTTTCGGGGAACAAACATGGAGCCGGAGATGGAGGACAAAACCTTAGAACTAATGGTGAGTACTCGGTTGTGTTTCGAGAAAGATTTTTTGGGATGTTCTAAAGACTTTCGCGTTTATACATTCATATTACCGGTTACAAGCACAGCCTGGTTGAACATAACCAGCTTGTGAAGTGGGTAGGGATCGGTTGAGTTGAGGGGGAAGGAGGGGTGAGGAGCGAGAGAGAAATGGCTGGCTCGGCTGACAGGGAGGGCCCTGCTATGTATCGCTGTCTCACTTGGTGGTTTTCACGTCTCTCCCCCTTGTTTTCCATTTTATGCAAAAGGTGATACGTTAGTAGACAAGACCAGCAGGTGTTATTGGTGGTGGTTGAGGATATTTATTGAGCTAGTGGCGAATATGGAGTGAGGATAGCTACCGCGGCATCGTGGTGAGTCCGAGGCTCGTCGACTTTAGCCGGTGACTTGAGCTTCACTGCGGCGCCTCTGCGCCACTCACTCCAGCCTATAATCTGCTAGTACAGACGAGTTGTGGTTCATATGGAGTCCCAGAATCCTTCACTATGTTTTAAAGTTTTTAAAACAACAATTTCTCTCGCACAAAAACGTCTAATTTACGTGACACGACATATTTTAACTGGAGTTTAAAGCTGCGTAATAGGAAGTAACCGTGCTGTCAATTGCAAATGACATTTCTGAGCCAAACAATGAGGAAATATACAAATATTGTAACTTTTACTAGAATCTTGGTTTAATGTGAAAGAATAGTCGTGTTTTGGTAACCAGGCATCTTTTTAGGGAAATGCAAATCTTCATTGTTGATGTGAAGGAAGTAATAGCAAGCGGCTAGGTGGCTAACCGCATCAAACCATTAGCCTACGCCAACTAATTAGGATATTTTCTCATTAAACTCATTGTTTTTTGTTTTAGACTTTTATGAATAGAAATTTTATAAGACTCACAATAAAAATAAACTGAATTCCTCCAAGTTTGTCCTTCACTAGTTAAGCATCACATTTGACATGATTTACATCTGTGTGTTATTGTCTCATCAATTTTAATTAAATAAAACATTTCTGTTAATCTAAAACATTTTTATAGCGCCTTTAAGTGTATTGACTTATTTAAATGTGTCCTTTATTAATTAGGCTGTCTCTGAATCAATATCATCTTGCCAATACAATATCATTATAGAATCAGTTTTACAGATTGGACTTGATGCTTGTTGCTATGGATACACTGTAATGGTAGGAGTGAATGCTCTTGAGTTTTTGCACTTTTTATTGTGAAGCTTGAGAAATTAAGATTGAAGATAACAAGCCACGTGCATTTGTGTATAGACAGCAGAGGACTCATAATGAAACAAAATCATGCAAATGTCAAAAATGCAAAATACTAAAATGAAAATGGAACCATAAAAACAGACTAATTCAATATATTTATAAAACTATAATACTAGTATCTCAGTGATGGTAAAACAACACTGGTGTCTAGCTTTGATATAACACCCCTTTCAGTCCAGAGAGCTTTTGCCCAAGTTTATAAAGATATTCCCGAGATATTCAAATGGTGATTATGGATTAAAGCAGGTGCTGAGTCGTGTATATTAAGGACATCATCTCTGTGTTGCCTGTGTTTGGGTTGTAAGCATATCCTTGTGGTGGCCTTGGCTAGAGGACAGCTGTTGACACGATACCCAAACGCCTACACACCCTGCTCCATCCCACATCTTAACAGCATGCTGATGGAGAATCTGTCCAATTATTCAGCACACAGAGATCGTAGGCTGGTGCTCAGTCCTTTCATCTGCTTTCCAACAAACAATGCGATGGAATTATGAACGCATGCGAGCAGATGATGAAAGGGTGATGTTTAGCGTCGCTGTCAAGCGGAAACCTTGTGTCTCCAAAAACCGCTTTTCAGGAAATGGAAAACAAACACTACACTGCATTGTCAAAGTTGATATTGTGTCTTTATATGGTCAGACGCTTGCATGTGTCATTATATTATTAACATTTTACCAAAATCAAGCTCAATTGAGTTACAAGGTTTTTGATTGGAGAATTTCTTGTTTTGTCCATCATTTGAACACAAATAAGTGCATCGCATTACGTGTTTGTCTACTTGGAGGTTATGAAGTTTACTGTAGCTATGTGGGCGGCTGAGCTGACTTCTTTCTGTCTTTTGGCCGAAATCTCATATTATGAAAGATGAAGTGCTATGCACTGGCTTTTTAAGTCCGTATTGGCTATGACTCGATGATAAATGCTAGACTAAGACCCTTTTCTCCACCATTTTTATATATAGTAAAGAAAATGCTACTTTTTAATAGAACTCAATAGTACTTTATTTACCCTTGCATTGCAAACAAGCAGAGACGGTCCAAACTGTGTGTGGCACTTATTTCACGATAGAGCCGCGTGGAGTTATGTTTTAAAGACAGTTTGAGGATCCAGTGGAGTTACAAGTTTCAGTCACAAGCGCTTTTTAATAATTTTCATTGGTTTAAGATTTGCAAAACCCACATACAGATGTAAAGGGTGAACAATAGTAATGATTTATATAAAAAAATAAATAAATAGACAAAATATGGAGATACAAGGTTTCCGCCCGAAAGCGACAATAGAGCCCCTTTCACACAGCGCGTTGATCCCGGGAAATTGCCAGAACGCCTTCTGTGTGAACGCAAACACGACCCGGGATTGATCCCAGGTTGGGGACCTATAGTAACATTGCCGGGATCAGTCCCGGAACGTGCGCTTTGTGAAAAAAGCCGTAATCAATGCCGTGTCGTAATGACAGGGATGGAAATTAGCACCCGCCACCAGCCAAATGCGGGTGATTTTGTGTTGTGGCGGGTAAACTCGCTTCACATACCGGCCACCGTGGCGGGTAAATAAAAATAGCATACTGTTTCACCCGGACGGCAGACACTTTTAGAGGAGGCACACCTTCAACACACGCGCGCTTCTTCCGTCGAGACTCGACGAGGGAAGAAAACGTGGGAGCGCGAGAGGCAGTGTGCCATCCAAAGGGAGAGCTAGCCGCGAGCGCATGGTGTATTTTCAGGGCGGGGTAGCTCTCTTGCGTCGTACCGCACGCTTCTTCCGTTGAGGCTTGAGCGCGAGAGGCGGTTATTGCCGTCCCAAAGGAGAGCTAGCCGCGAGTGCATGATGTAAATATGACAGAACAGGCATACTCTCGCAGAGAGAGCAACCTCCAGCATAGAGTGCGGTTCAGCATCGGTTCAGTTTTTTGTTTAATCTGCCCTACTCATTTAATGAAATGTATATCAGTTCATGGTAAAGAGAAAATGTCAGTATTTCATTGAGACTTGAGATTAATTAAACTGCTTAATTATTGTAGATCTTGTAGTATTATTTTTCACATGCAGTTACACATTGTCGGTTTAAAACAAGAAAGTGGCTAGTAAAAACATTGAGTGGCTGGTAGATTTTGAAATCCACCAGCCACAGTGGCCGGTGGACAAAAAAGTTAATTTCCATCCCTGCGTAATGATGATGCTGAAGTGAAGTGAAAGCAGGCTATTGAAACGGTATGTAATGCGCTAGTTTATGATCAAATCAGAGAAAAAAATGCACAAGCGTGGTTTCTCCAGAGAGAAATCGCAGCTCATAAGCAAACTATAGACGCTGCTGAGACATTACATGTCACATCGATGTCACGTGTCTTTACGGGATTTTTACTGGTTGTGTGTGAACGCACTTTCTGATTCGGAAAATCACTGGCAGTGTGAATGAACCAAAATCAAACGAACCCGGGTCAAATCCCAGGTCACTCTATCCGTGTATTTTCCGGAATCTCTGTGTGAAAGGGGCTTAGGTCTCGTATAGGAGTGGGTCCGGTTTATATTGTGGTCCTCTTTTTGCATTTTTGGTTCAATTTGATGTAAAGACGACAATGTGAAATAATGGTGGGTTTTTTTTCTCCTCCTGCAGAACACCTCTGTCATGGACTCGCAGACTGCAGACCGCTCCCCAAAGATCACAATTTTTAAGGTGAGGTGGATGAGCCGTATCTCCGTGTTTGTCAAAGCCAGAAAAAATAATAAACGGATACTACAATAAGGACCAGTTGAGTAGCCTCTCCCTGCACTATGAAGGATTTTCCATATTGAAGTACTGTTGACTTAGGGTTTTGTTGTGGGGCAGTGCCTAATCTGTGTCTGGAAAACCTCTGTGTCCATTTCCGCTGGCCTTTATTGCATCCGTATTTAGGATTAATGTGTCCTCTTGCATTTTTGAGATGTCTGGGTATCAACAGTGTGCCCAAAATGATCTGGACACTTATACTATCGTAAAGTTTTGTAATGTTTTAGATAGAAATCTCTTATTCTCACCAAGACTGCATTTATTTGATCGAAAATACAGTAAAAGCTGTAGGCTAATCCTGTGAAATATTACATTTGAAAATAACTATTTTGGATTTATATTAAGATACAATTTATTCCTGGCAAAGCTAGGTTTTCAGCATTAGTTTTTAGTGTCACATGATCTATCCGAAATCATTCTAATTTGCTTATTTGGTGCTCAAGGCACATTTCTCATCAATTATAATCAGTGATGCTTTGTTTAATGGAAACCGTGATACATTTTTATTCAGAAATCTTTTGTAAGCTTTGATCAATTTAATGCATCCTTGATGAATAAAAATATTAATTTCTTTAAAAAAAAAAAAACTTTTGCACGGTGATGCAAATTAAACATCATTACAAACTATCTGAATTTGATATTTAAACAAGTGGCATCTGCCAACATATAATGCTAGACCTTTTTCTCACTCAACTTCACTTATCTGAGACATTTTAAATGCCTCGGTACAGTACGATTCGGGACGGGAAACCCTGCTTGGTGGAAACTAGGCATAAATGTTGTTTTTGATTAAAAGCAGGAGAATGTAATGTTAAAACTATCACTGTATCTTAAGTCAGTAACTGAATGCAGCTCTTTTAACCCCTTAGTTGTTTTTTTAACCTTAAGTGTTCTGCTGGTGGTACACCCCATGTGAAAAAAATTGTAATCAAATTACTAAACAACCACTGAATGGAATGACACTATGTATAATTTTAAAGCTTAGAAACTCAGCTTTTTAATGCATGTAACCATTTTGATCAACTCTTACGAGTGCTGAGTTGTCCCTCTAAACCGTACTGTACCGCCGGCGGCCGCCACCTAGCGACAAAATCATATTTTTCAAAACTACTGACTTGATCAACACAAAATAGGTGTCATTTTGAAAGCTTAGTCTTAACTTTACAATGCATGTAGCCCATTTGATTATCTCCTAAGTAGTACAGTGTGATGCACGGAGTAGAAAACCACAAACATTATTGGTTTGGGCTTTGACGAAACTTGAGCAAGTTTTTGTACGTGAAATGAGTCTTTACATTTGTCACTCGAAAAATGCCTTCAGGACTTAATGAGTTAATGGTTTAAAGGGGAACTTGGCAACTCTAGCCATTTCTTCGCTGATTTTCACTTTTGTTTTCGCATATTGTCTCAACGAGCTCCCCCTACAGCTGTGAGGCGTATATTTCACAACAATGTCATAAAAAAACTCACTTGCGGCCCCTCCTCCCCCTTTCTACCGCTGCTCATGTACATTTGTTATTATCGGAGCCGGCCAACTTTATCATGTGGAGCTATGTCTACCGAGGTGGGTAATACATCATACACATTGAGGGCGGTGTGTGTGTTTATGTCGAATTGCCGTAAAGCAGTTTGTGTTTCTCGCTCGTTCTCGCTTCTCACGAGACTTCCTATTTCCAACTTACCGGGATGTTAGTCCCCATGTTGCAAGATTGGTTTTCTGCCTGGGAACTCTGGGGGGAGCGGGGAAAGTCACCATTTTCACTGGAACAGGTTATTAAATAGGGCTGGGTAAAAAATATCGATTTCTCGATTTTAATCGATTCTCATTTTTACGAACCGATATCGATTCTTATATCCCAAGAATCGATTAGTCATCCTGTTTTCAGTTGGTGAATGAATGGAACATTGTAGCGCGCATCCCATCCAATAAACGCAATAATCTTTGTGCTTTGTTACTATTGATATGAAACAAAGTCTCAGATTTCAAATTAGGTCCATTTTCTTACGAAATTCAAAAACACAACCGTTTTGGCGCTCTGGCGCGAGATCGCTCTGGCGCAGCTCAAGAGAATCAGCAGCGCCGAGCACACATGATCTTCTCTTCCGCCTTATGTCATGAAACGTCACATTTACTTCAGAAAAACCATATCCAGTGACCGGCATGAACTCGTTAGTCAGCTAGAAAAATTAACTCTAGAGGAGCATTTTGCTAAATATGTGCACCATATTACATATTCATTATACATGTTTTTTTATGGTCTTCAATATTTAATGCATGTTTGAATAAATCTGCAAGTGTTTATGACAGCCACCATTTAAATGTTTATATTTCATATAACTTTATTATTAGAAAAATAAATAAGTGTAATTTAAGTGTTTGTATACAAATCAGTAAATCTTTACCTTCAATATTAGGCTATAGTAGGCTAATGAAACAATTTTAATGATACAACTGACTCCCATAGTTTACAGCATTGGTTAAGAGATTTGTTTTCCTTGAGAAAATTTGCCATGTATTGTACCTGATATCCAAAATAATCAATGTTGAATTAAATCGAATCGAAATGGAATCAAATTGCAAGCTTGTGAATCGAAATCGAATTGAATTGTGAAATTTGTGTCAATACCCAGCCCTATTATTAAACCATCCAAATGATTTCTAAACGGTTTTATTAAGTTAAAATAGAAAAGTGTTAAAGGGGAACTTGGCAACTGAGTAAATGCATCTGCTTTGAAATGCTATGATAGTTTTCATTCTCTATCAGCCCAATCCTTTCCAATACAGATTTTTTCTGGTCTCATCTAACATATCTATTTATTTGTTTTTCCTTGTACGATTCTCCCAGCCTATCTTTATCTGTCCTCAGGTGACTAATGGACCTTTGACGGGCTCTAGGAAGCGGCCATCGGAAGGAAATTACGAGAAGGAGAAGGACGTGTGTATCCAGCTCTTTGATCAGTGGTCTGAAGCGGACCAGGTGGAGTTTGTGGAACACCTGATCTCACGCATGTGCCATTACCAACACGGCCACATAAACTCCTACCTCAAACCCATGCTCCAAAGGGACTTCATTACGGCACTGCCAGGTATTACATATAATCCTTATTCTGAAGGTGCTGTTTTTGATGGAGGATCCATGCATTACATTTAGCCTTAATAATAAAGATAGACCATGTTTGTATAAGCCTATTTTAGTATATCTCTAATATTATATATAAATCAAACTTTAATTTCAATCAAATTAATCAGACATGTTCCTGGTATTATTAATCTATGTTATTCAAAGATTATTAAGAAATTAATACTTTTTTTCAGCAAGGATGCTTTAAATTGATCAAAAGTGACAGTAAAAACCCTTAAAATGTTACACCAAAAATAAATTTCAATTAAATACTTTAGACCTTCCACAAGGTGGAATAATTTCCACAAAAAATATTACGCAACTTAATATTAAGAAATATTTCTTTAGCACCAGATCAGCATATTAGACTGATTTCTGAAGGATCATGTGACACTGAAGACTGGAGTAATGATGCTGAAAATACAGCTCTGCTATTTCAAGAATGTACATGTAAATTACCATGTTTTGAAATAGAAAAGTAATTTTAAAATGTTATTTTTCACAATATATCTGCATTTGATCAAATAATGGCCGTCTTAATAAGCATTAAAGACTTCTTTGAAAAAAAAACTTAATTAAAAATTTTAAGTCTCTTGCATCGTCTTTACACTTTTTTTTAATTTATTTATTTTTTCTTTTTATAACCTATCCTGTTTCTTTTAGAAAATGCATCAGATTGTAAAGTCAAATGTGTTGTGAATGTTAATTTTTTGACGTTAAACAAATATTCTTTGACCGGTGTTCTTAAATATGTTTTATCCTGCTTTTATAGCTTTTAACTCTTGCATCCTTTAAAAAAACAAAAATGTTCTTTTTGTGTTCCAGCTCAGGGTCTGGATCATATAGCGGAGAATATCTTGTCCTTCCTGGACGCACGCTCGCTTTGTTCGGCCGAGCTGGTGTGTAAGGAGTGGCAGCGTGTGATTTCTGAAGGCATGTTGTGGAAGAAGCTGATCGAGAGGATGGTTCGGACAGACCCGCTGTGGAAAGGCCTTTCAGAGAGACACCAGTGGTGAGTCATGGTGCTGATATGACGGTTTACATCCCTCAAACCCCCTCATTTATACATGAGGTTTAACAACCACCTCGTCATTATCTCTCAGTGGTGTAATTCTCCACCAGACATGCTAGGAACCTCCATTTAGACTGTCTTTTACATCTTATTTGGCCTTAAATTATAAAGAGGCTTGTTTATGTCAGCTTATCAGGGATGTTTATTGCTGTTTGATTCACAGGGAAAAATACCTGTTCAAGAACCGCACAACAGAAGTTCCTCCAAACTCATACTACCGTTCTCTTTATCCGAAAATCATTCAGGACATCGAGGTGGGCAAATCAATCATTGTTTCTTTCTGTCTTTTATGGGTGTAATATGAGATTAGCTCTTGTCTGCTCATGCCAGAAACGAACCAATGTTTTTTTAAGGAAAGGGAGGTAGTAACTCTGAGCATTTGTTTGTTCATTTGAGCAAGCAGGAGCAGTGATTTAACCTCAGGGGTGGGCGGCAGGCCTCATGCAACCTAGCTCTGTCTTTTTCATAGTAATCAGATTGTGCAGCCATCAACTATTTACAGTGCCTAGCATAAGTGAACACACCCATGCTAAAGTTGACTAAAAAGAGGAATTAAAAAAAATAATCTTTTGGAAATTGATCTTAATGCCTTAATTTAAAAAAATGAGGAAAAATCCAACCTTTAAGGACACCAATTTTCTTTGTGAATGAATAATGTATCGTAAATAAATGTTCTTCCTTAGAAAACAGGTTGCATAAGTCAGGACACCGCTGTGTTAAATTTCCATAGACGCAGGCATATTTTTATTTTTAAAGGCCAGTTGTTTTATGGATCCAGGATACTATGCATCCTGATAAAGTTCCCTTGGCCTTTGGAATTAAAATATCCCCACATCACATTCCCTTCACCATACTTAGATTGGCATGGTGTTATTTCAGTCAGGCTAATAGCTGGTATGATTTGCATTGAGAGATGATCTTCTGGAAAGTGCCCCATGCCAATCTCTAGGTATGGTGAAGGGAATGTGATAATGTGGGGATATTTTAATTCCAAAGGCCAAGGGAACTTTATCAGGATGCATAGTATCCTGGATCCATAAAACAACTGGCCTTTAAAAATAAAAATCTGCCTTCCTCTATGGGAATTTAACTCGGGGTGTCCTGACTTATGCAACCTGTATTTTAAGGAAGAACATTTATTTATTTACGATACGTTATTCATTCACAAAGAAAATTGGTGTCCTTAAAGGTTGGATTTTTCCAAATTTTTTTTTAAATTAAGGCATTAAGATCAATTTCCAAAAGATTTTTTTATTCCTCTTTTTGGTCAACTTTAGCATGGGTGTGTTCACTTATGCTAGGCACTGTAAATATTACATTTTCAAATGGTCCGCTTTTTTTATCTGATGTCAGTGCGTAATAATTTTGATCAAATCGAGTAAAATAATTCTGTTCCTGTTACCAGACCATCGAGGCGAACTGGAGGTGTGGCCGACATAACTTGCAAAGGATCCAGTGTAGGTCGGAGAACAGCAAAGGTGTTTACTGCCTCCAGTATGACGATGAAAAGATCATCAGCGGTCTACGAGATAACTCCATCAAGGTGTGAGCGCGCTCTGCCTGTGTATTTCTCCTGAACCTCGTGTGGGTTTACTGTAGTCATCACTGGTAAAAACCACAGTCTGGCTGCATCCTTCCTTAGGCAGGTGCCATTTAAAGATGCTAACCACTTTTGACATCAAGCGTGTTCTCGTGAATTATGCTGATGTCGCGTTTAATCACATTTTGCAAATGCACAATTTTGTGATATTTTGCTGAACTGATGTTACTCGAACCAAAGGGGTTCAAGATGTCTGCATTCAGATGGAGGATGCTTTAAAACTCTTAAAACAGAGACACGACTCGAGTTTTAGATTTACACAATTGAAACACTCCCCTTATATATTATAGTGCTAAAACTAGTGAGTGTATTGAAACCAGTGAGATGATTCAAGTGACTCGATCAAGAATGGCAAGAATGACTAATTGCAGTAGTCAACCTTTGAAGTGGATCAAAACCTTTCATCAAAGTTATACATGAATTTTGAACAATAGCCGTTCTTGTCTTAGGACAACTTTGAACTTTTTTGATTCACTTCAAATGTTGACTACTGTATATTGATCATATGTAGTGTTAGGGGTTTGTTTAAATACACTCTTACATCCGATTTACTCATCTTGTTCTTGAAATTCAGCTTGTGTATCTCTAGGGATGTGTCATTGGTGACTATAGCAGTAATGATGAATGTTATTGTATTTTTTTTAAAAGGTTGTTGTTGTTAAACAGGTTTTAATTATAGAATAATAATAGTATAATAGCATATTTTTTGGGGGGAAAAGTTAAAACTTTTCAGCAAAGATGTGTTAAGTTGATCAAAAGTAGCAGTAATGACATTTATGTTAGAAAAGATTTATATTTAAAATATATGCTTTTCTTAGTATATTTTTGCTTAAACTGATAAAATTAATGTGTTCAACATTGATAAATGTTTCTCGAACATCAAATCAGCATATTAGAATGATTTCTGAAGGATCATTTGGCACTGAAGACTGGAGTAATGATGCTGAAAATTCAGCTTTTCCTTCACTGGAGTTACATTTCAAAATGCATTTAAAATAGAAAACAGGTCATTTAAATTGTAATATTTCACAGTATTACTGTTTTTTACTCTGTTTTTATTAAATAAATACAGCCTTGGCCCTTTGTGAGCTTAAGAGCTTTTTAAACATTAAAACATCTTACCAACCTCAAACTGTGGAACAGTAGTGTATTTTAAGTTTTTATTTAATTAAATATATTAGATCAAAAATTCTAATTGATATTGGCCATAATATAAATAATTATTGTCTGACAACAACATTGGCCAAAATATTGGCGCATCTCAACTAGCAATGTGAAATGTTTGCAAAATTTAAATTACTGTCCAATACTTAGTCTGTTCACATTAAAAGTGTATTTTTTGAGATTGTGAAATGCATGGTGTTTGCAAATGTGAAAAGATGTATGTGTGTTTTTATTCAGATATGGGATAAACAGACTCTGGAGTGTTTGAAGATCCTGACAGGGCACACAGGCTCTGTGCTGTGTCTGCAATATGATGAGAGAGTCATTGTTACTGGCTCTTCTGATTCCACTGTCAGGTCAGTTTTCTATCGTTCTCTCGCTTTCTATAAGTCCTCTGTTCATTTCTCCATCCCCCCCCCCCCCCCATCACTCCACATGCCTGTTCAGCTGGAATGAGTAAGGGACTGATAAAATCGGCGCTGACTTCTTTTGCCTTCTCTTTTTACCCAGAGTTTGGGATGTGAACTCGGGGGAGGTTTTGAACACTCTGATCCATCACAACGAGGCCGTGCTCCACCTGCGATTCTGTAACGGGTTGATGGTCACCTGCTCGAAGGATCGCTCCATCGCCGTGTGGGACATGGCCTCTCCCACAGACATCAGTCTCCGCCGAGTCCTCGTCGGACACAGGGCCGCCGTCAATGTGGTCGACTTTGACGACAAGTACATTGTCTCTGCCTCCGGTGATCGGACCATAAAGGTCAGTGCTCTTCTCTCTGAATGACTGTTATCAGCTGTCAATCAAAACACAAAACAATGCTCTTAGAGTTGTATCTGATTTCAAATATATCTGCACCCAATACATATCACATGGGGGTAATTTTTTTCTATTACGGCCTGAAAAGTATGACCATGAAATGGTTTTTGGGTGGTGTGCTGGTTAGGGCTGTCAAAATGGCTCAAACTAAATTTGAATTTTATACTTGCTTATTACTAATATTTGAATTTAAAAGGCATAATTTCAGTTAGAGCTTTTTGCCTGTCTCCATGCCACAAGAGGGTGCTATGAGCAAAATATTAATGCACTGCATTAAATTGTTTATTCAAGGCAATTACATAACATTAGTTTGTAGTGCATAAAGTTCAAACTACCATTTATAAATCAAATATTATTTCGTAAATTGCATAACAATTATGTACATAACAGCATCATGTATTTATGCATAGTTTAATGCAAAGATTTGAAGCTCCAATCACACAGTACTTTTTTTGCTTTAAAAACATGACATGCAGTGGAATGGAAAACCCCCCCACAAAGTCTCAAGACATATTTTTTTAAAGTTTTTTTTTTTACCTTTACATGGCTTTCTAAACATGCGGCTCTCTTGTGCGAGACACGAGTGCACTGGTCAGATGTCTGTCTAGCACGTTTACATGGAAAACAATGGAAAAAACGAGACTTTGTGTTCTCTGTGTGAACGGCTTTGTTACAGTTTTGACGTAGCCAAGATCTCCGCATTGAGCTTCTCTATTTCTGCAATGTTTTGCATCTAGCACCGAAACTAGTGGGTTCAACTGTATAGGCTAACAAAAATATTAAAACGCAACAACAATATCATCACATTCCGTACGCCACTGCCTTATGCATACCTAAAATTCGAATGCAGATTTTTTTTTTTTTTTTTTTTTAAATTTTATTTTAAATTCTGTGCATTAACTTTTATTTAATGCACAGATTGCTTTTAACTACTGCACAAGCTCACGCCACCGTCTGCGGGACACTGATAGTATGATAGCCAGGGTTCAAAGCGCCAAATGCAAGTAAAAATCAGCATTGAAACTTACTCTACAGTTGTCCGGTAACTTTCTTATGATTTGACAATGCATGGTTGTGAGAATTCGATATGGCTTAGTGTGATATTCAGATTGCAGTGGTTGTGATGTAATTCTATAAAAATATAGTCTGACCAGAGTTTCCAATAGAAAAAAATGGTGCTGGTCAAAGTGACCGGCAGAGGTTTTGTTTTACGGACATTTTGATGATATGCCGGTCAAAGATCGGTTCTTAATTGGTGATGAAAACTGGAGGCAGGCTATGTAACTTAAAAAATGACATAATCAGGCCATATAGAATGCAACATGTTTATAGTGGTGGCTGGTGATAATTATTTTTGGGGGGGCGGGGCGAAAATAAATACAAATAAATTTCAGATAGCTGTTTGAGGTCTCTTACCTCCTTTATTGTCCACAAAACTTCAGTGCCGACACGTTTCTTATGACAAGCTCCGGGTGAAGCTCGTCCTCTGTCACTGGCTGCGGCTGGATTTGTAAATCGTGTTGGTCCGGTCCGAGATCCTTTATCATTTTTTTTTTTTTCTTCCAGCGAACGCCTTGTGAAAGGGTTTTTTTCGTAAATCAATGACGGGTTAAATTTGGTTTAACTGCTGCCATTATCTCTACGAAAGTGATCAGCCTAGCAAGGTTTTGTCGAAGTCGCCTGCGCACTCACAGTAGTGGCCAAGACCGTAAAGTTGAATGACAGGTGTCGAGAACCAATCAGATTGGATAAAATAACATGCATCAAATTCTGATTCGCCAGGGACGTAGCGACCAGGGACGGCGGCGCCCCAGCGCCCTCTATTTACGAGCCGCCACTAGAACTTTCAAATAGACGGAAAAAAAACATGAACGTCCGGTGGTGGTGGAGCTGTCTGGCTCTGGACATCCGAGGCTTCAGGCGTTCCTGATTCACCATCGTCCGTCGCGTCTGGCCTCTGAAAAAAGCTTTTAAGGCTAGTCTGCCTGGGCCTGGCCATATTTGAAACGTCTCACTCAATCGTTCGTTGTTTAGGTCTATATTACAGCCGTTTTAGGCGTGCGCTTTATTTGAAATGCAGCATGCGATGTTGTTTAATAACTTTCAAACGGTAGAGCCTGTTCCTTTATAACATAGCAAAAGGTCGGTGTATTTTTGCTTTATACATTTTAGGCTTATTCTCAAATTCAGATTGAGTTAGGGGGGCGGGACTATTAGGCAGTTTTAGAGATTTAATTTTGTCTGACATTTCATTTTTTTTCCCGGCCAGTGTCCGGTAATTACCGGACAACGGAAACCCTGAGTCTGACGTGCTGCATGTTTCAGAGTACTGTAACAGCACTTTGTTTTCAGTTTCGTTTCGCAGTTAATTCTACTCTGCAAGTGCTGTGTGTTTTGAGTCACTCATAATTTGCATTTGGGAGTGCAACATTCGTCATGAGAATAGTTTATAAATCTGTTGTTAACAAAGAGATAAGGCAGGATTACTCAAATCCAGCCCTGGAGTGCCACTGTCCTACAGAGTTTAGCTCAAACTATGATCAAACTCACCTACCTACAGTTTTCTAGTAACTCAAAGACCTCGACTAGCTTGTTCAGGTATGTTTGGTTAGATTTGGAACTAAACTCTGCAGGGAAGTGGTCTTCCAGTTTTCCGCCAAAATAAAAGTTCAATGGTTTAGTGCTGCAATGGACTAGACTAATTTGTCGTGCAGCCAGGCTTGGACTATTCAGGTGTCCGCTTGATCTGTCAAAAGCCAGAAATACCCTGTAGAGGGCAGTAGTGTAATGGCTTCTCAATTCTCTGTAGACTTCGTCAGCACTCGTATTCTCCAGCCGCTCTCTCCTAGATGCTGGAATTGGGGCAATCGGGATTCCAGGAACAGACAGCCCTGAGCCAGCACACCCATCGCTCTGGGAGGGGTGCCAAGTCATTCTGCAGCCCCCACCCTCTGAAAACATTCCCCAAATAATGAGGCAGGGCAGTATGGGCTGGTGTGTGTGGGTTTTCTAGGGGTGTTTTTACATGTGCACATACAACTTCCTGAGTTTGAATGTACTGGTGCTTTATTAAATACGCCAATGATGGAAAAATGGCACTGGTTAGAAAATACACATACAAGGTTTAAACATTACACATTTAGATCAAAAAGTTTTAAAGTGTTTAATGTAATGTTTTGCAGGTGTGGAGTACAAGCACCTGTGAGTTTGTTCGGACACTAAACGGTCATAAGCGAGGAATCGCCTGCCTACAGTACAGAGACAGACTCGTGGTCAGTGGCTCCTCAGACAACACCATCAGGTCTGTGGCAAAAAATCATAAATTGAGTTTACAAATAAAAATAATTGGGTGAATCTCAAGAAACGTGGAAATAAATAAAAATAATTGGGTGAATCTCAAGAAACGTGGAAATAAATATGTCCAGGTCACATTTCACCCTAGGACAATTGAAGTGAATAATTATTTATTTATTGTATTTTTTTAACCAAAAAATGTTACAGGTTTTGATATTAAACTTTATTTTCTTAATTATTCTTTTCCTTGTTGGTATAATTGTTCTTTTTTGGGTATAATGTGACCTGGGTTAGCCCTGTTAGTATTACTTGCATTGATTTATTTTCTCTTGAAATCTTTTTAATCTTTCTCCAGGCTATGGGATATTGAGTGTGGAGCCTGTTTGCGGGTTTTGGAAGGGCATGAGGAGCTTGTTCGCTGTATTCGGTTTGATAACAAGCGGATTGTGAGTGGAGCGTATGACGGGTATGCCCAAGTCTGATTTATTCATAGTTGAAAGGAGTTTTATTGGCTTTTTTTTTTTTTGCATTGCATTGGTGCATTGAAGAATAAGAGAATGTGAGAACTATTTTTGCAACTGTTTGCTAACAGCCAGAAAACACAAAGTTCCTGTAAAAAGTTAATAAAAAAATAACAGTATTTCAAAATGTGTAGCGTTGGAGATTGAACACTTGATACATTGAGATGCTTTTGCTGAAATGCACTCTAGTCTGGAGGATTTGGCCAGATTTTATTTTTTTTATTTTTTTTGGCTGGATTATGGCTGGTTTATTTCTGGCTTTAATGTGAATAATCTCTTTATTCTCACATCTTTAATTGCGGAGTTGCATTTGTCTGCTCCCTGTGCTCCAGTCATTAATCTGATACTTGAGCAGTACATTATACCCACACAGCCGAGGGAGCAGTCTTTTAATCCTAGAAAGCCCACAATTGAATCACAGATTATCTGTAGATTATGTGTGAATTGCGGCTGTGGAGCTGCTTTACAACCGAAGAATGAGGGATATTTTAACCAATGTATTGTGGATTTATAATTGTAATATTTTTGTCCATTATCTAATGTGCTTTAATATGTGTGTGTGTGTGCGTGCAGTAAAATTAAAGTATGGGACCTACAAGCTGCTCTCGATCCACGAGCTCCAGCCAGCACTCTGTGTCTACGTACACTAGTGGTGAGTTCCCAACCCCTCATAACCCAGCCACCTGACACAAAACACTTCAGAACATACATGGGCTCAATTCATTATCTCGAAACAAAACTGCAAAATGGGTGCTCTGTAAATTCCGCACAAAGTAACGTTAGAGGTCAGTAATTAATATTGTATTTTAATTAATATTCAGCATTGATTTTTCTCTTCATCAAAGAATCCTGAATTATTTATTTTAATTTTTTTGCTTTCCATAGTTTAATCCATAGTTAACTTTTTTTTAAGATTTTAAAACGTCATTTATTTTAAATTGTAATATGGTTGGCATAAGAGAGTAAAAAAAGAGGAATAAATAAACTTATTGACCCAAAACTTTTAAACAGTAACTGTGTGCATATAGTATTTATTTATTTTTAATAATAAATGTAAAAAACAAAACCTTAAAGTTGAATAAACACTTGTCTTATGACAATATTTACTTGCTTGGTAAAATATTTTCCATTGTTTCAGTGATCTTCAAATTTACCAAAATTAACACGCGGAATCTAATACACTGCATGACTAAAGTGTGTAACATTTTGATGCAAAGCCCCTCCATGTTTTCAAGTTCTCAATTTTTTTTTTTTCTCTTTAAATATGCACAGCGCTGTTTTTCATCCATTCCAAGTTCACACTATAACACTGTCACTGATAATCTCAAAATGCTCAAATATCATCTGATTAATTGGTGCTAGGGAAGGTTGGTATATCGAGTTTATCAATTTGTCCTAAAGATGAGACATGCTTTATATTAAGGGCTTCAAAATAACTTGTAAGATATTGTTAGCAGCTGACAGGGATAGCTCCTTTAAATTATATGCACTGTGACAGATACTTGTGCTGTTTAATGTGTTTGAGACGTGGTGTTTTCCTCCAGGCATTACTTACATTTTACAGGCATGTTCTACTTCTGTAAATGCTAGAGTCTTGGAAATGTTTCTATTTTGCTGTCATGACTGGACGAACATTATGCAAGCGAGCCTCTGCTAAACTTCAGACTTCATTGAACAGATGAAGCGCAATAGAATAGGAGCGCAGTAATTCTGACAAAAATATGGCAAATTTAAGTCCAACACATATTTTATCAAAATGTATATGTAGAATTTTAAACCTACATGTAAGTGTTTTTATGATGGAGGTAACTGTAAAGTTAATTAGGTAATTAGGTTAGCCTACATTTGATTAAGCTCAGATGGCTCAATGTGATCCTCTTAGCAATTAACATTTAGTCTGTGCTTTTCATATCTTTTTTATCTAAAAACAAAAATTATCCCTTTTAGTGGTAGAATGTAATGTGATTTTTAACCCTTTTTTTGCCCAATGTATAACATGGTTACATTGTTTTCATAGACTTCAATATGAGCATTGTTTGTAGGACAACATCGGGCAGGAATCCCTTTTTTTTTTAAATGCAGTTTTTTTTTTAAATCCAAATAGAAAAAAAAGTAGAAAATGCAGAGATGTATACCCTTTATTGTCATTCAGCCAAAAATAAAGAGATACTATATTGGCCATATCACCCAGCCTTATACTACCTGCTCTACTCTGTTATTGATTCCTAACAATCTCTGATCTGTCACGCATCCCTGTCATGTGTAGTCCCGCCCTCTGCATGGTGATTCATTTATAGCACCATAGATGGTCTGATCTGCTTCACATCACTCCCAGTCTATGCCTGATTTTGATCCACAGCAGCGATGTCTCTTCAATAATAGTCTGTCTGCGTATAGGAACATTCTGGCCGAGTGTTCCGGCTCCAATTCGATGAGTTCCAGATCATCAGCAGCTCCCACGATGACACTATCCTTATCTGGGACTTCCTCAACGTGTCAACCAACGGACAGACGGAAGGACGATCGCCGTCCCGCACGTATACCTATATATCCAGATAGCAGGTAACGCATATTTGACTTGTGCGATTTCGTTCAAATACACACGTCAAAATTAAAGCTGACTTACATGCATGTGATCTCTTGACAGGGAAGCTCTGGTGGCGTGCGGAGTGTGTGCGAGTGTGTGTGGGGACTGTTCGGGTGACCCAGTCTCTATGGAAGTGTGCCAGGATCAAAGGTCGAGGAACGCCACCACCAGCCCCCTCCCCTTCACCCTCCTCTCTCCATCTGTCCGTTTTATTTCTCCCCCTCTTCAGTCATACTGAGGGCCGCCCCACAAAACACAAACTGCGTCAGTTCTCTTTCTCCCTCTCTGCGGAGGAGGAGGTGGAGAAACGGTGGAGAGAGCAATGCCATTAAGCAGAGAACCTGAGGGTGGGCGTGGAGCCCCCCTCTCACCCCCGCCACTGCGTACAGGGTGATGGCTGCCCCAGCTCCGCCCCCTGGGCCCATGAACTCTGTATCTATCTTTTGTTTTTGATTTTAAAAGAAAAACTAAAGGGAGAAGGCAAGGTCTGAGTGCCTTCCTTCCCTCAGGACTGTTCTGCATGAATGAGCGAGCGATGGGACGTATAATGTGTGCTGGTCAACTCCTCGGTTTCTGATTTTTTTTTTTTTTTTTTAAATGCTTTTCCTTTTTTTAAGTTGGGAAATCGACTTCATATTTTTTTTCTTGTGAAATCGTATGAATAATTGTAGTTTTTGACTTCTGATATGTCCTTCCATTTCTCGTTTTAGCGCTGTCCGTCTCGTTCCCCTTTTCATTGTCTGCTTGTCTAGGTTCTGAATGACCCATAACTGATCTGAATTTAGTTGTAAACAGAAATGTCTTGTCTAAAATGGTGTTGTATATTGAAAAGATTTTTTTAAAGAAAAAAGCGTTATTAATAAGAATAAAGTACTTGACTGTGAAGGAGTGTTAAGAATCTTGCACAAGCGAGATGTTTTTAGTGTGCGTGTTCGTACGCATGATTCGCCCCTTTGAGATGAAGGCTTTCCAACAGGCCCAAATTTCAGTGACCTGCCGTGATGGCTGCCAAGACCTTCCAAAAGCATAGGGCCGCTGTTCAAATATTTAAGTTTACCTCCTGCTCCGAATATGTGGAAATTGGCAGTACTGTCATTTTCGTCTTATGATCGCCACCATGGCAACAGCCACAATACATAATTTCAGCACTAACGATTTAAAAATGTTTGAGTGCAGAGCAATATTCAAGTCTTAAATCTCAAGAATCGCTGTATTCTGTCCTGTGCGAACTGCAGAATGGAATTCCATTGTAATAAGGCATTAGTATGAATGATGGCAGGCTACTGTCAGAGTGTGAGACTCAAGGGTGGACGTGAGACTGATCCTCCCTCTTTATAATATCTCCATCCAAGTCATTCTGCAGAGGGGGAGAGAGAGATGACTACTGCCCAATATGGGTGATCAAGAATGTAGCAGACGACTAGATTACGGACAAACCCTTGTGCTCACTGAGGAAACTTCTGACTAACTTAGTTCTGCTGTTCAGAGTTCAGCTTTCTTATGACTAGTTAACCTAGCTCTTGTATACGAGATGGTTTGCATAGTCCGTTTCTATGCAAAGCTAGTGTGTGAGATTTAGGGCTGTAGTTTATACCTTCTGGATCCACCAGGTGGCAATAAAACAGTGTTGGAGATGCAGTGAGTTTTGACCCCAAAATACAAGGTGTATTAAACGTGTCATGAAAAGATAACACCCGTTGATCAATGCATCCACAAAATAAATATTTTAATAACATGAATAGTATCAAAATATCTAAAGATTTCACCAGCCCCAAGTGGTTTAGGGACAGAGTAATTTGCAACAGTTACAGCAACGTTTTGCATTACAACACTTGCAGGGCTGGAAGCTCCGAGGTCAGTTTGAATAACTCTGATATATTTAATTATCTAGAGTGAAAATCAACTCTCGTTGTGGCCTCTATTGGATATTTTGTTATTTTGTGTCAGTGTAGATCAATGATTGGTCAAATATGACATCTATAGGCTGTCTTTCAATACGTTTAGCTCAAATGGATATTATACTCTTTTTAGTAGTCAAAATATTTAATTTGTCATTCTGTGCTGCTAATACACTACAGTTCAAAAGTTTGGGGTCATATGTATGTGTATATATATATATATATATATATATATATATACATACATACATACAGGTGCTGGTCATATAATTAGAATATCATCAAAAAGTTGATTTATTTCAGTAATTCCATTCAAAAAGTCAAAGGCCTTTAAATGGTCTCTCAGTCTAGTTATGTAGGCTACACGATCATGGGGAAGACTGCTGACTTGACAGCTGTCCAAAGGACGACCACTGACATCTTGCACAAGGAGGGCAAGAGACAAAAGGTCATTGCTAAAGAGGCTGGCTGTTCACAGAGCTCTGTGTCGAAGCACGTTAATAGAGAGGTGAAGGGAAGGAAAAGATGTGGTAGAAAAAAGTGTACAAGCAATAGGGATAACTGCACCATGGAGAGGATTGTGAAACAAAACCCATTCAAAAATGTGGGGGAGATTCACAAAGAGTGGACTGCAGCTGGAGTCAGTGCTTCAAGAACCACCATGCACAGACGTATGCAAGACATGGGTTTCAGCTGTCGCATTCCTTGTGTCAAGCCATTCTTGAACAAGACACAGCGTCAGAAGCGTCTCGCCTGGGCTAAAGACAAAAAGGACTGGACTGCTGCTGAGTGGTCCAAAGTTATGTTCTCTGATGAAAGTAAATTTTGCATTTCCTTTGAAAATCAAGGTCCCAGAGTCTGGAGGAAGAGATGAGAGGCACAGAATCCACGTTGCTTGAAGTCCAGTGTAAAGTTTCCACAGTCAGTGATGGTTTGGGGTGCCATGTCATCTGCTGGTGTTGGTCCAATGTGCTTTCTGAGGTCCAAGTTCAACGCAGCCGTCTACCAGGAAGTTTTAGAGCACTTCAAGCTTCCTGCTGCTGAACAACTTTATGGAGATGCAGATTTCATTTTCCAACTGGACTTGGCAGCTGCACACAGTGCCAAAGCTACCAGTACCTGGTTTAAGGACCATGGTATCCCTGTTATTAATTGGCTAGCAAACTCGCCCGACCCTTAACCCTATAGAAAATCTATGGGGTATTGTGATGTGGAAGATGCGATACGCCAGACCCAACAATGCAGAAGAGCTGAAGGCCACTATCAGAGCAACCTGGGCTCTCATAACACCTGAGCAGTGCCACAGACTGATCGACTCCATGCCACGCCGCATTCCTGCAGTAATTCAGGCAAAAGGAGCCCCAACTAAGTATTGAGTGCTGTACATGCTCATACTTTTCATGTGCATACTTTTCAGTGGGCCAACATTTCTAAAAATCCTTTTTTTTTTGTATTGGTCTTAAGTAATATTCTAATTTTCGGCGATACTGAATTTGGGATTTTCATTAGTTGTCAGTTTTAATCATCACAATTAAATAAAATAAACATTTGAAATATATCAGTTTGTGTGTAATGAATGAATATAATATCCAAATTTCACTTTTTGAATGGAATTACTGAAATAAATCAACTTTTTGATGATATTCTAATTATATGACCAGCACCTGTGTGTGTGTATATATATATATATATATATATATATATATACTGTATATTAAACTTTCATTTAGCCGTTAAGCATTGAATTGATCAAACGTGACGATAACATTTTTGATATTACAAAATATTTCTATTTCAAATAAAAAGCTGTTCTTTTGAACTTCATCAAAGAATCCTGAAAAAAAACATTTTCACAGTTTTCTAAAAAATTATTAAGCAGCACAGCTGTGTTTAACATGTTTCTTGCATATTATGCATATTAGAATGATTTCTGAAGGATCATGTGACACTGAAGACTGGAGTAATGATGCTGAAAAGTCAGCTTTGCTTGATTACATTTTAAAATAGTAAATGGTTATTCTGAGTTGTAAAAGTATTTTAATATTTTGTAATATCTTAAATTATAACAGAATTAGTTTTTATGTTTATATTTTATATTTATTTATATTTTATTTATATTTATTTATATTTAGAAAGAAGTTGAACTTCTTTCAAGGTGTTTAAACGACAACGATGTACTAAACACAGAAACGTTTTTTCTTTGTGCTTTTCGTGCACAGACGACAACATTGTCAAAACAATCCCTGTTCACACGAACCCGCGAAAACGACTAAAAACGCTGTATTCATGCGAGCCCAGTAGTTGGCGAATCGATGTTAATGTGTAAAGAAACACTAGGTGCTAATATACCTTATTCACAGCAGCTTGGATTATTGATGAAAGCGAGGCTGTGAGGGATAGACATGCATCTCTTCAGTGGGTTGTACTGTTATTTAATGCGTTTTTGGATTGTTCTGCTGATGAAACACTGCAAAAATACCTCTGTCAAACTTCAGTAGACGCAAAATCCCAGACAATATGAGCTGTAGAAAATTACAAGTGATCTAGGAGCTTTTTACAGCGGATGCCATTGAAAATACATTAACTCTATCCCTCACAGCCTCGCTTTCATACCTATAATGCGCTGCTCTGAATAAGATCTATAGACTAAACACGTCACAGTTTTTACTCTTCTTTGTAGTTTACACAGACTATAATGGTATCGTTTTCAAAAGCTTGCGTTTTCAGAATGCCGTTGCCGTGTAAATGAACGGCCAAAACACTAAATGTTTTTAGTTGAAAACTGCGTTGTGTAAATGGCCCCTCAAACTTGACCCCAAACTTTTGAATGGTAGTGTATTTCGCTTTCTTTCCATTACACTTTATTTCATTGGTTGCTGGTTCCTTCAACGCTGATGCATATGAACGACCCTCGATGCTCCTGGTTAAACGTGAAAGGCAAGGGATCTGAGGCGAAACCAAAGGAGGCTCTAACAAGTTTTTCCTGACTGTGATAGACTTTGGTTCTTGGTTACGGTCTCATAACTCTTACAGGCCCAAGGCTGACATTTTGATGAGTACACAGCAGGTCCTTCAACTGTCCATTTGGTAATGATGACCATACAAGTCGGCAAGTCTCAGCTGATGCGTATCATGACGTGCACTTGTCAGTTTTCCAGCCGTACAACTTCACGCAAGTAGAGTGCTTTGCTCTTTCATGGTGGGACAAATCTGTGGCACAGGACATTAGAGGGGAATTCTTTGGCCTCTGAAGTGCTTGGTCCCCTTATTGACAGGGTTTAGAGACTGGACACTTGCCCAGAAGTCTTTGGTTATGTTTGCATGATTACACAGTGTTTAAGAAACCCCGTTTGACTGTGACTGCGAAGAGGTCGGCCCTAAAGTCTAACCTACTTGCGTTTCAAAGAAGAGCGTCTCTAGATCCTCTGTAAGAAAGGATCTTTGCGCACAAGTGTTTGTTGTATTATGGGAGTGGTGGAGGAGCGGTGGAGGCAGGGGCGCCGCTAAGGGGGGGAAAGTTAGGACGATTCTAAGGGCCCACACACTTTTGGGGCCCCCAGAGATCGATTTTATTATAGGAATGGGTGCGGTAGGGGGCCCAACCTCATATTCTTTCATAGGGCCCAACATTTCTAGCCGCGCCCCTGGGTGGAGGTCTGCTGGACTCTCTTGCTTCTCTTGCTGACTGTTGTAAAGCTGCAGGGCTGCAGGTCGGGCTGCTCTCCTGGAGGGAAGCGTTTCATGAAATGCACGTCTCGCTGGTTGGGTAACGTGTTCGGGCCCCTGCGCGGTCGGCCCTTTTTGGTGAAGCCCACGTACCAGCCCACATAGCGCGCCGACATCCAAGCAGTGTAGTTATTCTCAAGCATTATCTCGATGAAAGCGCAGCCTCCGTTTACGCTGCTGTCTTTCTGAAATGGAAGAAAAATCTCACTGGAATCATTGTGAAATAATCGTTTCTTTTTCAACAACAGATCAACAAAGATGTTATTTGTAGGGCTTTCACATTGATAAGTTACTTCTGGTTATTGTTTCAAATCATTCAGTCTGAACCCTTTTCAGAATGGGAATGATTTATAGGATGTAGGTGATAGACTATTAAGTACAGTAATTTTTCAGTGACTTGCCTTCCCCACAAGCTTCCCCTTACGGTTCATGCACAAGTAGTAGTTGGTCTCTTTCCCTCGTATTCTCACTTGACTCCCAAAGGTGTCGGCCTCCACCACGAGCTGGGCTTGTGAAGAAACACAAAAAGACAGACGGACAGGAATATAAACAGGACGTAAATTATATTTACAAGCAATAGATGTATTGTCATAAAAACTGAGTTTAGCAAAGCAGCTGTAATTGGCAGATGATTTTTTTTTTCAGGTCGAGTACATAGGTGTTAATTGTTGTGGATATAATAGTATATCATTTACTATATTTATAGATTTAATTAATATACATTTATTCATGTATATTAAATTCATATGATTTTTTAAAAATGTTTTTAAAAGTCTCTTCTGCTGACCAAGGCTGCATTTATTTGATCCAAAATACAGCAAAAATAATATTGTGAAATATTTTTACAATTTAAAATGTGTTTTCTATTTGTATATATTTTTAAATGTAATTTATTCCTGTGATGCAAAGCTGAATTTTCAGTATCATTACTCCAGTCTTCAGTGTCACATGATCCTTCAGAAGTCTAATATGTGGATTTGCTGCTCAAGAAACATTTCTTCTTATTATCAATGTTGAAAAAAGTTGATGAATAGAGTTCAAAAGAACAGCATTTATCTGGAATATAATTTTTGTAACATTATAGGTTTGGGTACCGAAACGCGGTGCCAATAGGGAACCGGTTCTGACGTAAACGGTAGTAACCAGACCGAATAAGAACGAAAATTTCGGTGCCTGACTCTCTGTGTCATGAGGCGCACACACGCAAGGTCTCGCGCGCCCTCTCTCTCTCTCCGCCGTGCGCGCACAATACTGTTTGAACCACAGTCTGTTCTGTCTCGCATGCGAGCTCTTGCTCGCTCGCTCTAGATTCCAGGAGATTTTAACTAATTTGCGGGCATCAGGGAGCCGTTATCAATATGCGGGAGACTCCCGGAACGTCTGCTGATTGCGAGGGGATTAATGAAGATGCCGAAGACAAAACGCTCCAAGGTTTGGCTGCATTTCACGTGTAACATTACGCGTCACAATGCCCTCTGGGTGTGCCGATTGTCTGAAGCCATATAGAATCACGCCAATCCATTGGCTGATGGCGCGGGCGCCGCCTCGACGCTCACGTCGTCTTATTATAATGGCACGCGCATCATCTGCTCCTCAGATTTCTCTGCCGAAAAAGGAAGCTTGTCGGCAGCGCAAGGAGTTTGGCAGCGAACGCAGCGTCACGTTCCCTATTCAGAGAACATAGGTTACACCAGTAACCAGAGACGTTCTCTTTCATAGGTTCACTCAACGCTGCGTAGCTAAGACGCAGTGAGAATGAAATACCAAACTCGCCAAGCGCTGCCGTTCTAGTGCAACGACCAGATAACTTACATGACTGGTTCAAGCAGACAAAACATGGGAACCTGTAGCCATGTCGAGATTAGATTACCCTGGTAGTAATCTCTATTAATCTCCAGTATTATTACATTGTTTGATACAATATTGTTTTATTTGATATTAAATGTGAATTTTTATTTTATATTGGTTTATTTATTATTACCATATATGTTACTTGTATTTATATTGTTTAAAGATTTAAGTTAATATTGTGTCCAGTTTGGCCCTGTAAATAAAAGGGTATTAGTTTTTGACAAAGTGTGTGCGGTTTCGTTTTCTTAAAGGGATAGTTCACCCAAAAATGAAAATTCTGTCAGTAATTACTCACCCTCATGTTGTTCAACCCCGTAAGACCTTCGTATCTTAATTCGTGTTCCGAAGATGAACGAAGGTCTTACGGGGTTGAACAACATGAGGGAGAGTAATTACTGACAGAATTTTCATTTTTGGGTGAACTATCCCTTAAAGTACCGTTTCAAGAACCGTTTAAGCACCGGAACCGTTTAAAAAATACCGAGTAGGTACTGGTATCGGATAAAACCCAACCGATACCCAACCCTAATTATAAGTGTCTTTACTGTCACTTTTGATCAATTTAATGCATCCTTGCTGAATAAAAGTATTAATTTCTTTCCAAACAAAAAAGAAATCCTACTGACTCAACTTGTGAACGGTAGTGTATAATGTTACAAAAGCTTTCTATTTCAGATAAATGCTGTTCTTTTGAACTGTTTTCAACATTGATAATGAACTTCATCAAAGAATCCTGAAAAAACATTTATCAGTTTTCTAAAAAATATTAAGCAGCACAACTGTGTTTAAATTGTTAATAATAAATGTTTCTTGAGCAGCAAATCATATTACAGAATGAATTCTGAAGAATCATGTGACATTGAAGACTGGAGTAATGATGCTGAAAATTCAGCTTTGATCTTAGGAATAAATCTTAAAATCTATTCACATAGAAAACAGTCACTTTAAATTGTAAAAAAAATATTTCACAATAATACTGTTTTTGCTGTATTTTGGATCAAATAAATGCAGCCTTGGTGAGCAGAAGAGACTTCTTTTAAAAGCATAAAAATAATCTTACCAATCTAAAGCTTTTGAACAGTAGTATATACAGAAAAATAAATAACATTTTCTATAAATTCAGAATATTATTAAATATATTTAATTATGTACATTATAATTATAATATGCATCACACACAGGCATATATGTGTGTGTGTGTGTGTACATATATATATATATATATATATATATATATATATATATATATACATACATACATACATACACATTATATATATATATATATATATATATATATATATATATATATATATATATATATATATATATATATATATATATATATATATATAATATGTATATGTATAATTTAAAAATAAAATTTGTCAGTTATTTAAGGATTGTTAATCTAATGTCTTCCTAAATGTACAGGCTGACACATTCAGATTGTTTCTTACCATATTTGTCCCCATCCTCTCCCATGGCAGTGATTTTCTTGCCGAGCACCTGGATGTGTTTCCCGCTGGTCCGGCTGTATAGTTGGTAAACCCGATGGTGCTTCCGACTCAGGCCATCCCGCACCCCTGTCTGATTCTCTATGTGAACTCCAAAGTTAACATTTTCCACTGCTAACACCTGCACAAACACAGGAGTCGGCCACAAATCACTTTTATTGATTTAAGAACTATCAATTGATATATGGTTTTATTATCAGTAACACATTGCAGACTATACGCACCTGTAATGGGCTGTAGAACAGTAACACGACCTGGAAGCATCTGGCCGTAGAGAAATAGAAAAGACACATGTGATTGTGTGACATTTGCATTCATTTGAGTTGCTTTTCTAACCTATTCAGGGGAGAATAAGTTTGGTTAGCACACTTTTCATTCTTTGTTGAATATTTCTGGTGAATCAAACATTAAGATAAGCTTTCATTTGCATCTATAGGGTTAAGTCCTGAGGTAAAAAATAATCTATACATTTAGTATAACAAAATATTTCCCACTTTTTTTAAATGTATCACTTTATTGTAGGGTTGGTTAGCACAGTGTTAAAAAACTACAGTTTTAAGAGGGAGGCAACAAGTAAAAAAAAAAGATGAAAATGTTTATTCTAACCCAAACTAACACCACATGTGAGTGTCTGCGTGTATTTAAAGATCAATGTTCAGGTCTGCTATGAATTGTTAATAATACTTTGTACATATGCCAACCAAGCTCACTCCCTCTCTTTTCTTAAATAATGTCAGCCAGGCATCATAATGTATCACAGGCCTTCAAATTTTATACCACATAATTGCTTCCAATCTTTATTAACCAACATTCATATATTTTATCTTCCTCTAATTATTTTAAATCCTTGTTTTAGCTGAATGGGGTTAAGGGCTTTTTGTGTTGACATTAAAAAGACCTCACCTTCACAAGTTTTATTCTATTAATGTAGATCAATCACTCAAAGGTCACAATTTTGTGACATCAATTCATTGATCCATCAATGAACCCTGATCCAACCAATTCAGGTCTCTCCTATTTTATGAACACTTCTTATTCAACAAAGTGTTATTATTGATTTGAATATATGGGTAAATGTGATACTTTTGTGTGGATCTATTACACTGTAAACAAAAAAAACAAACAAAAAAATCTGCAATTAGTTATAACAACTAAAAATTTGTTGAGATAACTTAGATATCCAACTTAACTAAAGTTAACTAAACTTAATATTTTAAGTCAAGCACAAACACATTTTTTTAAGTTGAAACAACACAGTATTTCTTATTCTAATGTTGAATTTTAAGTTGTGATATATAATCACAGCAATCATTTTTACAGTGTATGAGCATTACAAAATAAATAACAGCTCATTACAAAATAAATAACAGCTAATCATATATGCAATGGCTTGAATACACCTAATCTATGATGGAAAATAGGCGCCTACAGTAAATGTCTAAGTGGTGTAACTGGAGATTTAAAAAGCTGAAATACTTGAAAATTTTTGGCATATTAGTAGTTTGCTGCTTTTTTTTTTCTTTTTTTTTAAATCATCTTATACCAAAGTAATTATTTTAAATTGTTATTAAAATATTGAAAAGACAAATCTGGCCACTTAATTAAAGTCACTGTTGTGTAACCAACATGCAGGAAGCCATTTTGTTGCAATGTGTCAAGAAAAACATAAAACAGAAGAGACCCCTTTATACTGTGCCACGATTAACATTTGTTTTACATTTAAAAAAAAATCAATTTTGACATTTTAAGACATTCTTTTCCATGTCAAATGTAGTAAGCAATATTTGTGATATTCATTTTCAACTATTTTTTGAAATGTATTTTTTTACTTTAAAAATATATGTAAAATGCCAGTATTTTGTAGCAAATTGTGCAATAATTAATTTTCCATTTGTTATATATTAATTTAAGACATCCTTATTTGTAATTGACTGACACATGACTTTTATAGAACAGGGCAAGCAGGATTCAGACAGAGAAAGTATCATCATCATCATCATCATCATCATCAGTGCTGTTATCTGAGGAGACTAGGTGGGATGTGTTATTATGAGAACACAGCATCTGCTGAGTCTATGTCGTCTGAGCCAGAGATGAGAAACACAACAAATGCTCTGGCTGGACCTATCAGTAGATGGAGACTAACCAGAAAAAGCCTTCAACTCATACTGAATTATCTTACACGTGAAACTTACAGCAGGACAGCAGCGGACAGGGTGGACTGCATCGCTCCAGCGCTTCAATCACCCCGGACAGTGAGATCTTTGAGGCGATGGTTTTAAAAACTGGAGCCAAAACCGGTCACAGACCCAGGTGAGCATCTGAGCGCGCGTTGGAGGATTGTTCAGAGAGAGTCTTCTCGCGAGCAAACCTGTACGGATGGACACTGGAGAACGACAGGTGAAAAACAGGTCATCCTCCTGTGTGACCCCATACTCCACATGACACACTGACAATAGATGGATATTAAAAAGCTTCCTAGTGTTCCTTCTTGCAATATCCTTAAGAACGCTGCTGTCTTCACACAAAAACGCATAATTCAGGGGTCCTCCTGCCCTTTAAGAAGTCTTTGCTAGATTTTCTCCTTTTCCAGGCTTCTTTTGTTTGGCTGTGGGGTGGAAAGGACCCCTCTCTCGCCACAGGACAGTGCGTTTGCTGAATGAGAAGGAAGCGCAGCTGAAGTGGAACGGAGATGGGCGGGGTGCACGGCGCGCAGGGGCAGGGATGGTGATGGGACGATGTTTCTAGCTCACTTATCATCACCAAGGTGGGGCGATGCAAGAGAAGCGGTTCCACCGTCCAGTAATAACCTAACTGAAAACTTTTAGCACTTTAAAACTGCTTACATAAACCGAATGACCTTTTAAGAGGAATCTTAAATGGAAAATGTTCGTGAAAGTATGGACGTCCCGTTTAAAGGTGCATTCAGTCATTTTTTTGCTAATCAAACGAAATTAATTTTGTTTTGAGAAATAACATGTGCGATAGAGTCTCCAGTCCTGTCAGTCATGTGGGAAAAAAACAGTTTTATTATACATGGAGCGGGGCGCCCCCTCATGGTCGCGGCCATGTTGACATCACATTGCAGAGTCATGCTGCACAAACCAACTATATTGCCCGCAAATACAATCATGGAATTCTGTTGTGATTAAATCTAATGTCCACTCTATGGACATGTGTAGTATAAAATAGGGAAAAAACAAGTGATCAAGAACGTAATGATAAAAAAAAAAACACAAACGAGCAACAGCCGTTAGCAAACAAACCTCATGCATCCACACCAACAGGTGTCAGTAATTATAGATTCCAAAAACAATGTTGGGGCAAATGCAGCTAAACCTAAACAAACACTTAATTAATGCATCCTTTACAAATGTGATTTCTGTACAGCCTAAAAGGAGTAGCCTACAGAGCAATATTAGGCCATATTTGAAAATAGAAGAGAGGGTGTGAGAGAGGTATGTAAGCTACAAGTCGTTCCAAAATTAACATTTCACAGGGATTTCAGAAACACAGACCCCCCCACCCCCCTCCTCTGACCACGACAGAACCGCAGACACCAGGGTCAGCCAACAAGCGCCAGCGCTGCATGCTCCTCAACCCCCCTTTTCTCGCCCCAGCACCCCTGTGCCCCATCCGTGAGGAGCAATAGATGTGTGCAAGCGAAGGAGAGAGATGTAAATTAGCGGGTAACTAGACAGGTCATGGGCCGCTTGGAGTTTTTTGAACATCCTAAATGAGCCGTGTCACATTTTCAAAATACAATAACTAATTTCCTCTCACTTTAAAAATCCCATAATTTCCAGAGAAAACAAACATTTTTGATTAGTGAAATGATTTGATATTTTAGCTCCACTGAGCAATTAGCAGGTCGTAATGACCTGATATTCAACGTATACACAACCGGGTGTGTGAACAGCCATATTAGACTGAATTAGGAAGCCTGCTTGACTGGATCACACTCACCGTTGTGAACTTGTGATTGTATAACCCTTTTGTTCCAGCATTTCTCTGCTCTTTGTCTTTCAGTGTCTGGACTTCAGGCCCTCCACCCAGATTGAATTTTTAGATGAAGTCCAGAGATCTTCATGTGAAAGGTATCAAATGCACTTTCTCTCAGAGTTCTTTGAATTTCAGAATAATCTGTTTTAGTTTTCTTAAAGGAACATTTTTGTTGATTGCCACACAGACGCACACACAGAATTACTCCTGTTGTTGTTTTAAAGAAAAAGTCAAGGTTACAGTATTCTAAATCTGTCAAAAATCTGCCTTATTTAGTTATTTTCAGAGGCACATACAATTGATGAATTTTTTTCTTAAATATTGTGCATTATTTGAGCTTTAAAGCTAATTATTTAATCATTTTTATTTTAAGGTTTGTGGTTTATGGTGTTGCATTGTCGTAGCTATAAAGTTGTAAAACTAAATGGACCTATATAACTTACTTTACAAAGAACAGTTTAAAAGGATAGTTCACTTCACCCAAAAAATGAAAATTTTTCCATCATTTACCCCCAAACCTGTATGAGTTTCTTTCTTCTGCTTAACGCAGAAGATATTTTGAAGAATGTTGGTAACCAGACAGTTGACGGTAGCCATTGACTTCCAAAGTAGGAAAAAGAAAAACAATGGAAGTCAATGGCTGCCATCAACTGTCTGTTTACCAATATTTTTTTAAAATATCTTCTGTGAATAAAACTCATACAGGTTTTGGAACAACTTGAGGGTGAGTAAATGATGACAGAATATTCATATCCCTTTAAATATTTTATTAATATTATTATATTAACACACACATTTTGACTATACTATTGAAACAGTGAGTATTTTAACATTTATGAATTAGCCCACACACTCTCATGGTAATTCATAACTATTTTAAGTTTTGGCAAAATTGTATGAATTAGTACAATCTCATTCATACAATCTACTCATGATAAACATAAGGGGTGGACCTTCTTGAATACTTTTTTTGGACAGATTGTACATTTTCATTCAAATAATATGAAAGCTCATAAAATAGTAATGTTTTCAACCCAGAATTCTTTTTTTTTTTTTTTTGTGGACGTCAACATGCTGTAGATTTATTATCTGATTTCTCAGATACCATAGTGCTTATGAATATCAATATTTGAAATCAAAGGCTCTGAATGGTTTGAATGTGTGCGCAGTCCAGAACCAAGCATAGTTCGTCTATTCTCTCAATGAAGTACCAAACTCTTCTTTTTTTCATCCTCCACTCATTTCTCATGTCCAATTCTACCAGTTTCAGACAAAATAGGAGTTTTCCTTCTTCTGTTCGTCTCCCTCTGTCTCGTTCTTTCTCTTCCTTTTGGCTCATCTTCCATCTTTCCAGACTTTGAAGGGAGTTCAGACTTCTAATATAAGACAGGACCTTACCACAACAAAGGAATCAGCTTTGAGTTTGAATAAACACTTTCTCTCCTTTTTCTGCCTGTCTGTACCCCACTCCCATTTTTCCTTCCCTGTGTTATTTCTCTCTTGGCCCGTGCTGAAGTATGAGCACTTGTTATGCGTTCTCCATGGTAGCCTTTTCTTCTGGAATAGATTAGCAGGGCCAGGGAGGAAGGGGAAGCGGCGGCAAAACCGAAGGGAGAAGAAGGTGTAAAAGGGAGTGAAGTGTGAAAAGAAAGGGACAGAGCGATGGAAATAGGAAGCGAGGAGCTAAATAATGGAGGGAAAGGAGGATTGTGGAATGACAGAAGGAAAGAAGGTCACTGTAGGTAACAGAAACACACTGTTTGGCTTGCACCCGATGCCAAATCGTTTTTCTTTTGAAACTCAGCTGTGATGGATGTCATCATGCTGGCGATTGCGCCCCTAAAACGCCTTCCAAATACCTCGCGTGTTTTCGCTGCTTTCACAAGCCTGTTTTTAGCTTCTCCATGTCCTTACATGCGCTGCATTATCATCTCTGAACTCTTTCCTCACTCTACGGCTTATTAACCCGTACTCGGTCACTTCCCCGCTCGCATTTGCAATGTATAACATCATGAGCTGTCATCACTCCTCTCCCCTTCCCTCCTTCCCTCTCTTTTCCCCTCCTCTGGTGTGATCCGGCTGGGTTAAAACCACAGGTCTCCTCTCTCTGTGCGCTGGCGAAAGCACATGACCGCAGCCACCGAACTTGCACGTACGTAAAAGGACATTCTCTACCTCCTTTCTGCATAGTGGAGATGGATTTGCCGACCACAGGCCTCTTGTAACCACATAGACACATACGCATGTAGACGCACTTTCATTTTCATGCATGTTTTGGAGAATATTATCGTCACATTTTGTACTTTCAACACCTAATTAATCCAATCTGCCTGCAAAAGTGATTTTAGCACTGCCTAAAACAACTCTGAATCCAGAACGAACCATTTCTGTAAGTAGCGAGAGGAAAAAGAATGCGTGTGCGTTTGAATTGCTAATAGGTAGAACTGTTCCTTTGAGCTTTGTGGAAAAAGTGTTTAACATTCAGGCAGGGCCGTCCTCACAGACTGCCCGAATTCCTCAAATCTGTCACCCGTGCTAGCCAGCTGTCACTCACCTCTAATTTGCTACAACATCATTGACCTTAGGGCTCCTGGCAAATAAACATACACACATACGCTGAGAAAAAAAAGGAAAATTTCTTGTCTTGTGAGGAGCGTTTTTTGTGTGTGTGTGTGTGTTTTCTGATGCTGGAATGTTGGGTTGCATTATCGTCAAGTTTTGCAAGAGCTGCGCGGCTGCCAGGTGCCTTAGCAAACATGCTATTCTACAGAGTACGTCTGTATATTTTGGGGAACTGTTGTTTTAACCCAGCGATTTGAGCAACAACATTGACTCAGAAGGATTAACTGTCCTGAAATCAAGAGAATGAAGGCTGAGATGAAATATGAGATGGATAAACAAAAATGAGATCAGGTGCAATCCATAACATAGTGTACGTGTGTGTGTGTGTGTGTGTGTGTGTGTGTGTGTGTGTGTGTGTGTGTGTGTGTGTGTGTGTGAATAATATATACACACACACACACACACACACACACACACACACACATATATATATATTACTTCAATAATATAAAGATGTTATTTGAATATTTTTTTTATTATTTTAAATGATTAAATAATTATAATAAATTATAATTGTAAATTTTAATAAATTCAATTTATTTAAATATTAAAGAAAATAAATATTAATTTATAAAAAAATAAATGTATTTTCCTTAATTTATTTTCATACAAATAAAAGTATATTGTTATATAAAATTATAATTTATAAATTCTGTATTTTACATTTATTTTATTTTACTCATTGAAGTACCTGGAAATTTGTATTAATAATAATATTAATAATTTACATGGAAATCAAAATCATATTTCTGTACAAGGCATGTTGATTTTAACTTTAAAATGTTGTTAGCTGGTCACGTAATCAGACACCAGTGTTATTATTTATTAAAAATAATATTATTTATTATCTATTTAATATATTAAAATGTAATATATTTGAATTATTTATTGGAATTAAACTATACATTTAATGAATTTTCCTCATTTAAGTGCCTTGACATTTCTGTGGTTATTCATTTTAAAATGTATTATTATGATCTATTATTATTTACAAGGAAACCAAAAACATATTTTAGTACAAGGACTACATATATTTAACCTAATATATGTAGTTAGGTGTTTACATATTCCGAAATCAGAAACATGCTATTCTCTGCTGGCCTACTAAACGGATGAAACATTTGATTAGAAACAGTTTTCATGTTTTCTAAAAAGAATGCATTTTAATAAAGTATCAGTGTAGGAGTGTTGTGTTTTATGCAGGAAGGGCAGTTGTTGTGAAAGACTAGATAATGAAATATAATGCATTTGACAGATGTTGGGAGGACACGCGCATGCACAGCCCTGCGGACACACACTCTCTCTCTCTCTCACACACACACACACACACACACACACACACGGTGAACCGTATCAAGGTCAAACCCTAATGCACCTGCTGTGCATTTGCCAGTCTGTGGTGCTTTCCTCTGGACTCCACCTGCAGATGATGTTGCACATAAACACTGAATGCTCTTAAAGCTCTTAAAGTTGTCTTCTCCATTGTTTTCCTCCACATTATGTAGATTTAGTGTTCAAAGAGAACATATTTTGAAACCGTTAAACAATGTTCAAAGAGATGTTCAACTATTTTGTGAAATTATCAGCAGATGTGAGATAAAAGGATTCCTGGAACTCCAGGTAAGTGTTATTCTGATTTACAATAGCTGAAATCAAAACAGCTACAATTCACAAATGCATCCAAGTATTTAGATGCCTGTCATTAGAGGATTAGAGAATCCACACTGCTTAATCTGTAATAAAGTAGATCAGGATAGTGTATCTATTTACAATATTACATTCTCTCATATGCAATTAAGCATCAAGCCATATCTACATAACCTGTGTTTTGATCAGGGTTAGTTTTATATAAGATTTCACTGTTCATATAAGTTTGTGGTTTAGGTTACACTACGACTTTATGATGTTCATTTAGCTCTAAAACATTTTTGAGAGCAAAATCTGATTTAGATGCATTACATGTGGCTTTTTGCCACGTGCCTCATCTGTTTTCACTTATAAGTAAGTTTCAGTCAGGAGCAGTGCTGCTGCCACCCTTCGGACGTATAGAGAACTGCTTTAAAAGATTGCTCACGTTTCATAATTGTTGACATGAAAGTCGCTATTTCTAGATACAAAGGTGCTTTGCGTTTTTTTAAACGGCGTTGCGTTCTGATCTACAGAGGGTTTAAGTTTCCCATACAGCATAAACAAAAAACAAATTACTATATTATAATAGAATTTAAAATATGTAAATATATAATACATTTAAAATAATAAAATAATATGTAGTTTTTTGTTTATTTATTTGATATGTTCAACATAGGCTACTTCAACAACTATACATAAAAATGTATTATATATATTTATTTTTATATTTATATTATATGTTTAATGCCAAAATATAACACAAAATGTACTTCAATAGGAAAGAAAATGCATGTTTTTCCTTAAATCTTAAAATTAAAATAATAAAATAAAAATTGAACAATATAAATATATTTAGTTTGAAAAGAAGTGAATATGTTTAGATCAATTTACATAATATAATTTACATTTTGAAAATAATACATTTAAAACAAATAAAATAATATATAGGCCTATATATATTTGTTTATTTATTTTATATTTTCAACATATATATTTTTTTCGGGCCAAAATATATTTCAAATATTGGTTTAAACCTCCAAATGCAAAATAATACAAAATGTACTAAAGGGGAAAGAAAATGCTTTTTTATATATTTTTTTATCTTTTCCCCAATATTGAGGTTCATTATGGGCAACAGCAATCATTTTTGAACAATATACATATATTTAGTTTGGGAAATAATGCATAGTATAATATAATATAATAGCGATATATATATTGGTCATTTTATGTATATTTTGTTTTCACCATGACTGGTGGTGAGTTGGTTGGGCTTAGATGAGAATAGCTCAGAGCATCACATGTGTGTCAATAGCAGTGTGGTTTCTGGATAATTTCCTCAGCCACTCCATAAATATCTGTCTGTCTTCTGTGGGAATCCTTCAGTTGACTCAGCTGAGAAGCAGGTGTTATTCAACGGGCCCTCCCTCTGCCCCTCATTCCCTTCATCTTCACTGTCTTCTCTACTCCTGAGTCCTGGCCTTCCAGCTGCTCTTTCAATCTATCTTCATTTTGTGTCTTTTGCTTGTTGTTTTGTCCCCCCATCACCCCCACAACCAGTCTCCAAATACAGCAGGCCTTACAGAGTGATCCTTCTCTACCAGTCATGTTAAAATGATAAACCATGTCCATATCTGTGTAAATGTGTGAGAAAGGAGCATATTTGTGTGTGTGTGTGTGTGTGTGTGTGTGTGTGTGTGTGTGTGTGTGTGTGTGTGTGTGTGTGTGTGAGAATGAGGTGAGGGCAGTGCCCGTATTCCTATGGCATTCTTGACATTCCCTGTCTGTGGCACTCTGCCCCATCTCTGCACTGCCTGTATGTGTGTGTGAGAGAGATTTGGTGCGTAAGTGAAAATGTACACTTTGTTCTCTTGATTGGTTGCCGCGGGCCAGCAGGAGGAATGGGGTAATTAGCAGAAGACTCTGCCTCCGCCCCGTGGCAGTTCACGAAGGTGAGATTAGTATACAGGTCTACATCTGCAGTCAGAACCATGAGTGCTTTAGTTTATGCATGTCTAATGATATTCCTCTTACTTCTGTGGAATTCTGCAATTATTTTAGCTAGAATTAGGCCTACTTGATTCACTTATAATTAATTAAAAGTAAGAGAATAAAAATTCTCACATTTACATTCATGTACATTCATGGTTAATCTTTTTTTTTTTTTTTTAACCATTTATATCCACTTTTGTACTGCAAAGATGGTGTTGTTCTAATTACTCAGAACCAAAGTCTATAACCTAAGTTCAACTATTAAGTCTCCAAGTCCTGCTATTTCCTTACGGATAGGCAAAGCAAGTCTTCATGCACTGTATTTAGTGCAACGTAAATAGTGATTGACATAAATTAGAATCAGAATCAGAATGAGATTATTGTCAAGTATGTTTATACACACAAGGAGTTTGTCTAGTGAATAAAGACACACACACACACACACACACACACACTTTGCTTGCTAGTACTGGGTTAGACCCACTTTTACTTTTAGAACTGTCTAACTGTCTTAATTCTTCGTGGCATAGATTGATCAAAGTGCTGGAAACATTCCTCAGAGATGTTGGATCATATTGTCATGATAGCGTCATGCAGTTGTGAATTGTAGCTCAGTTTCCTGTTCTTAGCTGACTGGAGTGGCATTGTTGTGTTTTCTGCTGCTGTAGCCCGTCTGCTTCAAGGTTGGACATGTTGTGCATTCAGAAACCTTCTGCAGACCTCGGTTGTAACAAGTGGTTATTTGAGTTACTGTTGCCTTTCTATCATCTGGAACCAGTCTGGCCATTCTTCTCTGACCTCTGGCATCAACAAGGCATTTTTGCCCACAGAACGGCCACTGGCTGGATATTTTCTATTTTTCAGACTCTCTGTAAACCCTAAAGATGGTTGTATATATGTGAAAATCCCAGTAGATCAGCAGTAGCCTACTCAGATCACACCGTCTGAGTCACTTAAATCACCTTTCTTTCCCATTCTGATGCTCAGTTTAAACTTCTGCAGATCTTCTCGACCATGTTACCTAAATGCGTTAAGTTGCCGCCATGTGATTGGCTGATTAGATATTTGCGTTAACAAACAGTTGAACAGGTGTACCTAAAAAAGTGGTCGGTGAGTATAAATGATTGACTCTTTGAATTTATAATATCAATAAATAGCCTGTAAATCTGTTTATCCAATTGTCAAATTCTGTCTCAGACTATTTGGATTATAAACAATGGTCCCGGTAGTGTCGCCTAATGCTGTTGTAGGTCAATCCGCATTTATGGAGTTCACTTAAGGCTAATGTAGGCTACAGACTAATCTAAAATCATTAAAAGTCATTAAACCACTCTCCTAAAATCAATTCAGAGATAGAAAGAAAATGAGCCTTTAATTAGTGTCAGTCTAATGTCTGGACCGCATGACACCCTAAAATCAGGCGGGGTGGTTAAATTTTTTACATTTCATTTTATCACTGTTATTCAGGTGTATATCTCTCAGAACAAATTTAGATTTTTAGGCTTTTTTGCTGTAAAAAGAGTATTCACAACATGTGTTTTATATGAACACAGAGATTTTTTTCAGTGTTAAAATGTTCTAAACAGGGTGCAGTAAATTGGGAGTTGGGGGGTCCGAGCCCCCTAATTACATTTCGATCCCCTCCTGATAAGTATAGCTAGGATATAGGCTAGGCTATCAGAGTTTTTAATGTTTTACGAACAAAAAAAGTAAGATTACAAGAAAAAATTTGCATTCGCTTATAGCAACAGTAGCGCTTTCAGTTAGATTTTGTTCACTGACAAAACATAAATAGCTACTATCATTCATTATTATACATCACTGTAAAATATTTACTAGTGGCGTGAAAAATGACTGACTTCCTTTCCACTTGACCTTAATGACAATGACCACGAAGAACAACTGTTTACACCACTCCACATTCGTGTCCTCTTTTTGGCCATTAATGAGAGTAAATGTGTTTGTTTGGTGGGTCGATTTAAGTTGTTTTATTTCCGACTCGGCTCTATGCCATTTAGTATGCACTTAAGGTAATGGAAAGCAGGAGAATATCATGGGAACCATGTAGTCTGCTGCTCAACCAATCGCGAGCGGCTGGATTATGCCTCACAAAACCTTTTAATACCTCTGTTCACTAATGATCCGGACCCGCGGCCCTTTAATCCCCACTACATTAATTAAAAAGAGCACGAGCCCTTGGAAGATCGTGCCATCTGCCGCAGTTTCATTCCACAGACAGATTGTGTTTGGTGCTTATTTAAAACAGAATTTCTTTACTTGTCAGGAAGGGCGGAGGAATGAGAAAGGGATAAAACTGCAGGAATTACATGTGGAAGAAGCTATAGAGTTATTTTAAAATACGTTGAAACCTTTTTTTTTTTCTCGTTGAAACCTCTTTGTCTCAGCTTCGTTGTCTGCTTTTGTAACCCACCACATATTAATAATAATAATAATAATAATAATAACAATAACAATAGCTTAATGCTAAATGTTAGTCTGAATATTAAATGTAGGCCCAATTCACATTTATTTTATCTGAACTAATATCGAAAATTATTTAAGATTAGACCTATTTTGCATCTTGTTTTTTGTTTTAATGCTTATAGGCCGTATGTAGCCACGCCCATTTTCAGCGCTGCACACCTTGTGTTCTGTCTTCCGGTTTGTATTTCTACAGCATGAAGGTAAGATCTTACGGATTTATGAATGAGCTGTTCGAATCTTCCCAGTCTACTGGCATTTGTTATGACATCCGCTTTAAACATTACAATGCTTGAGATAACTTTCATTACAATAAGTAAATCCACTTCACCATCTAATTACTCTTCAACAGGGATAGAAATATAGATGCCCTGAAACGAATGTTCAAAGAAAATTCTAAAGAATGCGCAATTGTCTCTGTGGTGCATAGACGGCTTGTTGGCTCAGCTTTCTCCCCTCATTTATAGGATACAAACATTTTTGATTGAGATGCACAAAATAATAACAGGGTAGACCTGGACATGGGTGGATGATTTACATATTACTTTAGTTTGAACTGGATTGAGATGGTAAACAACAATCACATAAAACATTACCAAAGAAATCTAAATACACTTACTTCAACTTCAAACATAAATTACTTTCACATTTACACTCTCCAGTGTCCAATCTGTTAGGTCGTATTTAACAGGGTGGACATTCTGACCTAAAATCAGCCACCACGTCTGAGCAAAAAGAAGCTAACATAGTTCGGTTTATCTAATAAAGAATAGCATAGTCTTTAAAAAAATTTTTTTTCCCATTTTTCCCTCAACAGGGTGGACGTTCTAGTGTTGACCACATCAAATTTGAAAGATAAAATTAGTCAAAATAGACAGTTAAATCTCAGTAGGATCTTGTTTCCCCTCCAAAGTAGTGATGGACAGCAATTTTACCAACATTCATTTAAAGGGGCAGTAGTCGAAAATAACAGGGTGGACAATAAATTAAGGCACTAGCTAAAATCTTTTATTATTGCTAAAATTAATTTGAGAGAATCTTTACTGATATACCCAACAATGTAAATAAAAACTAAGTAGCCTAAGTGTTGTATTTAGCCTGAAATTGGGATACACAGACATGGGGACATAGGAAAAATTATGATATGTGGTTCAAAATGCTGTAAAATGTCTACTTCAATATGCTTAGAATTCAAATTGTGTTATTTATGACTTAGACAGGTTAAAAATGTATATTGTTCAACATTTTAAGTAAGATCATGACCTTTACTCTGGGGACACAAAAGGCACTGAATCAATGACCCAATTATAAAAAAAAATAAAATTTGGGCACCATTCTGTAAAACGAAGGTAATTACTCAACATAATTATGGTTAATAACAGGCAAATGGGAATAATATTATAAGCCGACTCATATATACAGTGTGTTGAAATTATACATTTTATTTTATTTTATTTTTTACGTAATGGCAATGGGAGATAAACAACCCCCAATTGTGAAACGATTCGAATTTTAACAGAATGTAATAAGACATGCATTGAAATGAAACCACAATAAAGTATAGTGTTTAGTGTTCACCTCCTCCCCTTCTGTCTCCCTCATCCAAACACACTCACTCTCTCTCACTCTTGCGCACGTGCCATTGGCCAAAGGCGCGCTCTCCAGTGCTAACGTACGAGGTTCATGGACTTACCACTTCATTGTCATTATCGTGCTCATTCTCTCACGAAATGTTACTGTGCGTTTGGGTGGATTTTTGTCTACCATTTTAAAGCTTTAGCTATGAGTGTTTTGTTTGGTCGTTCATTTGAAGGCACACAGGAAGGAGACTATATTTAAATGGAGCTGTGGATATGGACATGGCAGGTAACCTGCCTGGCGCTCATCGCGTCTGTGATGGATGTAGTTCTGGCACAGATTCGTTACACGATCCCAGAAGAACTGGAGCACGGGGCTTTTGTTGGAAATATTGCAGAGGATCTGGGATTAGACACCAACAAACTCTCAGTCCGCCGATTTAGAATAGTCTCAGGTGCAAAACGGCAATATTTAGAGGTGAATTTAGAAAACGGGGTTGTATTTGTCAATGAAAGAATTGATCGAGAAGAGTTGTGCGAACAAAATCCATATTGTTCATTCCATCTTCAGGTTGTGATCGAAAACCCATTAGAATTGTATAGGGTCGAAGTTGAAATATTTGATGTTAACGACAACTCTCCAGTCTTTCCATGGAGTGAATTTAACCTGGATATCTCCGAATCCGCCGCTCCTGGATCGCGCTTCCCACTGGAAAGCGCGCAGGACCTGGACGTCGGTGAGAACTCTATGCGCTCGTATTTGCTGAGCGTAAACGAACACTTCGTCCTGGACGTCCAGACGCGTAGTGACGGCAGTAAATTCGCAGAACTGATCCTTGAAAATCCGCTGGACCGGGAGCAGCAGAAGGCTCACTTGATGGTTATTACAGCGGTGGATGGAGGCTCGCCAGAGAGGTCGGGCACTGCGCAAATAAACATAACGGTACTGGATGCCAACGATAACGCGCCTGTGTTCGATCAGAACTTTTATAAAGTGAAGCTGGCTGAAAACGCACCGCGAGGCACAGTCGTGATAAAACTAAACGCCACTGATATCGACGAAGGACCCAATGGAGAGATCACATACTCTTTCAGCGGCCACGCTCCAATGAGAGTGCGCGAGCTGTTCAGCGTGGATTCCCGCACTGGAGAAATCAAAGTAAAAGGACTTATAGATTATGAAAAGGCACGAATGCACGAGATTTATGTACAAGCCAAAGACAAGGGACCGTCAGCGGTGGCAGTGCACTGCAAAGTTATGGTTAATATCATAGACGTCAACGACAATCTTCCAGAAGTGATTCTTACATCAGTATCTACGCCTGTCCAAGAGGATGCGCCCCCTGGCACAGTTATAGCAGTCATTAGCGTTATGGATAAAGACTCTGGGGAAAACGGAAATGTTGATTGTGAAATTCCTCATCACGTTCCCTTTCAGCTGCACTCTTCTTTTAAAAACTACTACACTTTGGTTACGTGTGATTTTATGGACAGAGAGACCATTTCAGAGTATAACATCACCCTCACGGCGCGTGATATGGGCTCGCCTCCCCTTTTTACCAGGAAAACTATTTTAGTGCAAGTGTCTGACAAAAACGATAACGCGCCGCGTTTCAAACAGCCCTCCTACACGGTCTACCTGACCGAGAACAACGCGCCAGGCGCCTCGATTTGCACCATCACCGCACAAGACGCAGACGCGGATCAGAATTCTTACCTATCCTACTCTATTCAAGAAAACGACATCCATGGAATGCCAGTGTCCACCTACGTGTCCATCAATTCAGATAACGGCAACATTTACGCACTGCGTTCTTTCGACCACGAGCAGCTCAGAAACTTTCAGATCGTGGTTCAAGCCGAAGATGCTGGTTTTCCCCCTCTCCGCGCAAACGTAACAGTGAACGTGTTTGTTTTGGATCAGAATGACAATCCTCCAATCATTGTATCCCCAATGGCCGAGAATGACACCACAGCGGTTGTAGTTTTCCCTAGAAATGCTGATGCCGGATACCTAGTGGCTAAAATCACCGCCATGGACGCGGATGCCGGGCAAAACTCGCGTCTTTTTTATGAAGTCCTTCAAGCTACAGATCTCAGTTTGTTCAGCGTTGCGTTGTACACTGGGGAGATCAGGACAATCCGCCGGCTGATGGACATCGACCCCAGGAGGCAGAGGCTAGTGGTTTTGGTCAAGGACAACGGTCATCCGCCCCTTTCGGCCACGGCCTCCATCATGTTGTCAGTTGTTGACAGCGTGCCAGAATCCTTGCCTGATTTTGGTGACCTCGCGCTCAGCCCTCAGTACAGGTCAAACCTCACGCTGTATTTAATCGTGTCTCTGGGCGCAGTTTCATTCACGTTTCTCGTGGCTATTATTGTGCTGGCCACAATTAAGGGACACAAGCACAGAAACTCGTGCTGTGGGTTTCATTCTAAGGACCCCTCCAGTGACGTCATTAAAAAGTCTAATTTGAACATTCACATATCACCGGGATCAAAGGAACCCACGCACTGCGTGGAAGTAAACGCGAACCACCCAATAGGACAAAACTACTGCTATAAAATGTGTTTAACTCCAGAGTCATCTAAAAGTGACTTCATGTTCCTCAAGCCTTGTAGCCCGATGGGAACATCTTCTCGAAATAACATCAAGGAAATGGAAAATAAAACTTTGACCTGGAGCCCAACCAGCCACAGTCTTGGTACAAGGAATGGGACCACCTCTCCAAACGGGGTAATAATCAACAAAAAATATATCAAGTTTGTCCACTAGATGGAGACTTCAAATACTTGTTGTTCTTTAATCAGCCTGTAAATTATAATTTAATTACAAATATAAACAATATTTGGACATGCCAATGCAAGTACTACACGCAGGACTATACTACTACTACTACTAATAATAACAACAACAACAACAACAACAACAACAGTGTTAGAATAACTCATTACAAGTAGTAATCAATTACTTTTTAAAACATTATTTTAAAACAATAAAACATTATTTTTAAATGTACAACAAAAAATCAAGTTACTTTGTTTCCCATTTATTGACTGAAAGCTCTCCTGTCCCTTATGTTGAGTATTGACTAACTCTATTATTTAAAAAAAATAATTAAATTTAATATAACACATCGAAAAAATATAATAAAATATATAATATAATAATTGTCAATTATAATAATGAAATAATAAGAAGAACAATAATTACAAAATAAAATAAAATATTATTATTATACATTTGCAGAACAGCACTGAAATTAACTATTGAGCAAACAATAGTGTATTGTTTATTGTTTTTCTGTGAACTAGACCTTAAAATTCTTAATGCACCGTTCATAAATAAATAAATAAATAAACAACTGGATTTTTGTCACTGCTGCAAATTGTAGGTATACTGCAACAAGGTGATGAATTAGTAAAGTCACTTAGTGCTTTAGTGACTGTTTTTGATGTGTTCTGAGGTCTTTCCTCTTCTTGGCATAGACATTGTGCTTGTAGTACATTCCTGTGCCTCTCATGTGTAAGTGCATGAAGTAAATATTTCAACTCTTTTTTTTTTCTTTTCTTTGCAGCTCAAACAGGGAAACAAAGACCAAACACTAACTAAGAACCAGCTCAATTATACATACAAAAGGTGATTAAAGTAAAAGCTGATTCTCTCTCTCTCTCTCTCTCTCTCTCTCTCTCTCTCTCTCTCTCTCTCTCTCTCTCTCTCTCTCTCTCACACATGCACAAAGCATCTGATGTGTCCATGTTTTTGTTTTTCTAGCCATACTCCAATAAACACAGGTAGGACTCTGCAGCGCAGACTGATTCAGGACTCAGACAACTATGCTTACACATCTGTTCCACAGTACTGGACCTGGGGAAATCACATGCATGGTAAAATCATTATATTTTTCATCCCTAAAAACTTGTTCAGTTAAAAGGCCTGCTCAAAAAGACCAGCTTTATATATTCTGTATAGCTTCCTTGTTATTTAATTCAATTGAAATTTTCTTTGTCATTTAAAACAGATTATAAGACCTCACCTAAGGTTGTGGGCTTTCCAAACCGCTCATGGACACGTTACAACCAACCGGATTCAATTCAACCCTCACCAGACTATCAACATAATGTTTACATTCCCGGAACACCATCAACACTTTGTACACTCAAGCTGGCAAACAATGGGGAGATTGAAGTCTACAACTCATTCTCAACTTTTGGCAAAAAGAAAAAGCCGAACAATAACCGTCAAGAGGACGCAATAATAACCAATGATTTTTTCAAATGATTTTTCCATTTGTATTTTTCATGTTACTTCCTGTATATAAGATGTATATATTTCATTCGGATTATATGTGCTGTATAATTTGCCTTCATAACTTTCACAGCAAGACAGCACTTAAATGACTTTTGTTTTCCTGATATCATAAGTATTCAGAAACTTTGAAAGCATTATGTTTGGTTTAATTGTTAAAAGACAATTAAGTGTCTTTGAGTATTCAGAAAAGCGCTTACAAATAAAATGTATTATTATTATTAATTGTAATCACCCATATTGGTGAGAATTCAGATTATATTTTCCAAAATGATATCCCTTTTGTTTCTACAATGTACTGAATAAAGAATATCATTAGAATTTATTTAATATTGCTCTTTTGTCTTCCTCATTGTGGTTATTGCTGTGCCAAAATGACAAGAAACAGCATGATGGTATAAAACTGTGCATTTCTTGTCTATTATTTTACAGAAAAAAAAGTACAGGTACTGTAGCAAAATATGCAGAGCTTTAATTTATAGGTGGATCTTACATGTATAACATTAAATCAACATGGCATGGTTAGTTTTTACACAAATGCCATTAATCTACAAATGGCTTGACATGTATTCAAATTGCCTCTTTATAAATTACACACCTGTAATTGTTACTGATTAGGTGCATTAAATCGTTTCAATTTAGATATATAATTACAATTAATAATAGCAGCCTGTGTGGAATATGAGCAGTCCGCAGCATCTCTATCTACACCTCTGTGAGTTTAGGAATTCAAAAATAAGTGTTCATTACAGTAATAATGAGGATTGTGGGCAGACATGAATTTTTATTGTTGTTGTTGTTAATTTTCCGCCCTAAACATGCTTTTATTATAGGTGTCAAAAGTATTCACATTCATTAGAAGTATAGATACTAGGGTTTAAAAAGACTTCTGTAGAAGTTGAAGTATCAACTCAAGCTTTTTACTCAAGTAAAAGTGTAAAAGTACTGGTTTCAAAACAAAGTATAAAAGTAAAAGTAATGTAAGGGAAAAAAATGCCATTAAAGGGATAGTTCACCCAAAAATGAACATTCTGTCTGTATTTACTCACCCTCATGTTGTTCCAACCCCATAAGACCTTCGTTCATCTTCGGAACACGAATTAAGATATTTTTGATTAAATCTGAGAGCTGGATCACTCCTCCATAGGCTTCTAAGGGATTGACACTTGCCAGCCCCGAAAAGTTATTAAAGACATTGTTAAAATAGTCCAAGTGACTACAGTGGCTCAATCTTATGTTTATCAAGTGACAAGAATACTTTTTGTGCGCAAAAACAAACAAAAATAATGACTTTATTTCAACTATTCATTTCCTTCTCTGTGGGCCGCTAGTCAGTTAACGTAGTGTGATTGCGTAAAGCTAGGTCACACATAGGCTCACTATTGGCCGACGCTGGTCATGTGTGTGATGCGTGTGACGTACAACACAGAAGCACTTACGCTATTACATAGTGAACTGACTCCAGGCCCACAGAGAAGGAAATGAATATTTGAAATAAAGTCATTATTTTTGTTTGTTTTTTGCGCACAAAAAGTATTCTCGTCATTTGATAAATTTAGGATTGAGCCACTGTAGTCACTTGGACTATTTTAACGATGTCTTTAATAACTTTTCGGGGAACAAGTGTCAATCCCTTAAGAAGCCTATGGAGGAGTGATCTAGCTCTCAGATTTCATCAAAAATATCTTAATTCGTGTTCCGAAGATGAACGGAGGTCTTACGGGGTTGGAACAAAATGAGGGTGAGTAAATACTGACAGAATTTTCATTTTTGGGTGAACTATCCCTTTAAGGACAAAAGCTTAGGCTGCGCCACAGAGGCCTATAGGGCACTATTCCACCTCCTCAAAAAAAAAAAAAACATTTTCTAAAGGCCATAATGACTATAATGTCATATTAAAATGTTAATGTTGAAAAATTTGGGATGCACTAGGCTACCTGTTTCAGCCGCATAATATGCCCCAAATTAACGCAATTTAGTACAATGCAAATACATTAAAGAACCATATATGTGTACTGAGCATTAACATGTGTTTCATGGAGTGGAAGATATGATGACTAGTTGCCTATAAGTATTGTAACGGTGCAAAAAGTCAAACTTCAGAGGCATGTTATCAATAACCTTTATTGGAATGTAAATGTACATCCAAGCTTAGCTGCAGGAATCTGTGTGTGACATGATTTGTGTCATGTCTCATGTGCAGGTGCGATGGATCGCGTACAAACCATAAGGTGTCGGAATGGCATATGTTCATACTTCTTATCCAACCTTAATCAAATCCACTCTATCCGGATGGTGCAATTTCTGGATAGGTTTTTTTTTTTTTTTTACGATGACAAGCCAGAATGAACGAGGCTATTTTTTAAAATAAAATTTGAGTAACGAGGCTATTTTTAAATTGTAAGGAGTAGAAAGTACAGATTTGCGTGAAAATGTAAGGAGTAGAAGTAAAAAGTCAGCTGAACAAAAATTACTCCAGTAAAGTATAGATACCCAAAATTTCTACTTAAGGAAGGTAAAGTATTTCCTACTTCGTTATTTGACACCTCTGGCTTTTATTTTGCTTGGCTGATCAGCGGAACCAGAGAATGTGGAACCAAGTCACAAGATGGATCAGTCCGTGTTTTTTTTTTTTTTTTTTTTTTTTTTTTATTGAAGGCAACATTGGGTACAAACGTGTTAAACCATCAATATACAAACAAACATTTATACAGATATACCATACCAGAGACAAAGAGCAAAAAAAAAAAACACAACAAAACAACAACAACAACAAAAACAACAACAACAAAAACATACATACTAAATAAAGGAGTAAAAATAAGAAAAATTAAGAGGAATCGGTGAATAGGTCATAATATTGACACAAGAGTTTTCCATTCTTCTTGTTCTTTACAAGCTCATGTGATTTAAGAAGCATATTAAATTCCGAAATATAATGTTTAAAACATAAGGAAGACTTATTAAATTTCTGCTTGTGTATGAAGAACTTAGCATATAAGATTATAAAGTTTAATACAAACTCCAGGGTGCCATCTTGTGGGAAACAAAAGTAACAGATAACATCTTTCAGGGTGAATGAGTGAGTTATATTATGAGATTGGAGAAAGTGAGTACCCAAATCTTCCCAAAACCTTTTGGTAACTGGACAATTAAAAAATAAATGAGGAATTGTTTCAGTGTCCTGTTTACAAAAGCTACAGCATGTGTCAATGTCTAGAAACTTGGCAACAAAACAATTAGTAGGGTAAATGTTATGTAAAAGTTTAAAGTGGACCTCTTTAGCTTTATTAGAGATACAATATTTGTGAAGAATCAACCATGTTTTTTTCCAATTTATTTCACTTATTAAGGAATTCCAATAAAACATCCCCCTTGGAGCAATGGTGGATCAGTCCGTGGTGCTTAACTTGCTTCTTGTTCGATGACGCCCAACAGTCTTAATTTGTCGAGTAAAATAAATAGTAGGCTACCTTATAAATACATTTTTTACTTTCAACATTTGTAGACAAACTGTACATTATATGTGCTAGCTTTAATACGACTTCCAGAAAGCTAAAGTCAAAAGTAATTTCAGAAATAATATTTTTTTCATTTTCCTAAAATACTTTTTTTTTCTATGTAAACGTGATCTTCAAACGCTGCACTAATGCTATTCACTTTAAGGGGGATGCGAGCACAACCCATGCTTTGCTTTCACAATGCTGTTGGGCAGAGGCTGTCAGATCAGCACTGAAGCTCAGATGAATCTGATCAGCGGGCGGGATCCACGGCACGGCGCTATGGCGATGCTCTGCTGGATGCTTTTAAGATGCTTTCAAAATACCCGCTAACCTCCATTCGTTTTCGAAACCATTGCTAGAATTCTTGTGAAAGACAGCGAAAGCATTAACGCGCGCATTGCAATGGATCTAAGGAGGAGATGGCGTCTCGGTTTCGCAGTCCTCTCCGCGCTGTGGAGTCTCGCCTCGGCTGTAACAAGATACTCCATCCCCGAAGAAATTCCAGTGGGCTCCGTGATCGCAAATATCGCTTCGGATTTGGGCCTCGACGCGCACAGCCTGATAGAACGAAAGGTAAAGCTGGATTATATTCATAGCAAGAAATACCTAGAAATAAATAAAGACACCGGGGAACTGTTTATCGCTGAGAAAATTGACCGGGAGTATTTATGCCCGGCCAAAACATCATCGTTCTGTTTCCTCAAGATGGATGTGATAATCGAGAGTCCAATACGCATATTTAATATCGAATTGGAAATTATGGACATAAATGACAACGCGCCTCAGTTCAGAAGGGAGAGAATACCTCTCGATGTTTCGGAATCAGCAACACCTGGAGAGAGATTTTCTTTAACAAACGCGGTGGATGCAGATGTTGGAGAGAACTCGATCGAGACCTATTACCTGAGTGAAAGTAACGAGTTTACCATTGAAATCCAGACTGGAAGTGACGGGACTAAATATGTCGACCTGGTGCTAAAAGCTGGTTTGGACAGAGAAAAACAGGCCGTCCACACACTAACCCTCACCGCTGTGGACGGCGGCATACCTGCGCGTTCAGGCACGGCCAGCATTATCATTCAGGTGCTGGACATCAATGACAACGCCCCTCAGTTTGATCGACAAGTTTACTCGGTTGACCTCATTGAGAATGCACCTATAGGGACGCTGATTATGCAGCTGAACGCAACAGATTTGGACGAGGGTGTCAATGCGGACGTCATCTACTCTTTCACTTTATACACATCTGAGAAAACACAAGAAAAGTTCTCTTTGGACCCCAGCAGTGGAGAAATAAGAGTAAAAGACGTGATCGATTTTGAAGAAGTGAAGAGTTTTGAGATGTATGTTGAAGCCAAGGACAATGCAGTGAATCCGCTTTCAGGTCAGTGTAAAATATTAGTGTTCATCACCGATCTAAACGACAACCGTCCTGAGATTACGATAAAATCTTCACAGAGTCTGATTAAAGAAAATGACCCTGTAGGAACGGTGATCGCCGTCATCAGCGTGAGCGACAGGGACTCTGGAGATAATGGCAAAGTTGTTCTCTCCATCCACAATGCTCAGATGTTACCTTTTGCACTTAATAAGTCATCGGAAGACTTTTTTGCGTTAACAGTCACCCAATCACTTGACCGTGAGCGCATCCACAGTTATGACATCACTCTTCACGTGACTGACAGAGGAAGTCCTCCTCTGACCGATAACGAAACGATCAGTGTTACAATTCAAGATGTCAATGATAACGGCCCAATGTTTCCTCAAACCCTCTATACCATTCATCTGATGGAAAACAACGAGCCCGGAGCGTTGCTAGCCTCATTAACTGCTCATGACCCAGACCTGCATGAAAATCAGTATCTGGTTTACTTCATCATAGAAAAGGAGATAGCCAACACCTCAATGTCCATGCTGTTTTCCATCAATCCTGAAAACGGCAACCTCTACGCTTTACGCACGTTTGACTACGAAAGGGAGAAGGAGTTTCTGTTTCACATTGAAGCGAGAGATTCTGGGCTCCCTCCTCTTAGCAGTAATGTGACCGTGCACATCATCATCCTGGACCAAAACGACAACACGCCCCTCATAGTTTCTCCCTGGCGTCCGCAGGGCACTGTCATAGAGCAAAAAATCCCAAGGTCGAGCGATAAAGGATCCCTGGTCACCAAGGTTATCGCGTTGGACGCCGACTCCATGCAGAACTCTCGTATAACATATCAGTTCCTGCAGATCACAGACACGCCACTATTCAGCCTCGATCAGTACAACGGCGAGATACGAACCACGCGGATGTTCAGTTACAGAGACCCCAAAGATCAACACCTGGTCATCATAGCCAGAGACAACGGAGAACCTCCTCGCTCCGCCACGGTGACCATCAAGATCTCCACAGTGGACCAAGTGGTCACGCACTTAACCGAAACCACAGAGGTGCCTGTCGAATACGACCTGATCACTGATCTAAACCTGTACTTGCTGATCGGTTTGGGCTTGGTGTTGTTTATGCTGCTCATTACCATCCTGGTGATCATCGTGCTGAAATGTCAGGAACCGAAGCCCTCACAAGCGGCTCCCCAGGGTAGGAACAGCATCCTCAGCCAGAGGAACTCCTCCACCATCGCTGACTCTACTCTCATCTCAAGTGATGCCTACTGGTACAGTCTGTTTCTGGCAGAGACTAGAAAAGGGAAGGTGGTGGTGCGGCAGCCCCTTCCTAACGGAACAGGGTTTATTGTGTCAAGTATCCCAGGAAGTGCTGCGCTGACTGAGACCAGTGCATCAAGGTCTTCCACTTTACAGGTACTGGAACCACTATATATGCAGTGACCCCAAAAAGCAATGAACTTTTACCATACACATAAAAAAGTCTGCATTAACATCAAGCCAAGTGCATTTATTTTAAATAAATATAGCTCAAGGACACTTATTAAGCAAAACATTTAAAGTTGATAAACTAATATTGTTCAAAATCACTAAGGCACATTTTGATTATCAGACATTAAATGGCCTATAAGTGTAAACCTGACTTCAAACATCCACTGAAAATGACTTTGGGCCTGTTTTTTAAAGGAAATTTGGAAGAAAAAAAGTGTAGAAAGTGTGTACTGTAAACGATAAACAGCAACAAAACATCTGTTTTTTAAAAATATGTATTATACATAAAGTTGGACACCCAGTGTCAACGCATCAGTATGTGTCTAAATTTGGATGTGAGTGGGAGAAGGAGACATGCAGTGATGGAGCTGTGAAGTAAAGGAAAACTGAGACAGAGGCACTGACAGTGAGAATTTTCCACACATTTAGACTGATCGTATAATTCCCTTTTCCTGATCAAAGATAATCAAAGTAAAAGAAAAGTAAAAGTGAGCTCTGCGGTTTTTCTCCCTTTACGTCAGCCCAAATCTGTCTCAGAGAGATTTTTCTGAGCTATCTCTAAATGGTTGCTATCGCTCACACTTAATCATACTCGGATATGCAACCTAAATTTTAGAGTCTAAATATGAGACTGCAATCTCTCAAATTAGAGATTGCACATAAAATTGCAATATAATGTATACCTAAAATGTATTTTTGTGTATTTAAGATTGGAAATGTATTTTCTTGTACATTTTGTAATATATTTTGTCATTTGGAGGTTGAAATCTATCATTCATCATTGTTTACTTCAGCGCAAGCGCATAGTGCATCAAGTTTCCTCCAACAAATCTTATCTGAGGCAGTGTTCTCGACATCTTCCCATCTAAAACCTAATGTTCCATGTTACTATAAAAAACAACAACTTAACTATTCAAGAGCTAGAGAAATGCATAAGGTTCAGCATTCCTGTAGCTCAAACTATAGCAATGGCTAGGTTTGATTTCCAGGGTGTGCACAAACTTATAAAATGTAGATCTTTGAATGCAATGTAAGTTGCTTTGCCAAATATAAAATGTAAACATTCTGTTCTGCAGTCTTGACTGTTGGATTAATTGTGTTACCTTCTATTGACAGGAGTCAAGCAGTGATTTACCATGATCTGGACATGTTGACTGATGCTTTACAACCTTCCACACCAGGCTCTGTCCATGAGGGACAGATCGAACTTCTGCTTAACCGTTTTTCAGGGTTTCATTAGATTCAAGACGTTTTGGTCAAGGATCTAATTTGAGTTTTTAAATAGCAACCTGTGTAGCTTCAAAAGAGCATTTTGAATATTCTTTCATGTTTTATATTCATTTATATAATTTGTCCTTTCATTACCGTAATTTATTCATTTGACTTATTTTACTATCACTTCTTCTCCTGCTCCCTGTTTTTCACATTGCCTTTTGGGCTAATTGAAGAATTAACTTCAATTCAAATTGACAGTTTCGGAGACCAAGACCAACATTGTGTCATAGAAAGACATTAATTCAGCGCGGATGGATCTCATATTTGTGGTGATTGCTGGGTCTAAGAACTATGTCAGCCATTTGTAACCACATTGAGCATGACTTTGCATGGCTAAGACAAACAAGATGGACTTTTTGTATCTAAAAAATTTCTATACAGATTCTATGACAGAAGAGAGAGATACTGGTGGTACTTCATGACTACCAAAAGAAACTGGACTTTCACACATTTGTGGTTCCAGTAAGATATGAACTACAAAGACAAATATGGATCAAAGTTCTGGTATCAATAATGCTTCATTTTTGCATAGTTTAAACGCGCTGATGAGAAAGCTTTGATCAGATGAGCACAAGCGAATGAGCCAGGCATTGTCTATACTTTAAAACATTTGGTTTGACATCTATGTAGTGCACATGTACACAGATTAATGTTTGTTTCTCCTGCCCTGTAAACGGCTTAAAATTGATTTTCTCTGGCAAGAGCATTTTGAAAATTAAAGTATTTTAAATCAGACAAATGCTACAAAGTAATAATTACATCAGCATGGCAATTGCCATAGTGGTGTGCCAAAATTTTACTGAAAACCGAGGAGACAAACAATGTGCAAATCCAAAAAAAGGTAAAAACAAGTATGAATCTAGCTTTTTACAGATATATAGCCAGTGCCAGAATATTATCCTGCCACAAAAATTAATAATTGATAACAATAATATCCACTTTTTTATACGAGAATCAACAATTGTATTATTAAATTGCTATTCAGTGTCATTTTTGGCCTTGTTTAACTGAAGTTTTTGAAGTTTATATTGTTTTGTATTATGAAAACAAGAAAAAAAATGCTTGATAATGTATTTAATGCTGCTTCTTTTATGATGACAGTGCAATGTTTTAAGAAATTATTATATGTGGTGAGATATTTGGCGGTTTCGTTATATCATAATTATGTAGACCTAATTATATCATTACAGAAATCAAAACTACATTCCTTTCCTTATATTAAAACGATTTGTCGCAGCTACTGAAGAAGAAGTGGGAAGGTGGAAATGAGTGAGGATAGTGCAAGAAAATGTGGTGTAGGAGGAACAAGAGAAAAAGAGAGGGGAAAAAACAGCAATATAGGTCACTTGAAACATATGATCTGTATTTAGATTGACACATGCTGTGACCAGAAAACAGAATGACACTCAAAGTTACCATTATAGTATTGAAAGCCACGTAATTCAGTTGAAATGACTTTGCTGAAAGGTGACAGCTCAAATTGGAGTTCCTTACAGCCGATTTGAGAATTTAGAGATAAATGACACAAGTAAAAAAAAACTGCTGTGTGCCTTAGGGCAGAGAAAAGTGTGCCTGGAATTTAAAACAGCAAAAACTGGATGGAAGTTTAGTATTGTAATACTATTAGCAAAGTCATACATCACAATCTCATTGACATGCCTTGGGTTACTCGTTTCAGTATTTGTATTTACTTTCTGTTGCCTTACTTGCGAAATGTCCTTATGCAAATAAAGTAAACAATGCCTTTGTGTCCTTGCTGGACTTTATGATTTGCCCTTTGCTTGTAAATACAGCTGTAAATAAAAGCTTTTACAGTATATTTCTGGAGTTTCAGACTCACTGTCTTGAATTGTGAGAGTGTATGTGTGATCACATAATGACAAAACACACCGTCTCATTGGTGCTGACCTAGGCAGCACTGCCTCCATAGAAACAGTCACCATGACAACACCTCCATCTCTTCAGATTTAGAGAAGCACACCGTTTTTTAACCTCCCCAACACATAGTGTCAAACTGTCCGTTTCTCCCTCTGCCTCTTTCCTTCTAAAACACACATGCAGATTCTCATGCACGTATGTTTTCAGGCCTTGATACATGATTATACTGTGATTCAGAGTGCAGATCTGAGTATCGCATCAAACATCTAACTGGAGCGATAGTTATAAAATACACACATTAAAAAATATATTAAAATAATTACACAGTCTAAATGAACTGCCCATTTACAATTTATGTTGGTGTGCTTCTATAATTTGTCTGTGTATTTCTTCAGGATTGAGATCTTTTTTACTTGGGAAGACAAGGATATACACAACCTAATAAATGGTGATTTAGTATTGAATAGGCAGGAGAGAAATACTGCTGACACCGTCTAGATGCATTATACATATTTCTGCCACTAGTAGGGGTTATTTAGCACACAAAAGCTTGACAGCGGATTGCAGATCTGATCTCACCACAGGCACACTTCAGCTGGTCTGCGGCTTCTGTACAGTAGCACGAAGAGCAAGTCGTACTGACTCACGACAAAGTATCTTACTTGACGTGACAGACAACAGACATGGAACTCAGCATTCTTTGCTCAGTGTTTTTCTTTGTTATCGATATAACATCACCCGAAGCAACAAAACACAGGAATGCCATTTAAACTGTTCTAAAGTTTCATTTTTCATTCTTCCATTTTTAATTTAGAGTGCACAGTCTCTGTCCTGCGGGAAAATGCGCATTTATATATCTATAAAATATATACATCTATTGCCCTTACAAACAAGAATTGTATTCAAGTGTGCTATTAGTATACGTCTTCTGAACTAAAAATAAGACAGCATACTTTCAGTCTACTGTTTATGTACACTACACTACCGTTCAAATGTTTTGGGTCAGTAAGTATTTTTATTGTATTTTTTAGGGGAAAGAAATAAAAGAAATCAATACTTTTACTCATCAAGGATGAATTAAATTGATCAAAAGTTATAGTAAAGACATTTATAATGTTACAAAATATTATATTTCAAATAAATGCTGTTCTTTTGAACTTTCTATTCCTCAAAGAATCCTGAAAACAAAATTGTACACAACTGTTCTCAACATTGATAATAATAATGATTTTTTTTAGCATCAAATTAGCATATTCAAATGATTTCTGGAGGATCATGTGACACTGAAGACTGGAGTAATGATGCTGAAAATTCAGCTTTGATCACAGGAATAAATTACATTTTAAAATATATTAAAATAGAAAACAGTTATTTTAAATTGTCATAATTTGTAACAATATTACCTTTGTTTGTATTTTTAATCAAATCAATGCAGCCTTGGTGAGCAGAAGAGACTTCTTTTAAAAACATTAAAACTCTTACCGATCCAAAAATTTTGACTGGTACTGTACTTCTCAGAAATATACTTACTAATACTCTTAAGATATTAAAGTCTAAGGATATTTGGCCTACACTTGAACTCAATATTTTGATCAAGATATACTTAAATAATTAAGTATTGTTACCTGTAGCAGAAGAGCCTCATCTCAATATTATATATTATAATATATTTTTGTTTTTGTATTTGTTTTATTTTTTCATTAAAAGTTGTTGATTGTTCGCCAGTTCCTGACTCCTTCTTCCCACAACTTTGAACCGTATTACAATTACAAATGACTTAGTTCTAGCTTCTGACCAAGGCTATATCTCTATACTAGTTTTACTTTATGCGTTCGACATCATAAAATAGATAATTCTAAAAAAGATCATAAAATACTCTTAGATCGATTACAAAATTGCACTGGTATTCAGGGACAGGCATTACGGTGGTTTAGATCGTATCTATCAGACGTTACCATTTTGTGTACTTAAATGATGAAAAATCGAAGATAACGTCAGTAAATTATGGAGTGCCGCAAGGATCTGTGTTAGGCCCTCTGCTATTCTCAATATATATGCTGCCACTTGGTAATATACGAAAATTTGGAATTAATTTCAACTGTTATGCCGATGATACTCAGTTATATATTTCATCAAGAAAGCATACAGGAACTCTTTTATTCCTACTGCTATTTCTATTTTAAATAAGACTAAAAAGTTTCATTAGTATATTGGGCTTGAGCCTTTATTGATTACATAGTGTAAGGCAGGTCTACTTTTTTTTCCTTGTACAATTTTAAATTGTAATGTGCATGTGATTGTACTGTGTATATGTGAGCCTTTTTAACCAAAGACAAATTTCTATCACTGGTTGATAGATAATAAGGTTTTTTGAATTTTTGAATTTGAATTTGAATCACCACCAGATGAATTCTCTAAATTGTCTAAGTTAACAGAATGTGTTAAAGATATAAAATATTAGATGAACTGTTATTTTCTTCTATTAAATTCAGCTAAGACTGAGGTATTACTTATTGGACCAAAGTCCTGTACACAGAATCTCTTAGAATACAATTTGCATTTGGAAGGATGAACTGTAACTCCAACCTCTACAGTTAAAGACCTGGGCGTTATATTAGACAGCAACTTATCTTTTGAAAATCATATTTCAATCTGAGAGCTGGATCACTCCTCCATAGGCTTCTTAAGGGATTGAAACTTGTTCCCCGAAAAAGTTATTAAAGACATCGTTAAAATAGTCCAAGTGACTACAGTGGCTCAATCTTAAGTTTATCAAACGACGAGAATACTTTTTGTGCACAAAAAACAACAACAAAAATAACGACTTTATTTCAACTATTAATTTCCTTCTCTGTGGGCCTCGAGTCAGTTCACTAGTATAATGGCGTAAGCTTCTGATGTTATACGTCACACGCATCACCCACATGACCAGCGTCGGCCAATAGTGAGCCTACGTGTGACGTATCACTGCGCTATCACGCTACGTTAACTGACTAGAGGCCCACAGAGAAGGAAATTAATAGTTGAAATAAAGTCGTTATTTTTGTTTGTTTTTGCGCACAAAAAGTATTCTCGTCGCTTGATAAACTTAAGATTGAGCCACTGTAGTCACTTGGACTATTTTAACGATGTCTTTAACAACTTTTCGGGACTGGCAAGTTTCAATCCCTTAGAAGCCTATGGAGGAGTGATCCAGCTCTCAGATTTAATCAAAAATATCTTAATTCGTATTCCGAATATGAACGAAGGTCTTACGGGGTTGGAACAACATGAGGGTAAGTAATTACTGAGAGAATTTTCATTTTTGGGTGAACTATCCCTTTAACGTGTAATTAAACGCGTTGCGTTCATATTCTGGGCTCATCTAATTGTTTGTACATAGTATAGCTTATTAATATGATTTTTACTGAGTTTGGTCTTTTAATATCACTGTCTTAGTACAGTAAGCCACTTTAAGCCTTTTTCACGCTAAGCGTTATAGAATGTCCCGTAATTCCCAAGCAATAGCCGATTGACATCATATCCGGTAGAAAAGTCAGTAAATTCGAGTAAAATCACTGGCTTCGCTTATCCCGTGCGAATGCGATCTGATAACAGAACACTCTAAATTGTAATGTGGACTTTCTGTATTCTGAATTTAATTGAATTATTCTTTGTACTTGGCTTGTTGTTGTAGTTGTGTTTACTCGTTTAATTAAGTAGCATATACTTTTTCACATAGTTTTACATATTGTCTTATTACCTTACATATTTTGGCATCCAATACAATAGATTTGGTTGAAAATATTGATTTATAAAGAATATATATATATATAAATATATTAGTGCTGTCAAACGATTAAAATATTTAATCGCGATTAATCGCATTAATGTCATAGTTAACTCGCGATTAATCGCATTCGATTAATCTATTCTAAATGTCTCTTGATTTCTTTTTGTTCATTATTTTTTCTCATTTTAATGCTCTTATCAACATGAAAAAAGTGGATTGCTTGCTTTATGCACATTTTTTTTTTATTGAAAACAACATTGGCAATACTGTGTTCAATTTCACACTAACATTCTCACTTGGAGCAAATAATTTCTTTGTAACACAATGTAACACTGTCCATCAATAAAAGGGTGAAAGAAATACTGACGAGGTACTGATATTGACGAGGGGGCGGAGAATTCGCATCAGCTGTGCGTGTGTGCTTGGCCATCATTAAGTGGTATTTCAGACTGGACGTGCTGCGATGATGATAGCTCAGTTCATAACCACAAAACACACAGATCACTTTGGTCTAGTCAGTGGAACCATTTGGCAACTTTTTAAAAGTAAACTTTCCATTCAGAATCTTATTGGGATCCATTTCGGCGTCTCGCGCTCGTCATCCACTCAAAACGTAACTTTAACCTATTTGGCCGGCTCGCAAGCCCAAACAAGTATGTGCACGTGCCTGTTGTTTTGTTTCCGGTCTAGCTAGATCCACTTGCGCTTTGGTCGACGAAGCAACAAAACGTCCTCGCACGGCGCAAGCCCTTGAAATGAATGGGTTTCATAGCGCAGCGCAGCGCCGCGCATGCCGCGTCCTGTTGCAAAAGCATGTGAAAAAAACTACAAAGTTTGCTAGGCCAAAAAGACCGTTAATCTCGCGATAAAAAAATTAATCGCGTTAAAATGGTTTTGCGTTAACGCCGTTAATAACGCGTTTAATTGACAGCCCTAATATAGGCCTATGTATATATATATGTATATATATATATATATATATATATATATATATATGATATTTATAAAATAGATATGTTCCTAACTCTGAGTATGTGAATTTACATTATGCACAATACATTTTGACTGATGCACAATACATTTTGAGACATTGTTTAGCGTTCCCCCGAGAAACTTGTTTGTGTTCGCTCGCAAAATGTTTGAGTTCCCCTGAGAAACTTTACGTTCACTCGCAAAGAACACAAAAGTTCTGAGAATGAACGTAAAGTTTCGCTAGGGAACGCAAAACATTTGCGACTGAGAACGCAAAAGCATTGACTTGTTATTTTTCCTCCCCTCTCAAATTTTTTTCCAACACCATGTCCCCTTAGTGGCTCCATAGTATACTATACTTAAAGTGCAAAAATAATATATAACTACTAAACTATAAGTATGATGTTATGTTCACTTTAAAAAAAATTACAAGTTTACTTGCAGTATAAAACTACTAAACTAGTAGTTTTCTGCGGTGAAGGACAACCCCGCATAGGGCGGACTTCCTTTTTATGCATCACTCACGCCTCACTCTGCTGTTTTCCTGTTATTTTAATTGAGAAAGAAGATCTATACCATATACGGAGACAAAGAAACCCATTTCTCATTCTCTAGTCTAGACCCAAGATAGAGGAACCGTTTCTAAGAAATAACAGGATGTCTGGTGCACATTTATACCTTTTGTTGCAAAGACACTTTCAGTTCATACAAGCTGATATTTGAAATAGCACACAGTAATTTTCCACTGAGATCGAATGTTTTTTTTGTCATGCAAGCACATACATTACATGAAGTACAATTATTTGCCACCACATACTTTAATTTACTTATTTTTGTGGTTAATTGCACTTTTTTTCTGACAAATTTTAAATGAGTCTGGTTTCATCACTTCAAAGCTTTATTTTGAAAAATGCAGCATTACAAAAACAAAATGTTAAATATACAAAAGCAATGTATTTAAAAAAACACGTCACATGTATGTCATGGTGTTGCAGAGATAATATCCTCTATGGATGTTTACATTGTTCCAAATAAACATATATTTCATGTAATGGGTTATTAGGGAAATCTTTTTAGAAGCATTTTGTTTCTGCTTTTTACAGCAGTTTTTTTATACTCTCCAGACCACCATGTCCTCCATCACCAGATCAACATTAGACTTTCATTGCTGTGTGAGTTTATTATTATTATTATTATTATAAAATAATTACCAATATATAGGCTGATGGCTTGTACTGGTGATATTGGTTTTGGACTGGTTTGTGGCCTCATTCCTGAGGTTGGCAATCATGCTCAGTAACTGGGTTTCATTATATTTGAGTACGGTTTTCTCATGTTGTAATTTTTTTATCTCTTTCTCAAGGTCTGTATTCTTGTTTAGTAACTCTTCTCTCTCTTTCTCAAGGTCTGTATTCTTTTTTATGATGATTGTATTATTCATCTGATGTTGGTGAGTCTCTGCATTGTGTTGAATGCGTAACACTATGGTGACAGTCAGCAGAAGAACACACAGCAGCACCAAAAACACCAGAACTGCTCCGTGCACTCTGTTCCACACAGAATCACTTCCTAAAAATGACAAAAATTACAAAAATTTCTTTAGCTTACAATTTTGAACATGTTCTCTGTGTGTGTTCCTGTTCATTATCATAATGAGGTGAGTGTATACCTGTGCTCGGAAGTCTCTTTGCATCTGAGTCCTCCGTTGCTGTTCTGACATCATCATATATTATGTCTTCATTGGAATAGATCACACTCTCTTCTTCATCAGCTCTGTTCATCTCTTGTGTTTCAGTAAAGTTCATATTGACATAAGTACTCTATCTCAGATGAATACAAGTGCTAAATGTTGTTTGTTTCCCTGTGGTTGTCTTCAGGAGGACTGCCCTACTCTGTGCTCTTCTGCAGGGTTCTCAGGTTTTATAGGGGTGGTGATGGCGCAGTGGATAAGACACATGCCTTTGGTGTGAGAGACCCGGGTTCGAATCCACTGTGAGACACCAATGTGTCCCTGAGCAAGACACTTAACCCCTAGTTGCTCCAGAGGCGTGCAACCTCTGACATATATATAGCAATTGTAAGTCGCTTTGGATAAAAGCGTCAGCTAAATGAATAAATGTAAATGTAAATATCAAAAGCTTGGAGTGAGATCACATGCGGTTAGGGGAGGAGTCCTAATGGAGCCCCGCCCCCGCCCATCCACGCCCCCCAATTTTACCCATTGTTCATAATTAACCAGCACAAATTGAAATACAAATGCAATGGCAATGATTAATGTATGTTTTGACAGGATATAAAATATTACCCAGAGCACTCTGCTTTAATACATGTAGCCTTAATGTAACTAGAAAGACTATTAATACAGTATAATATATCATTTAAAATAAAATGAAGAAATCCATCTTCATTCCTTCCCATACCCACTAACATTTCCCTTAGTTTCAGTAAACGTAAGCTAGCCAAACTGAGCCAAAGCTTCTGGCCTGGTTGCAAAGTAAGTTAGTTGTAGAGTTTTTGACTGCATCAATAAAAATGTATATATAGGCTACGATGGGCTATATATAAAATGTTCTAGCCTAAAAATGTTAGACGAGCTTTCTTCCAACTTACCCTCTCCATCACGACGTGTGTTCGCGCGATGTTGTTGGTTACCTAGTAACGAACGTACGGTGGCCGAGAATGTTCTGTCAACTTCCGTGTGTTCGCATCTATGTTGCCTAGTAACGAACGCAATCTGGCCGAGATACGTGCTGGCGGCAGGAAAGGGGTGGGCGATACTGCAAAATTCGGTATCGATCCAATACCAAGTAAATACCTGGCCAGTATCGATACCGATACCAATACTTCTTAATTTTAAAAGCATGCACTTGCATGCACTTTCCTGTGCTAGAGCATTGTATCTTGATTTATGAGGTGAATGCATCATTTAACATGCTAAATCTAAATATACGTTTCATGACCACTAAATATTTTGTGATTTGTGCTCTCAACTCGCTTGCAATTAGTCAGTGACTTTTACCAAACCACCTTAATTATAGTAAATGCACTATTGCACACTAGCCTACTGTTCAAAAGTTTGGGGTCTGTAAGATTTTTAATTCTCTTCTGCATTTATTTGATCAAAAATACAGTAAAAACTGTAATATTATTACAATTTAACATAGGCTATTCTGCAATTTATTCCTGTGATCAAAGCTGAATTTTCAGCATCATTACTCCAGGCTTCATGATCCTTCATGATGAGAATTTATTTGCTGCACAAGAAACATTTCTCATTATTATCAATTTTGAAAACATTCTCATGTTTTTCGTGGAAACTATGATACATTTTATGCAGAATTATTTGATGAACAAAGTTGAAAGAACAGCATTAATATGAAATAGATTTTTTTTAACAGTGTAAAACCCTTGACTGTCACTTTCGATCAATTTAATGCATCGATCCTTGTTGAATAAAAATATTAATTTCATTAAACAAATCTTACTGACGTCAACATTTTGAACCGCTATGTAAACTTTTAGTTTGTTTATTGCGAAATAACTCCCGATTTTTTCTCTGTCATCTCAGCAAGGCTTCCTTTCCTAAACGCACTGTGGGCCTGTGAGCTCAGGGAAGCACCAGCATCAAACGCTCTCTGTGATTGATTGGTTTCGTCTTGTATCCAGATGACTAGGAAAAATAGTTCTACCAGAGCCCGTCTAACGGAGAGCCTTGGCACTTCCTATTAGCCCCATTGTATATCATCTTGGTTGCAGTTCCATTAGAATTCCACTGGAGGTGATCGCGGGCGAGTGCAGAATGAATGGGAGTCTATGGAGCTAGACGGCAAAATGTATCCCTTTCTCCTGCTTGTCCTTTTATTGTTGGTTCCGCAAGTTCAATATAGATTATAGTCCAAAAGTCGAATGAACGAATACTTATGTCCTTTCGATTTCTTACAGGTTAGGTCGTCGTTGTTGGCCGGAACACGCTAGCATTCTGCTATTATGTGACGTCATCACATTTTTGAACGGATTTTTAGAACAGATAAGTGAACTTAAAAATGCAATTTTCAGCTGAGTGTATTATCTTAGCCCCCCCTTTTGAATTAAACTTTCAAATTACTTGACAAAAAATTACATCCTGAGAAAAGTGGATATCTGGGGGTGAAACCCCATAGACTCCCATTCACTCTGCACTCGCCTGCGAGCGCCCCCGCATGGACAGAGCCGTGTTACTGCAGCCAGTCCAGAAACCGGAAATAACCAGACAGTGCCAATTCTCTTCTATTAGAAATTCTCTGGTTCAACCAGAGCCCGTCTAGGGAGAGCCTGTTCACAGAATTTTGGTTGTAGTTCCACCAGAGTTCCACTGGGGGGCGATCGCCATGAGTGCAAAATGAATGGAGTCTATGGAGCTAGACGGCTAAATTTGTCTCTTTCACCCGATTGCCGTTGGGAAATCTCAGATTTGATTGTAGGTTTTGCAAGTTCAACATGGGTTATAGGTAGAAAGTTGAATGAACGAGTACTTCCTTCCTTTCCATTTCTTACAGGTTTAGTTGTTGTTGCCCATTACACGCTAGCATTCTGCTAATGAACGCTGATTGGTCAGTGAAGGACTGATTACGACCAGAGATACCGCTTGATGGCATCTTGGCATCCGAAGCGGGACCAGAATGTGTGTGTGTATTTTCGGCGTGGTGTTTAAAAACAACAAAACAAAAACTCTTCTAGCACGTGTATTTACCTGTGTCAGCTGTGTTCTCGATGCCTCGAGAGAAAAGAAAGTGCAGAGCGTGAAAGCACCAAAGTGACTGAAGGATTGCCGTAAAGCAGTATCTCTGGTGGCACGTGTATGACGTCACTGACATTTTAAAATACCTTTTAAAGCAAATAAGTGACTCTAAAAAATCAAAGAGTAATTAAAGAGTAATTTCTTTGGATCTCCTTTCGAATACAACATTCAAATTACTAGACAAAAAATTATATTCTGAGAAAAGTAGATTTTGAGGGGTATAGCTCCATAGACCTCCATTCATTCTGCACTCGTCCTGTGAGCGCCCTCATATGGAGCAAGAGTGGAACTGCAACCAGTTCAGAAGCCGGAAGTTTACTGCGAGTGAAAGTTCTCCCCTTATTAGACATTCTCTGGTTCTACCATAGACAGTATAAGAAGTGGACAGAGCCATCTCATTGGAACTCAGTTGAGACTGAAGCCCATTTTTAGCGATTTTTGAGCACTTCCGTTCCTGACGCGCAGACTCAAACCGACTCAAACTAAGCTTGATGACGTGAGCAACCTGTCTGACAGACGTAAATCTTCTAGTAGCTGTGCGTGAAATTGCCAACGTTAATCACTTCATATGTATCCACTTGCCACATACCGAATTATTTCCAATTCCCCCAAAACGTTGTTGAAATATTTTGTCCCGTTGCTTTTATGGAGTCATTATCTATGGGCTTCTCCTTCGACGGGACGTCCCCCCGATTGTCTGCGAGCTTCTCCTCCTGTCTATACGGTAATGTCTCTATTGTGAGACATAAGGCTTGTTTGAGATGCGCCTTGCCTCGCCTGAAATGTAGTTAGAGAGTAGGCGGCTGCAGTGAGAGGAGGAGTGAAAAAAGCGCAGGAAAGCCGGACAGTTCTCTCTTCTCGCAGTGGATCTGACACCTGCGAGATCAATGATGGATATCGCGGGATTCACGGGATTCACGCTCGTGCACAGTGTTGCTAATAAAGTGGATGTAATTTAAGTTCTGTTGCTTTTATATGAAAATAAATATAATGAACAAGACACCCAAAGTACTTATTATTTAATTCCATTCCAAATAAGTGTTTATCAATCATTTTTTCTTTAATACAGACATAGGCTATGTGTTTTTTTGTTTTTATAATAAAATGACATTGCATAACCCATAGAGATCGCACTGTCCGAGAGTTTGGGAATATTCACACATAACATATACACATAAAACATGATATCCGAGTTTTAAAATCCAAAATTTTAAAAGAGAACAATACATCACGGTTGTTTAAACCAATCAACATTAAGCTGTGTCGTCAGCAAGTCGTTTCCCATCATGCTTTTGATCAGCGCAGTCGGTGGAGAGCAACTGCGCGCGACTGCAGAATCCGACACGTGGGCCTTGCGCTCGCGAGAGCTTTTTGACACACGTCAGCACATTTCTAACCGGCATGCATTACGCGCTGATCACCGATGATCGGTTCTGCGCAGATTTTGCTCATCTCAAACAAGCCTATAAAGTCGCGTGATTATGACGCAATCGTTAGCCTGTTTTTAACAGAAACGGCTTCTACGGGGCCATAACGTAAGATACAAAGTAATGGAGCCTTTTATACATTTTCGTGTTTATTTAGAAATAAATAATGGACAAATGAAGTCTTTGGACGCCTCAGATGTAAAGTTATTCGCTGTCAAAGTGACGCCAAAATGAATGGGAGTCAATGGAATGCTAACAGCAAGTGAAGTTCTGCTACAATGGCGGCTCCCGCGAGGCTTCAACTTCCGGCTGATGGATTACCCCCTTGGGTTCTACCCTACACAATTATTCACATAAACATACGCTTATTTTTCAACTTAGAAGCTTTTTTTACGCACTGAATTGCGTTATAAGTTCATAAAAATGACAGGTGAAAAAACACACACATTTGGATCGATGTTTTTATGTGAGGATCTATCCTTTTCGATACCACGTCAGTATCGAAAGTAACGATACTTCAGGATCTATCCGCCCACCCCTGTGTGCCTGCGCCTCGTATACAACGTTATATTTAAAGCTTGCAGGACAACTTGGTTGGCATTGCCTTTTCTGCGTGAGACGTACACGGTGTGGCGTGTGAGCGTGGGAACTGGTTGAATTGCGTGTCTCACGGCCAATGCGTGAGACTTGAGAACCCTGGACTTCTGCCTTTTTATGCTCTATAATAAGGAGTTGAGGTCCAAGTGTCAACTTTAAACATGCAACATCAAGTAGGCCTACAACCACTGCATTTTTATTAAAAAAAAAATTGTTGTTGATTTAATGACTCGATTTAAAACATCAAGCCATTTTTTTACATCAAACATCAAAATTTTTACCTCTCTGGACAAGAACAGACAACAGGGGGATTTAAAAAAAAATATTAGTTGGCCAAATTAAACTCTGCCACTGCTTATTTTTAAAAGAAATAATAATAAAATACAATGCCAAACTACATGCCAATGTTTTTTCCCCTATAAAGTTTAGTTTTCAAAAGAGATTTTTGACTTTAAGCCAAAAATTGTATTAAACCATAAATAACAAAAAAGATTATTCAACAAAATGATTAAACAATAATTATTTTCAAAATGTTTTAGGCAATGTAAATGAATAAATTAAATAATCCAAAGATTTTTTTTGTAATGAATATCATTACATTTTCTTGAGGTTACATTTTACCTCACTGGTGCACGAAAGAAAAAATTAAAGAAATGATATTGACCTGTTTTCTTTCTCTCTAATATTAGTAAACTACGCCATTGCTCATTTTATTTTTATTTTTTAAAATAGTAATGAAATACAATGCCAAACTACTTACCAATGTTTTTTCCCAATAAAAGCTTAGATTTTAAAATCAACAACAAACTAAAAATGCTCTTTTTAGTTTAGTCAGGTTACTATGTTGGTGTAAGAGTGAAATTGTCTCTCTGTCTCACACTTCTTATGAAACGACAGTTTAATTACAAAATCTGTACCTGTCTTCCACATGTCTTCAATGAGATCACTTCTGTGACGACAAGTGAAGCTACTATGAACTTTTTCTAAGGAGACAACCCTGAGAAGCAGGAAACTCCAGCAAACGACTCAATATAAAACTCCTATTGCTATATATGAGTAAATGGAGTACAGTAAGTGTGTATATTTCACTTAAAAAAGTATATATAATTTCTGTTACAGGTTAGTTCTGTGTAGAAGGTGACTATTTAGTGTTTGGGTCAATAATGTTTGGGTCAAACACCACAATGTTTTTATGATAAAAATGACATTGCAAAGTAAGTTGTTGAACAAAATGTTCAGTTTTGTCTAGTGTTTTTAGCACCTAAACCGTGTAACAAAACCATCTGAATGTGTGAAGTCCAAGATCATGCAACACTATAAGTTAGAATAGTTTAGAGAATTCTTTAAGAAGTTTTTCACAGCCCACAAAACATTTATTAACAATTATATTGTTTTCACTCAATCTTTCTCTCTTAGTGTCTGAGTACAAGAATACTATTGTGTGGGAGGCATAAAGATATGATTTATAAATTGTTTTAAAATGGATAGTCATAGATTCAATGTATAGTCCTAGATACTGAATAGATAAAATGCATGAAGATTAATGCATTAATAAGCCTCTAGCTTATTAAATTATTACAACATTGTTCTGATTTGGCATTGCATGCTGAAGAGAAATTCTGCAGCCTCTTCAATATTAGTAAAGTAATACATCTCAATGGCACTAGTGGGGGCTATTTAGCAATCACGGTGGGGTCCATTGGACCCCAAATGACTTTTGCTTGAATTAATAAAAATGTTCTCTTTTTCCAAATGGTATGAAACTTCCTACGGCTCTCAACACTTCCTAGATCTACAAATTTTTTTTTTAAAATGGAACGTTATCTGTTTTTATGTAGGCGTGACAAAAATAGTCACACTCGTCTTCGGGGTCCATTGGACCCCAAAAAATGCAATTTAATTTTGTAACATAACAATATATTTTTTTTTTTACAAATATAAATTTACTTTATTTATTAATATTTTTACTCAACATTTGTGCAGTTTTTGGAGGATTTATTATATATTTTAAATATCTATAAATAAATAAATACATATTTATTTATCATTGGACTCAGAATAGACAAAATTCATCATCAAAATCAGAAACAACGCAGAACATAACGCAAATCTTTTTTTTTTTACAATTTTTTTTTTTTTACTGCTTTATTTGCTAATTTGTTATTGTAGTTCAGTTGAAATAAATGATACAATCTTAAGACTCCAACATTTATTTTTGTAACATGTTGTTCAGGTTTGATTATAATCATACTGTAACATTATTGAAAAACTGTTGTTTTTTTCAGTACAAAAAAAATGCTAAACTTTGACAAAAAGTATTTTATTTTTGTTATAATTGTGTTTTAAAATTTTTATATATGAATCCAACTGAATCCAACTTTAGAAACTTTAGAATCTTTCAGTAATTCAAATAGCATATAGGCCTTATGGAGCTCTATAGCCATCTAGTGGTTAAAGTGATTTATTACAAATTTTAACCTGTATTTTCAAAAAAAAATGGGCAAAAATCTTACATTAAACCTTGTAAAATTATCCATGGTATCCCCAGGAATGAAATTTTGAAATCTGGGTTTTTAATAAATTTAATTTAACGTAAAATGCTGTTTTTTGTAAAAATCCTATTTAAATAAATGTTTATTTATTTATTTATAGAAATTAAAAATAAATCATAAATCCTCCAAAAACTGCACAAATGTTGAGTAAAAACATTAATAAACAGAGAAAAATTATATTTGTTAGAAAAAAAATATTGTTCTGTTACAAAATTAAATTTTATTGTCTGGGGTCCAATAGACCCGAAGACCACAAGTGTGATTTTTTTTTTAAGACCATCAGAGGGTTAAATGGCAAATTCTGTCATCGTTTATTCACCCTCGAGTCTGACCCTCATGTAGTTCCAAACCTGTATGACATCCTTCTTATGTGGAACAGAAAAGACAATATTTTATAGAAAATATAAAGCTCCACCCACTCGATCCCAGTCACCTTACTATTAACCTGACACTGCTTATGATCATTACTCATCTTTCAAGATCATCACCAACGCTTTAATAAATAACTTACTTTAACCTTCGTGTCTCCTCTCCTGTGTTGTGACACTTACATTGTATAGGCAAAATACACAATTTTTTTTGTGTGTGAACAGTAATGATAATCAATTCCAGTGGTTCATTTTTTCCCTCTTATAAAAAACATTCATAATGTTTCAGAATAGCTGACAAAGTTACAGTATATTTCACACACACAAAAAAAAAACATTTGTACAATACAAAACATACTAATGCCAAAATTCATTTTAGATAAAGAAGCAAATATGCAAGCTAATAAACACATTATGTGACTTTATCAGCCCACCCTTTAAAGTAGTTGCGAATAGGTCAGCTGTCATAAAATGTCCTGGAAGAATAGTCTATGAAAGATAAAACATATTGACAAATATCAGGAAAATAAATGTCTTGAATCCAATTATATAAATATAATTTAAAAAACATGTTGATATATTTTGAACATTTGTAATATGTAATTGTGCAACTTATAACATACTGAAACTGCCAAATATAGCCTATATATGGGAAAAATAAAATTATTCAAATATATTCTCTCAAATAAATTAGCTATGTGTCAGTCTTAAAGTGACAGTAGCCTAATAGTAAACATGCTGCCAGTTGTCCTTAAAGGGATAGTTCACCCAAACATGAAATTATGTCCTTATTTACTCACTCTAATGTTGTTCCAAACCTGTATTCATTTTTTCTTGTGCTGAACACAAAAGAAGACATTTTGAAGAATGTGGCCAACCAAACAGTTGCTGGTACCCATTGACTTACATAGTAGGGAAATACCATAGACAGTAAAAGAAATGGACACAGCGACCCCCTAGATTTCAACGGAGAAAAGTGAAGCCCATTAAAGAATCACTCACTTCCTGATGGCTGAGCGTACTGCGCAGGCTCAAACTGAGCTTGACGACGTAGATGTGACGTGAGCAACCTGTCTGACAGTTGTAAATCTTCTAGTAGCTGTGGCACATACCGAATTATTTCCAATTCCTCAAAAACGTTGTTGAAATATTTTGTCCCGTTGCTTTTATGGACTCTCTATCTATGGGCTTCTACCTTGACTGTATGCATCCATGCCCCCTCGATTGCCTCATAGACAGTAAAAGTTTGCCTGCGAGCTTCTCCTCCTGTCTATACGGTAATTTCTCTATTGTGCGACAGAGAGTCGCGTGGTTATGATGCAATCGTTAGCCTATTTTTACAAAAACGGCTTCTACAGGGCCATAACGTTAGATACAAAGTAATGGAGCCTTTTATACATTGTCGTGATTCTTTAGAAATAAATAATGGACAAATTAAATCTTTGGACACCTCAGATGTAAAGTTATTCGCTGTCAAAGTGACGCCAAAATGAATGTGAGTCAATGGAATGCTAACAGCAGACGATCTGCTACAATGGCGGCCCCCAGGGAGGCTTCAATTTCCGGCTGATGGATTACCCCCTTGGAAAAAATATATACAGTACTATGGAAGTCACTGGGGACCAGCAGCTGTTTGGTTACCCACATTCTTCAAAATAACTTTTATTTTTAACAGAAGAAACTTATTTGGGTTTAAAACATCTTGAGAGAGTGAATGATGACCATTTTCATTTTTGGGGAAACTATCCCTTTATTGTTAATAAAACCACAAAAAAACAAACAAAGAGAAAATCACTCACTGCTCTGAGAACTTTAATAGTAGCTTTAATAAGTATCATTGTATAATGTATACAGTGAAGTCTATGTAGTGTTTTATTTTGATATTTGTTCATTTAATTTCTTTCTTGAATGCTTCAGTTAAATACATCTACTGTAGTTGAAAAAGTAAAACACTGTTTATTTAATTTGTATATTGTATGTTGTGTATATGTAATGTGTATCTTTGTTCTTATCTTTTAATAACAAAGAAAATAATGACAAAGATTTTTATCTACGCCACTTTGGCCTAAATGTCTTTTTTATTTTATATTTTGTTAGCTTGTAAGGCTTTGTTTTAAAAAAAAAGGTCATTAGTTTGGCTGTAATGCTCAGTCACTTGCAAAATAGTAAAACCAACATGCAAAATAATCGTGATAAAAACGTGAATTGTGATTTTCGTGAAAAAAATCGTGATGTTATATTTTTGCCATATCGACCACCATATTCTAATTGGTTGATCATCTTGATTGTTCACAGTTGCCGTGTCGGTGTCCGTGCAGGTGCCGGGGCCCGTGCCGGTGCTGGTGCCCGTGTCCGTGCCAGTGCCCGTGTGCGTGCCGGTGTGTCTGTGTCCATTCCGTTGTGTCCGTGCCGGTGCCTGTGTCCTTTCAGGTGTCGGTTTCAGTGCTTCATTTTGGGGGGGTCACTGTCTGATTTGATCTCTACAATTTGACAAAATAACATGAGCATAATGGCCTTGCAGATGTTTGATTTAATCAACAATACAGCTGAAGTTATGGTGGAACAGGTTGCTATACTCTTCTCTCATCCAAATGAGAAACTGCAAGTGAGACATTTTGGAATAACTTGAACCAATTTTAACAGTTGCAGTTTCAGCAACTTACTCCAGATCACATCAATGAGAGTGTTGATTTGCTTTGTCAGATCACTTAACTGTTGTATAACAACAGTCTGAGAGACCTTCCCCCTAAACAATGCTGGTACATGCTATGACAGAAGGGACATGTTCTTCTAAATGACTTGTAGAATGGGAAGAGTATGGCCTGATCGCCAAGCTTTTCAAATCTGTCACGGAACGTGCAAGGCAAAAAAGGTGTGAGGACTCAAATGCAGGAGAATGGTAATTTATTACAAAAATAAATAAACACAAAGCAAAAAACCCACGAGGGGGAAAAACACAATGAATAAAAATGAAACAACAACTGAACCTTAACATGAAACGGATCACGGGGAACGGGAGACATTAGACAACGATCCAACAAAGACTGCAAACAAGAGGAGACTTAAGAAGGGAACAAATCAAGAGGGGACAGGTGGAAGAACTCAAACAATAATCAGGTAACGAGGGGGAGGGATCAGACAACGACAAGAGCACATGGCCCAAAATAACAAAACACCCATGTGCAACACAAGACAGGACAGGCATGTGACAAAATCATGTTTTGGTAATGATCATGAAAGTTAGCTTTAATCAATCTATGTCTTATTTGGCTTCATCTGTCAACCTCTCAGGCTGATAGAACACTGTTTGGGTACCCAAAAAAATACAGTTGTGTTAACTGGTTGTCTTCTGACAGGATCTAGTAAAGAGACTGGAACCTTTTAATATGTAGGGAGGAGATCTAAAGGAATTTTTCTGATCTGAATCTGTATATGCTCATCTCTATTGTCTCGTCATATTTTATTGAGTCTTATCGGTTTGATAGTGTTGTGTCTTATGTAGACAAGAAACACAAAAATAATAATTAATTTAGGAAACTTTAATAAATTGTCAAAGCCAGCATTGTAACATGCACACACATGCTCAGCATTCTCGCTACTCTTGTCTCCTCTTACTTCACAATTTACTACAACTAGGAAACTGGAGTGTCATCTAGTGGTGCAAAATGGTCATGTTAAGCAACGTTTAAGTAACTTATTTTTCTTATTTTCTACAGTTTTACTGTTTCTTTAGTTTATATGTTTATAAAATATTATGAAATAGAAGTATTTTCTTCTAAGTGTTAAAAATAAAAGTTGATTTTTCACTTGTTGACAGGATGATACATTTTATTTTAAGTTATTTCTGCATCTCGTGACTCTGCCGTTTTTGTGTTTGTATATTGATGTGCAGCTTTGGGATTTCATCGTTTGATTTGGTTGTACAGCATTTCTACTTTCTTTATTAGCTTGCATTATTGCCGCACTGTAGCCTTATGTTGTATTAGAGCAAAGTCACTTCAGTACCACGGACAGCGGTAATGGCTTTGTATATTTATTCTCATACATATTTGTTGTAATACACAAAACACAATAATTTTTCTGTTTTGTAATGACTGTGTAGATATCAAGGTTGGCTTTATAAAGATGGTGATACGTTTAGTTCACTTGTTTTATAGAGTAACATTTCATTGTTTTGTCACTGTTACAACACGCGGTGGCACTGCAGACCATGACTTTGAGAGTCATCTGAGCTCCTCCTTTACAGCAACAGAATATTGCGTTGAAAGGAAGCAAATAACCTAGGCTTATAGTAGCTTCTGCGCCGCTGCCGTGATTTCGGATTGTATCGAGAGAGGTCTGTTTAGGTGTTTTAATCGCCTTTACATTAAATAAATCGCAGGACATTGACTGCACAATCATGGATTTCACAGAATATTATGGCTTTTGGAACGTTTTATTTCTGTGTTTATGGAAATCGTCGCTTGGCCAGATTGTCTATTCCGTCTCCGAAGAGGTGATTAAAGGAACCGTGATCGGGAATATTGCAAAAGACCTCAAGATCAGCGCTCAGGAACTAGAATCACGCATGTTTCAGATTATGCCTGGATCAAATGCAAAGTATTTTGATGTTAATGTGAGAACGGGGTCGCTGTTTGTCAAAGACAGGATTGATCGTGAGGACTTGTGTGGCTCTAATCAGAAATGTACATTGAATTTAGAGGCTCTTGCTCAGAATCCGCACAGACTTTATCGGCTTGAAATTATAATTGTGGACGTGAACGACAATAGTCCGTTTTTTTCTGCCAGCATGCACGTTGTCAATGTTACAGAGAATGCAAACGTGGGGGACAGATTTCCTCTTCCAATTGCAAAAGATTCAGATGTCGGCAGTAATTCTCTGAAAGATTACAAACTCAGTTCAAATGAATATTTTTCTTTAGATGTTCATAGCGGGCAACAGAGTATATCTGCTGAGTTAGTACTACAGAAAGCTTTAGACCGAGAGAAACAAGCGGTTATTCACTTAATATTAACCGCTGTTGACGGAGGAAAACCTCCCAAATCTGGAACCTTGAGTATTGTTGTTGACGTCATGGATATTAACGATAATAAGCCTATTTTCAGTAAGCCTTTATACAAAGTTAAAGTAAAGGAAAACACACCAATTGGAAACAAAATTATTTCTGTTTCTGCCACTGATTTGGATGAGGGCATCAATAGTGAAATTCAATTCTCATTTATTGGACATGGAAATATCGATGAACTGAACCTATTTAGCATTAATTCTAATTCTGGGGAAATTGTTGTTCATGGACACATTGATTACGAAGAACAGCATGCAATTGAACTCCGTGTTCAGGCGAGAGATAAAGGCAGCCCTCCAAAAAGTGCACACTGTAAAGTTTTAATAGAAGTTGTTGATGAGAATGACAATGTGCCAGAGATAGTTACGACTCCTCTGTTGGAAAGAGTGAAAGAGGACGCAAAACCGGGAACTGCTGTTGCTTTAGTCACAGTGTCTGATAAAGATGGAGGTAAAAATGGCATTGTTCACTGTGCGCTGAAAGGCTCGTTTCCTTTCAAACTGGCGACGTCATATAACAATCATTATTCTCTAGTGGTGGACGGAGCTCTGGACAGAGAGAGTGTTTCTCAGTATAACATCACAATTACAGCTTCAGATGAAGGAACTCCGGCTCTTTCCAGCAGTACTGTTATAACTGTACATATCTCTGATGTTAATGATAATGCTCCACGTTTCCCAGCACCCGTTATTAACGCTTTTCTAAGTGAGAATGGTCAAGCTGGAGGTCTCGTGACAAAAGTGACAGCTGATGATTCAGACACTGGTGAGAACGCAGAACTTTCATATTCACTGTTAGACAGTTCCAGCTCCAGTGTTCCTGTAACAACACTGATCAATATAAACTCTTTGAGTGGAGAAATATTCAGTTTACAATCATTTAATCACGAAGAAACAAAAAGATTTCAGTTTGAAGTGATGGCAACAGACTCTGGTGTTCCTCCTCTGAGCAGTAATGTGACTGTAAATGTGTTTATTCTGGATGAGAATGACAACAGTCCAGTTATTTTACCGCCTTATTCTGATCCTGGATCAGTTAATACTGAGAACATTCCCTACTCTGCTGAAGCGGGATACTTTGTAGCCAAGATCAGAGCTGTTGATGCTGACTCTGGATATAACGCTCTTCTGTCTTATCATATAAGTGAACCCAAAGGAACGAATCTCTTCCGCATTGGAAGCAGCACTGGAGAAATAAAGACTAAGAGACGAATGAGTGACAATGACTTAAAAACTCACCCACTTATTATTACAGTGTCTGATAATGGAGAGCCATCACTCTCAGCGACTATGTCTATGGATGTTGTGGTTGTTGAGAGTCTGGATGACATAAAGACATCATTCAGAGAAGTTCCTGTAAAAGAGGAGAGTTTTTCAGATCTGAATGTGTATCTGCTCATCGCTATCGTCTCAGTATCAGTCATCTTTTTACTGAGTCTCGTGGGTTTGATAGCAGCTAAATGCTACAGGACAGACGGCAGTTTCAGCAGGTACAGCGCTCCAGTGATCAGCACCCATCCAGACGGAAGCTGGTCCTTCTCTAAATCTACTCAACAGTATGACGTGTGTTTTAGTTCAGACACAATAAAGAGTGATGTAGTCGTTTTCCCCACGCCGTTTCCACCAGCAGACGCGGAGTTGATCAGCATTAATAGTGGAGAAGACACTTTTACGCGCACACAAACTCTTCCTAACTCAGAGAAGGTAAGACACTGGTGATTTCTCCTTACGTAATATGATTTATTTGAAACTATTTTTTCAAGCGTGAATAAATTGTTTAGTTCTCATTACATTTGTTCTGGAATTTTAATTACCATTAATTACCAATCCATTACTCTATGTATTTTATGTTATTGTTGATCAAATGGTAGAAGAAAAAAATATGCGCACACATACACTTTCTTCTATGGGAAAGAAAAATACTTACAGCTGTATCTCTATTTATTTGTGGTAAAAGCTCATTGTTGACTTTTTATTACCTTTGAAGATATTTCAACATTCACAGCCACTTGTTTAAAAGTTTCTGGAATCCTGAGAAACCAGGTTGCATTTTGCTACTGCATATTAAAATATTATCATGTGCTAACATTTTGCCAACAATGATGGAGGATTGTTTTATAATTATTTTCATTTTCCATTATAATGTACAAAAAAGCGCATTTAACTTTCATTAAAAATTAATTTTTTTTTTCTATTTTAGCAAATAGAAAAATATTCTGAAAAATATAGACCGTTAACCTCAAGAGGTCAAGTTAAATTTTAATGTGAGCTTTTATTAAATTTTATATTTAGTTTGCAACCTAAATTTAGGACTTATTCACAAAACCTATGCAAAAACTGATTCACAGTGATGGTGATGCTGATTACTATTATTATTATTATTTCGTGTTTGATTTTTTCTGAGTATCAGATTTCCTTAAGCAGAATTTCAGAACTGGACAGCGACAATTGCGCTTATTGTGTGTAACATCCCTTTTATAACTGGCCTTTTTTTGTCATCATAGTTTGTTTTGTTAATGATTTAAACACGAATCTACTAAGTTAAAGTCTTTCCTCTTTACAAATGTACATTTATTTTTTTGCAAAACATCTACACTAGATTATGTGATGGTTATTAATTGTGGAATTGACGTGTACCTATTGATTGTGGAATGTGATTAAACAGTTTATCTGATATTTATGATAATATAACCCCACAAACCCTTCCTTTCCTCTCTGTTGTATTTTGTCGTGGAAATTAGTTTTAAAAATCTAAATCACACATTACAGAGCTTGTATTTCCTTAAATTTGAAGTTATTCCTGGACAAACGTTAATATTGCACTGTGATTCTATTAGAAACCACCTGGAGTCGCTGTTAACCGTACAAATTTAGAACAACACAAATACTCGCGTAGGCTATTTGTATATATCTCCTCCTTCCAAAGCACCATAAACCATCTCATATCAGCAGTGTCGTCTGCGGTTGTGTAGTCAACCACAATTCAGCTGGTCTCATTTGCTTTGATTAAATATTTGTTTGTTTCTTTTAGATTTTGTATTGTTGGTTTTGAGCAGAGATGAATCAATATGTTGGATCCATATGGACTGCGATTCTGCTGTCTTATTGTTGGACTTTATCCTGCGGTCAGATTGCCTATTCCATCTCAGAGGAAGCGAATGTGGGAACCGTTGTCGGCAATTTATCAAAAGATCTTCACATCAGTGTGCTGAAACTGGAACCTCGAACGTTTCAGATTGTATATGGAACCAACAAGAGGTATTTTGGGGTGAATTTAAAGACTGGCACTCTGTATGTGAATAATCGAATTGATCGAGAATCGCTTTGCTCTGCTGATGAGAAATGCACGATGCTTTTAGAAGCGATGGCTCATAATCCACTCAGTCTATATAGAATAGAAATAAATATAATTGACATCAACGATAACGCGCCATCGTTTCCGATTAGCAGTCAGGTACTGAATATAACAGAAGTCTCCTCTCTTGGAGAGAAATTTTCTCTTCCTTTGGCTGAAGATCCGGATTCAGGCAGCTATGATGTTAAATCCTACAAGCTTAGTCCCAACGAACACTTTTCTCTGGATGTGCAGAAAGTAGAACAGAGTGTTACTGTCGAACTGGTGCTGATTAAAGCTTTAGATCGAGAAAAACAGCCTGTCGTTCATCTAACACTAACTGCTATTGATGGAGGGAAACCTGCAATGTCTGGAACATTAGAGATTATTGTCAATGTTTTGGATGTTAACGACAACTCTCCAGTTTTTAGCAAATCTCTTTACAAAGTGAAAGTGAACGAAAATATTGCTCAGGAGTCCCAAATCATCTCCCTTTCCGCCTCTGATTTAGATGAGGGAATAAATAGTGATATAACATTTTCTATTGTCAAGCAAGGCAGTAGCAAAGCGTCAGATCTGTTTTCAATTGATCCAGATAGCGGAGTTATAACAGTTAAAGGTAATATTGATTATGAAGAAAATGCTGCTGTTGAGTTGAGGGTGGAGGCTAAAGATAAAGGCCAGCCTCCTAAGAGTTCACAGTGTAAGGTATTAGTTGAAGTAGTTGATGTGAATGACAATCCGCCCGAGCTGATGGTGACTTCTTTGGCCAGTACTATTAAAGAGGACACAAATGTCGGAACAGCTGTGGCTCTTATTACAATATCTGATAAAGACGGAGGTAAAAATGGAATAGTGCACTGCCGTATTGTAGGTCAGGTGCCGTTTAAGTTCGAGTCCTCTTATAAAAACTACTACTCTTTAGTTATAGATGGAGCACTGGACAGAGAAGAAAATGCTAATTTTAACATAACAATAATAGCTTCAGATGAAGGGACCCCTTCACTGTCTAGTACCAGTGTTATCACAGTTCATATATCTGATGTGAATGACAATGCGCCACGCTTCCCAGAAGCTGTGATGAACGTGTTTCTAAAGGAAAACAGCCCAGCAGGTGCCATTATAGCGACAGTGACCGCGCAGGATCCAGATATCAACACGAACGCTCAAATGTCCTATACTTTAATTAGCAGAGACAAAACTGTGATTCCATTGATCTCTATGATTGACATAAATAGTGAGAGTGGAGACTTATACAGTAAACAATCATTTAACTACGAAGACCTTAAATCATTTCAGTTTGAAATTCAGGCGACAGATTCAGGTCTTCCATCACTAAGCAGCAGCTTGACAGTAAATGTTTTTATAAATGATGAGAATGACAACAGTCCGGTTATTTTACCGCCTTATTCTGATCCTGGATCAGTTAATACTGAGAACATTCCCTACTCTGCTGAAGCGGGATACTTTGTAGCCAAGATCAGAGCTGTTGATGCTGACTCTGGATATAACGCTCTTCTGTCTTATCATATAAGTGAACCCAAAGGAACGAATCTCTTCCGCATTGGAAGCAGCACTGGAGAAATAAAGACTAAGAGACGAATGAGTGTCAATGACTTAAAAACTCACCCACTTATTATTACAGTGTCTGATAATGGAGAGCCATCACTCTCAGCGACTATGTCCATGGATGTTGTGGTTGTTGAGAGTCTGGATGACATAAAGACATCATTCAGAGAAGTTCCTGTTAAAGAGGAGAGTTTTTCAGATCTGAATGTGTATCTGCTCATCGCTATCGTCTCAGTATCAGTCATCTTTTTACTGAGTCTCGTGGGTTTGATAGCAGCTAAATGCTACAGGACAGACGGCAGTTTCAGCAGGTACAGCGCTCCAGTGATCAGCACCCATCCAGACGGAAGCTGGTCCTTCTCTAAATCTACTCAACAGTATGACGTGTGTTTTAGTTCAGACACAATAAAGAGTGATGTAGTCGTTTTCCCCTCGCCGTTTCCACCAGCAGACGCGGAGTTGATCAGCATTAATAGTGGAGAAGACACTTTTACGCGCACACAAACTCTTCTTAACTCAGAGAAGGTAAGACATTGCAACTTGCTTGTGTATTGCAATCACTGCTTGACTTGCAAAATTACATTTTTAGAAACGATTAAGTTGAATGTTTGGATTTTATAAACTCTCATTACAGTTAATTTTCCAGTTTACATGTCTATGGGAATAATATAAAAAAGGAAATATCGTTTTTATTTAATTTTGTGTTTTATTACGCACATCCTATATAGTACATCCTAAATAATACTCAAGATAATACATATAAGGGACTGCTTTGACAAATTGGAAATATTATTTAAATTTCTCACTTGTTGATAAGATGATACATTTTAGTTTTGCAAATTAGTTAATTATCTCGTGACTTTTGAAATACAGAACTGGAATAATGTCCTTATCATACAAACTGTTTGTATTGTTTTTATTTATGGTTTAACTGTAGCCTATTTTGTATTTAAAGAGCAAAATAACTTCAGTACCACGGACAGCGGTATAGGCGTTGTACAGGTCCTTCTCAAAAAATTAGCATATTGTGATAAAGTTCATTATTTTCCATAATGTAATGATAAAAATTAAACTTTCATATATTTTAGATTCATTGCACACCAACTGAAATATTTCAGGTCTTTTATTGTTTTAATACTGATGATTTCGGCATACAGCTCATGAAAACCCAAAAAATCTAAAAAAATTAGCATATCATGAAAAGGTTCTCTAAACAAGCTATTAACCTAATCATCTGAATCAACTAATTAACTCTAAACACCTGCAAAAGATTCCTGAGGCTTTTAAAAGCTCCCAGCCTGTTTCATTACTCAAAACCGCAATCATGGGTAGGACTGCCGACCTGACTGCTGTCCAGAAGGCCATCATTGACACCCTCAAGCAAGAGGGTAAGTAACAGAAAGAAATTTCTGAACAAATAGGCTGTTCCCAGAGTGCTGTATCAAGGCACCTCAGTGGGAAGTCTGTGGGAAGGAAAAAGTGTGGCAAAAAACGCTGCACAACGAGAAGAGGTGACCGGACCCTGAGGAAGATTGTGGAGAAGGACCGATTCCAGACCTTGGGGGACCTGCGGAAGCAGTGGACTGAGTCTGGAGTAGAAACATCCAGAGCCACCGTGCACAGGCGTGTGCAGGAAATGGGCTACAGGTGCCGCATTCCCCAGGTCAAGCCACTTTTGAACCAGAAACAGCGGCAGAAGCGCCTGACCTGGGCTACAGAGAAGCAGCACTGGACTGTTGCTCAGTGGTCCAAAGTACTTTTTTCGGATGAAAGCAAATTTTGCATGTCATTCGGAAATCAAGGTGCCAGAGTCTGGAGGAAGACTGGGGAGAAGGAAATGCCAAAATGCCTGAAGTCCAGTGTCAAGTACCCACAGTCAGTGATGGTCTGGGGTGCCATGTCAGCTGCTGGTGTTGGTCCACTGTGTTTTATCAAGGGCAGGGTCAATGCAGCTAGCTATCAGGAGATTTTGGAGCACTTCATGCTTCCATCTGATTTCATTTTTCAGCACGACCTGGCACCTGCTCACAGTGCCAAAACCACTGGTAAATGGTTTACTGACCATGGTATTACTGTTCTCAATTGGCGTGCCAACTCTCCTGACCTGAACCCCATAGAGAATCTGTGGGATATTGTGAAGAGAAAGTTGAGAGACGCAAGACCCAACACTCTGGATGAGCTTAAGGCCGCTATCGAATCATCCTGGGCCTCCATAACACCTCAGCAGTGCCACAGGCTGATTGCCTCCATGCCACGCCGCATTGAAGCAGTCATTTCTGCAAAAGGATTCCCGACCAAGTATTGAGTGCATAACTGAACATAATTATTTGAAGGTTGACTTTTTTTGTATTAAAAACACTTCTTTTATTGGTCGGATGAAATATGCTAATTTTTTGAGATAGGAATTTGGGGTTTTCATGAGCTGTATGCCAAAATCATCAGTATTAAAACAATAAAAGACCTGAAATATTTCAGTTGGTGTGCAATGAATCTAAAATATATGAAAGTTTAATTTTTATCATTACATTATGGAAAATAATGAACTTTATCACAATATGCAAATTTTTTGAGAAGAACCTGTATATTCCTTCTCAATATTTGTATTTGCTGGAATACACAACACAACATTTTTTTTTCTATGTCGTAATGATTGCTTAGATATGAAGGTTTTGTTTTGAATTGATGAAGACGAAGATACGTATAGTTTGCTCTTTGTTTTATAGGAAAGTGTATGAAGTAACATCTCATTGTTTCATCACTGTTACAACACGTGGTGGCACTGCAGACCATGACTTTGAGAGTCATCTGAGCTCCTCCTTTACAGCAACAGAATATGTGTTGAAAGGGTGCAAATAACCAAGGCTTATAGTAGCTTCTGCGCAGTGATTTCGGATTGTATCGAAAGAGGTATGTTTAGTTGTTTTAATCGCTTGTACATCAAATAAATCGCAAGACAGTGACTGAACAATCATGGATGTCACCGAATATTTTGGCTTCTGGATCGTTTTATTTCTCTCTTTATGGAAATCTTGCCTTGGCCAGATTGTCTATTCCGTCTCCGAGGAGGTGAATAAAGGAACCGTGATCGGGAATATTCCAAAAGACCTCAAGATCAGCGCTCAGGAACTAGAATCACGCATGTTTCAGATTATGCCTGGATCAAATGCAAAGTATTTTGATGTTAATGTGAAAACGGGGTCGCTGTTTGTCAAAGACAGGATTGATCGTGAGGAGTTGTGTGGCTCTATTCAGAAATGTACGTTGAATTTAGAGGCTCTTGCTCAGAATCCTCAAAGACTTTATCGGCTTGAAATTATGATTGTGGATGTGAACGACAATAGTCCGTTTTTTCCTGATAGCATGTATGTTGTAAATGTTACAGAGAATGCAAATGCAGGAGAAATATTTCCTCTTCCAATTGCAAAAGATTCAGATGTGGGAAGTAATTCTCTGAAAGATTACAAACTCAGTTCAAATGAATATTTTTCTTTAGATGTTCATAGCGGGCAACAGAGTATTTCTGCTGAGTTAGTACTACAGAAAGCTTTAGATCGAGAGAAACAAGCCGTTATTCACTTAATATTAACCGCTGTTGACGGAGGAAAACCTCCCAAATCTGGAAGCCTGAGTATTGTTGTTGACGTCATGGATATAAACGATAATCAGCCTATTTTCAGAAAACCTTTATACAAAGTTAAAGTAAAAGAAAACACACCAATTGGAACCAAAATAATTTCTGTTTCTGCCAGTGATTTGGATGAGGGCATTAATAGTGAAATTCAATATTCATTTCATGGAAATACCGATGAACTGAACCGATTTAGCATTAATTCTAACTCTGGGGAAATTGTTGTTCAAGGACACATTGATTACGAAGAAAATTCTGCAATTGAACTCCGTGTTCAGGCGAGAGATAAGGGCAGCCCTCCAAAAACTGCACACTGTAAAGTTTTAATAGAAGTTGTGGATGAGAATGACAATGTGCCAGAGATAGTTACGACTCCTCTGTTGGAAAGTGTGAAAGAGGACGCAAAACCGGGAACTGTTGTTGCTTTAGTCACAGTGTCTGATAAAGATGGAGGTAAAAATGGCATTGTTCACTGTGCGCTGAAAGGCTCGTTTCCTTTCAAACTGGAGACGTCATATAACAATCATTATTCTCTAGTTGTGGACGGAGCTCTGGACAGAGAGAGTGTTTCTCAGTATAACTTCACAATTACAGCTTCAGATGAAGGAACTCCGACTCTTTCCAGCAGTACTGTTATAACTGTACATATCTCTGATGTTAATGACAATGCTCCACATTTCCCAGCACCCGTTATTAACGCTTTTCTAAGTGAGAATGGTCAAGCTGGAGGTCTCGTGACAAAAGTGACAGCTGATGATTCAGACACTGGTGAGAACGCAGAACTTTCATATTCACTGATAGACAGTTCCAGCTCCAGTGTTCCTGTAACAACACTGATCAATATAAACTCTTTGAGTGGAGAAATATTCAGTTTACAATCATTTAATCACGAAGAAACAAAAAGATTTCAGTTTGAAGTGATGGCAACTGACTCTGGTGTTCCTCCTCTGAGCAGTAATGTGACTGTAAATGTGTTTATTCTTGATGAGAATGACAACAGTCCAGTTATTTTACCGCCTTATTCTGATCCTGGATCAGTTAATACTGAGAACATTCCCTACTCTGCTGAAGCGGGATACTTTGTAGCCAAGATCAGAGCTGTTGATGCTGACTCTGGATATAACGCTCTTCTGTCTTATCATATAAGTGAACCCAAAGGAACGAATCTCTTCCGCATTGGAAGCAGCACTGGAGAAATAAAGACTAAGAGACGAATGAGTGACAATGACTTAAAAACTCACCCACTTATTATTACAGTGTCTGATAATGGAGAGCCATCACTCTCAGCGACTATGTCCATGGATGTTGTGGTTGTTGAGAGTCTGGATGACATAAAGACATCATTCAGAGAAGTTCCTGTTAAAGAGGAGAGTTTTTCAGATCTGAATGTGTATCTGCTCATCGCTATCGTCTCAGTATCAGTCATCTTTTTACTGAGTCTCGTGGGTTTGATAGCAGCTAAATGCTACAGGACAGACGGCAGTTTCAGCAGGTACAGCGCTCCAGTGATCAGCACCCATCCAGACGGAAGCTGGTCCTTCTCTAAATCTACTCAACAGTATGACGTGTGTTTTAGTTCAGACACAATAAAGAGTGATGTAGTCGTTTTCCCCTCGCCGTTTCCACCAGCAGACGCGGAGTTGATCAGCATTAATAGTGGAGAAGAAACTTTTACCCGCACACAAACTCTTCCTAACTCAGAGAAGGTAAGACATTGCATCTTGCTTGTGTATTGCAATCACTGCTTGACTTGCAAAATTACATTTGTAGAAACGATTAAGTTGAGTGTTTTAATTTTATAAACTCTCAATACAGTTTATTTTCCAGTTTAGATGTCTATGGGAATAAATAAAAAGAAATATCGTTTTAATTTAATTTTCTATTTTTTTTTACTTGTATCCTATATATAACTTAAGATAATACGTATAATGGACTGCTTTGACAAATTTGAAATATATTAAATCTCTCACTTGTTGTTAAGATGATACATTTTAGGTTTGCAATTTAGTTAATTATCTTTTGGCTTTGGAAATACAGAACTGGAATAATGACCTTATCATACAAAGTGCTGTTTGTAATTTTTTTTTAAGGTTTAACTGTATATAAAGAGCAAATAACGTCAGTGCCACGGACAGTGGTAATGACGTATATTCCTTCTTAATATTTGTATTTACCGGAATACACAACATTACATTTTCTTTCTATTTCGTGATGATTGCGTAGATATGAAGTTTTAAATTTGAATTACAGATATGTTTAGTTCACTCCTTGTTTTTATAAGAAAATCTATTAAGTAATATCTCATTGTTTCATCACTGTTACAACACGTGGTGGCACTGCAGACCATGACTTTGAGTCATCTGAGCTCCTCCTTTACAGCAACAGAATATGTGTTGAAAGGGTGCAAATAACCAAGGCTTATAGTAGCTTCTGCGTCGTGATTTCGTATTGTATCGAGAGAGGTCTGTTTAGTTATTTTAATCACTTGTACATTAAATAAATCGCAAGACAGTGACTGCACAATCATGGATGACACCGAATATTTTGGCTTCTGGATCGTTTTATTTCTCTCTTTATGGAAATCTTCGCTTGGCCAGATTGTCTATTCCGTCTCCGAGGAGGTGAATAAAGGAACCGTGATCGGGAATATTGCAAAAGACCTCAAGATCAGCGCTCAGGAACTAGAATCACGCATGTTTCAGATTATGCCTGGATCAAATGCAAAGTATTTTGATGTTAATGTGAAAACGGGGTCGCTGTTTGCCAAAGACAGGATTGATCGTGAGGAGTTGTGTGGCTCTAATCAGAAATGTACATTGAATTTAGAGGCTCTTGCTCAGAATCCGCACAGACTTTATCGGCTTGAAATTATGATTATGGATGTAAACGACAATACTCCGTTTTTTCCTGACAGCATGTATGTTGTCAATGTTACAGAGTTTACAAATGAGGGGGAAAGATTTCCTCTTCCGATTGCAAAAGATTCAGATGTCGGCAATAATTCTCTGAAAGATTACAAACTGAGTTCAAATGAATATTTTTCTTTAGATGTTCATAGCGGGCAAAAGAGTGTATCTGCTGAGTTAGTACTACAGAAAGCTTTAGACAGAGAGAAACAAGCCGTTATTCACTTAATATTAACAGCTGTTGACGGAGGAAAACCTCCCAAATCTGGAACCTTGAGTATTGTTGTTGACGTCATGGATATAAACGATAATCAGCCTATTTTCAGTAAACCTTTATACGAAGTTAAAGTAAAAGAAAACACATCAATTGGAACCAAAATAATTTCTGTTTCTGCCAGTGATTTGGATGAGGGCATCAATAGTGAAATTCAATATTCATTTCATGGAAATAACGATGAAATTAAACTGTTCAGCATTAATTCTAATTCTGGGGAAATTGTTGTTCAAGGACACATTGATTACGAAGAAGATTCTGCAATTGAACTCCGTGTTCAAGCGAGAGATAAAGGCAGCCCTCCAAAAAGTGCACACTGTAAAGTTTTAATAGAAGTTGTGGATGAGAATGACAATGTGCCACATATAGTTACGACTCCTCTGTTGGAAAGTGTGAAAGAGGACGCAAAACCGGGAACTGCTGTTGCTTTAGTCACAGTGTCTGATAAAGATGGAGGTAAAAATGGCATTGTTCACTGTGCGATGAAAGGCTCGTTTCCTTTCAAACTGGAGACGTCATATAACAATCATTATTCTCTAGTGGTGGACGGAGCTCTGGACAGAGAGCGTGTTTCTCAGTATAACATCACAATTACAACTTCAGATGAAGGAACTCCGGCTCTTTCCAGCAGCACTGTTATAACTGTACATATCTCTGATGTTAATGACAATGCTCCACATTTCCCAGCACCCGTTATTAACGCTTTTCTAAGTGAGAATGGTCAAGCTGGAGGTACCGTGACAAAAGTGACAGCTGGTGATTCAGACACTGGTGAGAACGCAGAACTTTCATATTCACTGATAGACAGTTCCAGCTCCAGTGTTCCTGTAACAACACTGATCAATATAAACTCTTTGAGTGGAGAAATATTCAGTTTACAATCATTTAATCACGAAGAAACAAAAAGATTTCAGTTTGAAGTGATGGCAACAGACTCTGGTATTCCTCCTCTGAGCAGTAATGTGACTGTAAATGTGTTTATTCTGGATGAGAATGACAACAGTCCAGTTATTTTACCGCCTTATTCTGATCCTGGATCAGTTAATACTGAGAACATTCCCTATTCTGCTGAAGCGGGATACTTTGTAGCCAAGATCAGAGCTGTTGATGCTGACTCTGGATATAATGCTCTTCTGTCTTATCATATAAGTGAACCCAAAGGAACGAATCTCTTCCGCATTGGAAGCAGCACTGGAGAAATAAAGACTAAGAGACGAATGAATGACAATGACTTAAAAACTCACTCACTTATTATTACAGTGTCTGATAATGGAGAGCCATCACTCTCAGCGACTATGTCCATGGATGTTGTGGTTGTTGAGAGTCTGGATGACATAAAGATATCGTTCAGAGAAGTTCATGTTAAAGAGGAGAGTTTTTCAGATCTGAATGTGTATCTGCTCATCGCTATCGTCTCAGTATCAGTCATCTTTTTACTGAGTCTCGTGGGTTTGATAGCAGCTAAATGCTACAGGACAGACGGCAGTTTCAGCAGGTACAGCGCTCCAGTGATCAGCACCCATCCAGACGGAAGCTGGTCCTTCTCTAAATCTACTCAACAGTATGACGTGTGTTTTAGTTCAGACACAATAAAGAGTGATGTAGTCGTTTTCCCCTCGCCGTTTCCACCAGCAGACGCGGAGTTGATCAGCATTAATAGTGGAGAAGAAACTTTTACGCGCACCCAAACTCTTCCTACCACTGGAAAGGTAAGATGATCAATGAAAATTAGTGTTCAAATATTTACATCTTAATTATTGTTCTCAGCTGTTCGCAATTATTTCCTATGGTTGTCACAAATGTTGGTTTGGTTTTCACAACGTGGTTGTTTCACTTGATTTTAAAGTTGTTGTGATAAATTATGAATACCTTTAATTTGCAGTTTTACCAACACATACTATGAATAATATTGTCCTGCATGCGGGATTTTTATTATTATTATTATTATTATTATTATTATTATTATTATTTTGCCGTTTTCAAGTATCAAAACAATTAGAGTATATTCTAAAAAATAATGTAATAATCGATATAGTTTACAAAATAGAAAAGCAATGTCAAGCAAATAACAGAGTTATACAGACATACTTGACAGGACATGTGAAATTAAAATGCGAAAAAGAAACGAAATAATAATAATAATAATAATAATTCCGATCCTAAATGCCGATTGGTCAACTCAGCATTCCAACCATTTTATTTATCATAAGTAACTGCTTTGAGCTCTTCACTATGTCTCTGTGCAGCTCCCCAAGAGGTTCATTATGTTTGTTGCATAGCAGTGTTCTGTCATAACCTGCCTCGTGGAGAATATTTTTAGCCAGCTTATTTTTCCCCCCTTTGGACTTGTTTTTACCCAATTTGCTTGCAGTCTTATTAGCTAGTTAACAGCATTAACAAGTGAATTATATAATAAGTAATCTGTCACTAATATATATTTTGCGGTGCTTTTTATTGTTGAATGACTTTGAAAATCACTATCTGTGTTTTTGTCTCCAAGCATTTGGTTGTTCCTTCAGCTGTTTTGGTTATGTATTATTCCTGTTATGGCATAGTTTCAGCACACGGTGTCACTGCAGACCGTGAGTTAAAGGTTTAAATGATTTATTCTGAGGCCTCTCTCTCTGAATCTTGGTGTTATAGTGTATCTGTCGTTGAGACATGATGATGGTTTCTGTTCCGTCTCGTGTTGTCTGAATGCAAAGAAGAAATAGGCCTACTACATTCTCGTGCGTTTATTTTTTGTTTTTACTTTCATTACGCCAGCTGAGAATCGCCATTATGGCATTTACGGGATATTTCGATTGTGGATTTATAATTTTCTTTTCTTTGCTGGATTCTGCGTTTGCTCAGATCGTCTATTCCGTACCGGAAGAGGTAAACAAGGGAACAGTTGTTGGCAATATAGCAAAAGATTTGAACATAAATGTTCACGACCTGGAATCTCGCATGTTTGAGATCGTGACTGGAACAAATAAGAAGTATTTTGACGTAAATCTGAAAACTGGCGTGCTGTTTGTTAACGAAAGGATTGACCGTGAGGAGATATGTATGTCGAAACAGAAATGCTCTTTGAATATAGAGGCCCTCGCTGAAAATCCGCATCATCTTTACAGGGTGGAGATTAAGATATTGGATATAAACGACAATGCGCCACATTTTCCTGTTAAAGTATTTACCGTGAATATTAGTGAAAACGCAAGCCCTGGCGAGAGATTTCCTCTCCCTGTGTCTGAGGACTCTGATGTTGGCAGTAATTCTCTGAAAGAGTACAAACTGAGTCCGAATGAACATTTCAGTCTCGATACACAGAGCGAAGACCAGAGTGTGTCTGCAGAGTTAGTGCTGAACAAGGCTTTAGATCGAGAGAAGCAAGCGACTATTAAGTTAGTTCTCACCGGGACAGATGGAGGAAAACCACCTAAATCAGGGACTTTACATATTATTATAAACGTCATGGATGTTAATGACAATAACCCAGTGTTCAGTCAACCTCTTTACAAAGTCAAAGTAAAAGAAAATGTTGCTGCTGATACTAAAGTTATCTCTGTCTTTGCAACTGATTTGGATGAAGGAATAAATCGTGAAATTATGTACTCATTTGTTGGCCATGGAAAGAAGCAAGACTTGTTTTCCATTATCCCCGAGACAGGAGAAATTGTTGTAAAATGGCAAATTGATTATGAGGAGAATCCTGCTATTGAGTTACGAGTTCAAGCAAGAGATAAAGGCAGTCCACCAAAGAGCACACAATGTAAAGTTTTAATAGAAGTTATGGATGAAAATGATAATGCACCAGAGATAACAGTGACTCCACTTCTGAAAACTGTGAAAGAAGACACAAAGTCAGGAACTGCTGTTGCTTTAGTCACAGTGTCTGATAAAGATGGAGGTAAAAATGGCATTGTTCACTGTGCGATGAAAGGCTCGTTTCCTTTCAAACTGGAGACGTCATATAACAATCATTATTCTCTAGTTGTGGACGGAGCTCTGGACAGAGAGAGTGTTTCTCAGTATAACATCACAATTACAGCTTCAGATGAAGGAACTCCGTCTCTTTCCAGCAGTACTGTTATAACTGTACATATCTCTGATGTTAATGATAATGCTCCACATTTCCCAGCACCCGTTATTAACGCTTTTCTAAGTGAGAATGGTCAAGCTGGAGGTCTCGTGACAAAAGTGACAGCTGATGATTCAGACACTGGTGAGAACGCAGAACTTTCATATTCACTGTTAGACAGTTCCAGCTCCAGTGTTCCTGTAACAACACGGATCAATATAAACTCTTTGAGTGGAGAAATATTCAGTTTACAATCATTTAATCACGAGGAAACAAAGCGATTTCAGTTTGAAGTAATGGCAACAGACTCTGGTGTTCCTCCTCTGAGCAGTAATGTGACTGTAAATGTGTTTATTCTGGATGAGAATGACAACAGTCCAGTTATTTTACCGCCTTATTCTGATCCTGGATCAGTTAATACTGAGAACATTCCCTACTCTGCTGAAGCGGGATACTTTGTAGCCAAGATCAGAGCTGTTGATGCTGACTCTGGATATAACGCTCTTCTGTCTTATCATATAAGTGAACCCAAAGGAACGAATCTCTTCCGCATTGGAAGCAGCACTGGAGAAATAAAGACTAAGAGACGAATGAGTGACAATGACTTAAAAACTCACCCACTTATTATTACAGTGTCTGATAATGGAGAGCCATCACTCTCAGCGACTATGTCCATGGATGTTGTGGTTGTTGAGAGTCTGGATGACATAAAGACATCATTCAGAGAAGTTCCTGTAAAAGAGGAGAGTTTTTCAGATCTGAATGTGTATCTGCTCATCGCTATCGTCTCAGTATCAGTCATCTTTTTACTGAGTCTCGTGGGTTTGATAGCAGCTAAATGCTACAGGACAGACGGCAGTTTCAGCAGGTACAGCGCTCCAGTGATCAGCACCCATCCAGACGGAAGCTGGTCCTTCTCTAAATCTACTCAACAGTATGACGTGTGTTTTAGTTCAGACACAATAAAGAGTGATGTAGTCGTTTTCCCCTCGCCGTTTCCACCAGCAGACGCGGAGTTGATCAGCATTAATAGTGGAGAAGAAACTTTTACGCGCACACAAACTCTTCCTACCACTGGAAAGGTAAGACATTACAACTTGCTTGTGCATTGCAATCACTGCTTGACTTGCAAAATTATAATTTTTTTAGAAACGATAAGTTGAATGTTTTGATTTTTATAAACTATCATTGCAGTTTATATTCCAGTTTACATGTCTATGAAAATAATAATAAAAAAGGAAATATCGTTTTTATTTAGTTTTTCTTATTTTATTACGCGCATCCCTACCCGATACTCAAGATAATACGTAACATACTGGAAAGCTTTGTCAAATTGGAAATAATATTTAAATGGCATACTTGTTGTTAAGATGATGCATTTTAGTTTTGCAAATTAGTTCATTATCTCGTGACTTTGTAAATACAGAACTGGAATAATGACCTTATCATACAAACTGCTGTTTTTTTTTAATGGTTTAACTGTAGCCTATTTTGTATTTAAAAAGCTAAATAAATTCAGTACCACGGACAGCGGTAATGACGTTATATATCCTTCTCAATATTTGTATTTGCTGTAATACAAAACAAAAACTTTTCTGTTTTTTAATGATTGTGTTGATATGATGATTTAGATTTGAATGTATGAAGATATGTTTTCGTTTAGTCCACTCTTTGTTTTATAGAACCCTGTATAAGCAACATCTTATTGTTTCATCGCTGTTACAACACGCGGTGGCACTGCAGACCATGACTTTGAGAGTCATCTGAGCTCCTCCTTTACAGGAACAGAATATGCATTGAAAGGGTGCAAATAACCAAGGCTTATAGTAGCTTCTGCTGCTTCTGCGTCGTGATTTCGGATTGTATCGAGACAGGTCTGTTTAGTTGCTTTAATTGCTTTAAATCGCTGGACATTTTCTTGCACAATCATGGATTTCACAGGATATTATGGCTTCTGGATCGTTTTATTTCTGTTGTGGAAATCTTCGCTTGGCCAGATTGTCTATTCCGTCTCCGAGGAGGTGAATAAAAGAACCGTGATCGGGAATATTGCAAAAGACCTCAAGATCAGCGCTCAGGAACTAGAATCACGCATGTTTCAGATTATGCCTGGATCAAATGCAAAGTATTTTGATGTTAATGTGAAAACGGGGTCGCTGTTTGCCAAAGACAGGATTGATCGTGAGGAGTTGTGTGGCTCTAATCAGAAATGTACATTGAATTTAGAGGCTCTTGCTCAGAATCCGCACAGATTGTATCGGCTTGAAATTATGATTATGGATGTGAACGACAATGCTCCGTTTTTTATTGACAGCATGTATGTTGTCAATGTTACAGAGAATGCAAACGAGGGGGACAAATTTCCTCTTCCAAATGCAAAAGATTCAGATGTGGGAAGTAATTCTCTGAAGGATTACAAACTCAGTTCAAATGAATATTTTTCTTTAGATGTTCATAGCGGGCAAAAGAGTATTTCTGCTGAGTTAGTACTACAGAAAGCTTTAGATCGAGAGAAACAAGCCGTTATTCACTTAATATTAACCGCTGTTGACGGAGGAAAACCTCCCAAATCTGGAAGCTTGAGTATTGTTGTTGACGTCATGGATGTAAACGATAATAAGCCTATTTTCAGTAAACCTTTATACAAAGTTAAAGTGAAGGAAAACACACCAATTGGAACCAAAATAATTTCTGTTTCTGCCACTGATTTGGATGAGGGCATCAATAGTGAAATTCAATATTCATTTCATGGAAATACCGATGAACTGAACCGATTTAGCATCAATTCTAACTCTGGGGAAATTGTTGTTCAAGGACACATTGATTTCGAGGAAGATTCTGGAATTGAACTCCGTGTTCAAGCGAGAGATAAAGGCAGCCCTCCAAAAACTGCACACTGTAAAGTTTTAATAGAAGTTGTGGATGAGAATGACAATGTGCCAGAGATAGTTACGACTCCTCTGTTGGAAAGTGTGAAAGAGGACGCAAAACCGGGAACTGCTGTTGCTTTAGTCTCAGTGTCTGATAAAGATGGAGGTAAAAATGGCATTGTTCACTGTGCGCTGAAAGGCTCGTTTCCTTTCAAACTGGAGACGTCATACAACAATCATTATTCTCTAGTGGTGGACGGAGCTCTGGACAGAGAGAGTGTTTCTCAGTATAACATCACAATTACAGCTTCAGATGAAGGAACTCCGGCTCTTTCCAGCAGCACTGTTATAACTGTACATATCTCTGATGTTAATGACAATGCTCCACATTTCCCAGCACCCGTTATTAACGCTTTTCTAAGTGAGAATGGTCAAGCTGGAGGTCTTGTGACAAAAGTGACAGCTGATGATTCAGACACTGGTGAGAACGCAGAACTTTCATATTCACTGTTAGACAGTTCCAGCTCCAGTGTTCCTGTAACAACACTGATCAATATAAACTCTTTGAGTGGAGAAATATTCAGTTTACAATCATTTAATCACGAAGAAACAAAAAGATTTCAGTTTGAAGTGATGGCAACAGACTCTGGTATTCCTCCTCTGAGCAGTAATGTGACTGTAAATGTGTTTATTCTGGATGAGAATGACAACAGTCCAGTTATTTTACCGCCTTATTCTGATCCTGGATCAGTTAACACTGAGAACATTCCCTACTCTGCTGAGGCGGGATACTTTGTAGCCAAGATCAGAGCTGTTGATGCTGACTCTGGATATAACGCTCTTCTGTCTTACCATATAAGTGAACCCAAAGGAACGAATCTCTTCCGCATTGGAAGCAGCACTGGAGAAATAAAGACTAAGAGACGAATGAGTGACAATGACTTAAAAACTCACCCACTTATTATTACAGTGTCTGATAATGGAGAGCCATCACTCTCAGCGACTCTGTCCATGGATGTTGTGGTTGTTGAGAGTCTGGATGACATAAAGACATCATTCAGAGAAGTTCCTGTAAAAGATGAGAGTTTATCAGATCTGAATGTGTATCTGCTCATCGCTATCGTCTCAGTATCAGTCATCTTTTTACTGAGTCTCGTGGGTTTGATAGCAGCTAAATGCTACAGGACAGACGGCAGTTTCAGCAGGTACAGCGCTCCAGTGATCAGCACCCATCCAGACGGAAGCTGGTCCTTCTCTAAATCTACTCAACAGTATGACGTGTGTTTTAGTTCAGACACAATAAAGAGTGATGTAGTCGTTTTCCCCTCGCCGTTTCCACCAGCAGACGCGGAGTTGATCAGCATTAATAGTGGAGAAGAAACTTTTACGCGCACACAAACTCTTCCTACCACTGGAAAGGTAAGACATAACAACTTGCTTGTGTATTGCAATCACTGCTTGACTTGCAAAATTACATTTGTAGAAACGATTAAGTTGAGTGTTTTAATTTTATAAACTCTCATTACAGTTCATTTTCCAGTTTACATATATATGGAAATAATAATAAAAAAGGAAATATCGTATTTATATAGTTTTTTTTTTTTAATTTTATTTTGCGTATCCCAACCTGATACTCGGGAGAATACGTAACATACGGGACTGCTTCTACAAATTGTAAATATTATTTAAATATCTCACTTGTTGTTAAAATTATAAATTTTAGTTTTGCTAATTAGTTAATTATCTCGTGACTTTGGCAATGCAGTACATATGGAATATTGACCCTATCATACAAACTGTTGTTTGAATCTTTTAATTTATGGTTTACCTGTAGCCTATTTTGTATTTGAAGAGCAAGATAACTTCAGTACAACGGACAGCGGTAATAACGATATATATTCCTTCTCAATATTTGTATTTGCTACAAAACACAACTTTTTCGGTTTCGTAATGATTGTGTTGATGGTTTAAATGTGAATTTATGAAGATATGTTTTCGTTTAGTTCGCTCTTTGTTTTATAGAATCGGGTATGAAGTAACATCTCATAGTTTCATCACTGTTACAACACGCGGTGGCACTGCAGACCATGTCTTTGAGAGTCATCTAAACTCCTCCTTTACAGCAACAGAATATGCGCTGAAAGGGTGCAAATAACCAAGGCTTATAGTAGCTTTTGCGCCGTGATTTCGGATTGTATCGAGACAGGTCTGTTTAGTTGCTTTAATTGCTTTAAATCGCTGGACATTTTCTTGCACAGTCATGGATTTTACAGGATATTATGGCTTCTGGATCGTTTTATTTCTGTTGTGGAAATCTTCGCTTGGCCAGATTGTCTATTCCGTCTCCGAGGAGGTGAATAAAGGAACCATGATCGGGAATATTGCAAAAGACCTCAAGATCAGCGCTCAGGAACTAGAATCAAGCATATTTCAGATCATGCCTGGATCAAATGCAAAGTATTTTGATGTTAATGTGAAAACGGGGTCGCTGTTTGTCAAAGACAGGATTGATCGTGAGGAGTTGTGTGGTTCTAATCAGAAATGTACATTGAATTTAGAGGCTCTTGCTCAGAATCCGCACAGACTTTATCGGCTTGAAATTATGATTCTGGACGTGAACGACAATAGTCCGTTTTTTATTGACAGCACGCATGTTGTCAATGTTACTGAGGATGCATATGTGGGGGAGAGATTTCCTATTCCAAATGCAAAAGATTCAGATGTGGGAAGTAATTCTCTGAAGGATTACAAACTCAGTTCAAATGAATATTTTTCTTTAGATGTTCATAGCGGACAAAAGAGTATTTCTGCTGAGTTAGTACTACAGAAAGCTTTAGATCGAGAGAAACAAGCCGTTATTCACTTAATATTAACCGCTGTTGACGGAGGAAAACCTCCCAAATCTGGAACCTTGAGTATTGTTGTTGACGTCATGGATGTAAACGATAATAAGCCTATTTTCAGTAAACCTTTATACAAAGTTAAAGTAAAAGAAAACACACCAATTGGAACCAAAATAATTTCTGTTTCTGCCACTGATTTGGATGAGGGCATCAATAGTGAAATTCAATATTCATTTAATGGAAAAACCGATGAAATGAAACTGTTTAGCATTAATTCTAACTCTGGGGAAATTGTTGTTCAAGGACACATTGATTACGAAGAAGATTCTGCAATTGAACTCCGTTTTCAAGCGAAAGATAAAGGCAGCCCTCCAAAAACTGCACACTGTAAAGTTTTAATAGAAGTTGTGGATGAGAATGACAATGTGCCACATATAGTTACGACTCCTCTGTTGGAAAGTGTGAAAGAAGACGCAAAACCGGGAACTGTTGTTGCTTTAGTCACAGTGTCTGATAAAGATGGAGGTAAAAATGGCATTGTTCACTGTGCGCTGAAAGGCTCGTTTCCTTTCAAACTGGAGACGTCATATAACAATCATTATTCTCTAGTGGTGGACGGAGCTCTGGACAGAGAGAGTGTTTCTCAGTATAACATCACAATTACAGCTTCAGATGAAGGAACTCCGACTCTTTCCAGCAGCACTGTTATAACTGTACATATCTCTGATGTTAATGACAATGCCCCACATTTCCCAGCACCCGTTATTAACGCTTTTCTAAGTGAGAATGGTCAAGCTGGAGGTCTTGTGACAAAAGTGACAGCTGATGATTCAGACACTGGTGAGAACGCAGAACTTTCATATTCACTGTTAGACAGTTCCAGCTCCAGTGTTCCTGTAACAACACTGATCAATATAAACTCTTTGAATGGAGAAATATTCAGTTTACAATCATTTAATCACGAAGAAACAAAAAGATTTAAGTTTGAAGTGATGGCAACAGACTCCGGTGTTCCTCCTCTGAGCAGTAATGTGACTGTAAATGTGTTTATTCTGGATGAGAATGACAACAGTCCAGTTATTTTACCACCTTATTCTGATCCTGGATCAGTTAATACTGAGAACATTCCCTACTCTGCTGAAGCGGGATACTTTGTAGCCAAGATCAGAGCTGTTGATGCTGACTCTGGATATAACGCTCTTCTGTCTTATCATATAAGTGAACCCAAAGGAACGAATCTCTTCCGCATTGGAAGCAGCACTGGAGAAATAAAGACTAAGAGACGAATGAGTGACAATGACTTAAAAACTCACCCACTTATTATTACAGTGTCTGATAATGGAGAGCCATCACTCTCAGCGACTATGTCCATGGATGTTGTGGTTGTTGAGAGTCTGGATGACATAAAGATATCGTTCAGAGAAGTTCCTGTTAAAGAGGAGAGTTTTTCAGATCTGAATGTGTATCTGCTCATCGCTTTCGTCTCAGTATCAGTCATCTTTTTACTGAGTCTCGTGGGTTTGATAGCAGCTAAATGCTACAGGACAGACGGCAGTTTCAGCAGGTACAGCGCTCCAGTGATCAGCACCCATCCAGACGGAAGCTGGTCCTTCTCTAAATCTACTCAACAGTATGACGTGTGTTTTAGTTCAGACACAATAAAGAGTGATGTAGTCGTTTTCCCCTCGCCGTTTCCACCAGCAGACGCGGAGTTGATCAGCATTAATAGTGGAGAAGACACTTTTACGCGCACACAAACTCTTCCTACCACTGGAAAGGTAAGCTGCTGCTTACTTATCTGTAAATATAAATTAAATGCAATTAAATTACACGCTGCAATTTGTGTGGAACGTTTCAGAGACACACTGCTCCTTACTTATTTGGGTGATGATGAAGTAGCTTAAAAATCTTAAAAAGTTAACAAAAATGCCATCCAGACATTTGTATCTGAAAACTAAAAATGGAAATTGATGCGTAAATTGATCTCGTGGGTTTGATAGCAGCTAAATGCTGCAGTAGGACAGACGGCAGTTTCAGCAGGTACAGTTCTTTAGTCCCCCTGAGTTTTCGCCCAGACCCCCTAAAGACTTCCGATTAACTCCATAACCTCTACACTAATTCGTGATCGCCTCAGTCCCCTTTAAAACACATATGAAACCGGCGGCAGGATTCGGCTCATCCCCGTATTTTAGTCTGCGTTGTTCTGTGTTCTGGCGCAGCGCGTCAGAAGCAGAAGACAACATGTTTGCCTTTATTGATTATGATATCTGTATCTGTGTAGTTCTTTGTCATAAATTGGGTTTACATATGATGCGGGAGCAAATCAAGAAGGTTTCCAATCACTGTAAAATCTGGGCTTTAAAAAAAGAAAAAAAGAAAGAAAATGATATTCCTTTCATCTAAATGGCATGAGACTTTGTGACTTTTCCTACTCTTGCTATACTTTATTGTTCGGTGCAATAAAATTGCTAAAATTTATTATGAATTTTAGTTGGTTATTTAAAATTATTAGAAAAAAATTAAATATTCAGGGATTGACTTGATAGAACATGCTGTATTGTTTATGCCTACCCTAGTGTAAGCAATATATTAAATTATAAAAAAATAAAAAAATAAATCATATCCTCATTGGAGGCCGAGCCCCCCTAATATTGAAATCCTTGAATCGCCCCTGACTAATTGCTATCAAATTTACCCAGACGTGAGACGTCACTGGATAGGAGTTCACGCGCAGTTTGTGATTACATCAACAGGACTAACGGCATTAGTACCCATTTAACAATAAATTAATTGACACTTTAAAACATGTATGTAGCTACTTGTGTGTTTTTGTGGCTGACTGGTTTTATATCGCATCCAACTGGTGTTAGTGTGTTGCGACTGCGACTGCATCAATCAGTACCATGGACAGTAGCACAATAATATGAGTTAGCGTGAAAATGTTATATTTCTGAGGAAATTGAACATGTGCTTCTCTGTTTTTTTGTCCATTTAAATTTATTATAATTTACGATGCATCATCTTGTTTTTTAATGTTTGGTAACTATGATTTGTATTTAGTGATGTCATTTCATCTCAAATGCGTCATGTGTTTCTTCTGTGGATTTGGAAATATAATATACTTGTAATGGCATAATGTCAGCACATGGTGTCACTGCAGACCGCCAGTTAAAGGTTTAAAGGATTTATTCTGAAGCCTCTCTCAGAATCTTGGTGTTATAGTGTATCTGTCGTTGAGCCATGATGATGGTTTCTGTTTCGTCTCGTGCTTCCTAATGCAAAGTGGTTATATTGGCTTCTCTCGCGTTTATCTTTTTTTAGCTATCTTCAAGACATTTGTGAATAACATGGCATTTATGGGATATTTCGAGTGTGGATTTATATTTTTGTTTTCTTTGCTGGATTCTGCGTTTGCTCAGATCGTCTATTCCTTCCCGGAAGAGGTAAATAAGGGAACAGTTGTTGGCAATATAGCGAAAGACCTGAACATAAATGTTCACGACCTGGAATCTCGCATGTTTGAGATCGTGACTGGAACAAATAAGAAGTATTTTGACGTAAATCTGAAAACTGGCGTGCTGTTTGTTAATGAAAGGATTGACCGTGAGGCGATATGTATGTCGAAACAGAAATGCTCTTTGAATATAGAGGCCCTCGCTGAAAATCCTCATCATCTTTACAGGGTGGAGATTAAGATATTGGATATAAACGACAATGCGCCACATTTTCCTGTTAAAGTATTTGCATTAAATATTACAGAAAACGCAAGCCCTGGCGAGAGATTCCCTCTCCCTGTGTCTGAGGACTCTGATGTTGGCAGTAATTCTCTGAAAGAGTACAAACTGAGTCCGAATGAACATTTCAGTCTCGATACACAGAGTGAAGACCAGAGTGTGTCTGCAGAGTTAGTGCTGAACAAGGCTTTAGATCGAGAGAAGCAAGCGACTATTAAGTTAGTTCTCACCGGGACAGATGGAGGAAAACCACCTAAATCAGGGACTTTACATATTATTATAAACGTTATGGATATTAATGATAATAACCCAGTGTTCAGTCATCCTCTTTACAAAGTCAAACTGAAGGAAAATGTTGCTGCTGGTACTAAAGTTTTATCTGTGTTTGCCTCTGACTTGGATGAAGGAATAAACAGTGAAATTATGTACTCGTTTGCTGATCATGGTAAGAAGCAAGACACTTTTACCATTATCCCTGAAACAGGAGATATTTTTGTAAAAGGGCGTATAAACTTTGAAGAGAATCCTGCAATTGAATTGCGAGTTCGTGCAAGAGATAAAGGCCATTCGCCAAAGAGTACACAATGTAAAGTTTTAATAGAAGTTATGGATGAAAATGATAATGCACCAGAGATAACAGTGACTCCACTTCTGAAAACTGTGAAAGAAGACACAAAGTCAGGAACTGCTGTTGCTTTAGTCACAGTGTCTGATAAAGATGGAGGTAAAAATGGCATTGTTCACTGTGCGATGAAAGGCTCGTTTCCTTTCAAACTGGAGACGTCATATAACAATCATTATTCTCTAGTGGTGGACGGAGCTCTGGACAGAGAGAGTGTTTCTCAGTATAACATCACAATTACAGCTTCAGATGAAGGAACTCCGGCTCTTTCCAGCAGCACTGTTATAACTGTACATATCTCTGATGTTAATGACAATGCTCCACATTTCCCAGCACCCGTTATTAACGCTTTTCTAAGTGAGAATGGTCAAGCTGGAGGTCTCGTGACAAAAGTGACAGCTGATGATTCAGACACTGGTGAGAACGCAGAACTTTCATATTCACTGTTAGACAGTTCCAGCTCCAGTGTTCCTGTAACAACACTGATCAATATAAACTCTTTGAGTGGAGAAATATTCAGTTTACAATCATTTAATCACGAGGAAACAAAAAGATTTCAGTTTGAAGTGATGGCAACAGACTCTGGTGTTCCTCCTCTGAGCAGTAATGTGACTGTAAATGTGTTTATTCTGGATGAGAATGACAACAGTCCAGTTATTTTACCGCCTTATTCTGATCCTGGATCAGTTAATACTGAGAACATTCCCTACTCTGCTGAAGCGGGATACTTTGTAGCCAAGATCAGAGCTGTTGATGCTGACTCTGGATATAACGCTCTTCTGTCTTATCATATAAGTGAACCCAAAGGAACGAATCTCTTCCGCATTGGAAGCAGCACTGGAGAAATAAAGACTAAGAGACGAATGAGTGACAATGACCTAAAAACTCACCCACTTATTATTACAGTGTCTGATAATGGAGAGCCATCACTCTCAGCGACTATGTCCATGGATGTTGTGGTTGTTGAGAGTCTGGATGACATAAAGACATCATTCAGAGAAGTTCCTGTTAAAGAGGAGAGTTTTTCAGATCTGCATGTATATCTGCTCATCGCTATCGTCTCAGTATCAGTCATCTTTTTACTGAGTATCGTGGGTTTGATAGCAGCTAAATGCTACAGGACAGACGGCAGTTTCAGCAGGTACAGCGCTCCAGTGATCAGCACCCATCCAGACGGAAGCTGGTCCTTCTCTAAATCTACTCAACAGTATGACGTGTGTTTTAGTTCAGACACAATAAAGAGTGATGTAGTCGTTTTCCCCGCGCCTTTTCCACCGGCAGACGCGGAGTTGATCAGCATTAATAGTGGAGAAGAAACTTTTACCCGCACCCAAACTCTTCCTACCACCGAGAAGGTAAGAAGACTTTGGAACCCTATAGTTGTGTAACATTTGTGGAGTTTGAAACATTTTTGTAGTTGTCACTGAAGTTGTGTTGGTATTTGCAAACAATTTTTTATCGCTTCTTTTCTTTGATTTCGCTGAACTGAATAACAGTTTCATCGTTGCTATTTTTCAATGACAACAAAAAGTCAAGTATGATTACAGATGCTAAAAAAATGCAAAAAAAAAAAAATGCGATTTATGATTAATAAAGACAATACAAAACGATGATGACTGATAATAATAATAATAATAATAATAATAGCAACATTAAATCACAGTATGCATCTTTTAATTAAGTTCTTATGCTGTTTATATTAAATATTTATAAACGTAAGGGTACTTTGATTCTTTTTTGAGAGCACCATGGACAAAGAACACCCCATCCTCGCTTTTCATTCCGTACATTTTGGTAATCTTGGTTAGATGTAAATATATTTTATTTAATTAGCTTCCTACTATGCTCTTAATTTACTTATTATATCGTGTGCTGCAGATCTTTACCCAGAATGTGTCTTTTTATTTGCATTTATACTTTGCAATTCACTAATTAATTTTTTTTAAACATTATAGATTTGAAGTGTGGAATATTGCACTCTAAATAAAATATCTCCATTCAGCATGCAGTTAAACGCGCGATGTCGTTGTAGACCATGAATTTGAAGCACTTCTCATATTAAAATGAGGCTCCTCCCCTGGAAGAGCAACCGCCTATTATTGCCATGAGCAAATGATAAGGTAGCCTATTATACAGTAGCCTACATGCTTCCGAGACGAAGAGCCTGGCAGCAACAAGACATACATTTACGTTTTTTATAAGATGATTCATCTTTGAAGCTTCGAAGGAACAACGATGGAAATCTTAAGATATTTTTGCGTCATAACAGCTCTTCATTTTGGTTTATGGCAATTTTCATTCGGCAAGATTATCTATTCGGTGTCGGAGGAAGTAAACAAGGGAACTGTTGTCGGAAATATAGCAAAAGATCTCAAGATCAGTGTTCAGGAGCTGGAATCTCGTATCTTGCAGCTTGTATCCGGATCCAACAGAAAATATTTTGACGTGAATTTGAAAACGGGAGCGTTGTTTGTGAATGAAAGAATTGACCGGGAGGAATTATGCTTCGTTAATCAGCAATGTGCTCTTAATTTGGAGGCTGTTGTTCAAAATCCTCATAGTCTTTATCGAATTGAAATTAATGTTCTGGATGTTAACGATAATGCTCCATATTTTGTGGACAGCGTTGTAATGATAAACATTACCGAGGATGTTGTTCCGGGAGCTAGATTTCATCTTCCTGTAGCTGAAGATAACGATATTGGCATTAATGCACTTAAAGACTACAAACTGAGCAAGAATGAACACTTTTCTATTGACATTCAAACTGAAGCGCAAAGCGTTTCTGCTGAATTAGTGCTCCAAAAACCTTTAGATCGTGAAAAGCAAGCGGTTATTCCTCTTGTACTAACAGCTGTTGATGGGGGAAAGCCCGCAAAGACAGGCACATTAAGCGTAATAGTGAATGTACTGGATATAAATGACAACTGGCCTATCTTCAGCAAACCTTTGTACAAGATTAAGGTGAGAGAAAATGTTTCTGTTGGTTCAAAAATCATCTCTTTGACTGCTACTGATTTGGATGAGGGCACCAACAGTGACATTATTTATTCCATAGCTGAACATGGAAACATAAAAAAGCAAAGTCTATTCACTGTGGTTCCTGAATCCGGGGATATTGTTGTAAGGGGTCAAATAGACCATGAGGTAAATGCTGCAATTGAATTGCGAATTCAGGCAAGAGATAAAGGCAGTCCACCAAAGAGCACACAATGTAAAGTTTTAATAGAAGTTATGGATGAAAATGACAATGCACCAGAGATAATTGTGACTCCTCTTTTGGAAAATGTGAAAGAAGACATAAAGTCAGGAACTGCTGTTGCTTTAGTCACAGTGTCTGATAAAGATGGAGGTAAAAATGGCATTGTTCACTGTGCGCTTAAAAGCTCGTTTCCTTTCAAACTGGAGACGTCATATAACAATCATTATTCTCTAGTGGTGGACGGAGTTCTGGACAGAGAGAGTGTTTCTCAGTATAACATCACAATTACAGCTTCAGATGAAGGAACTCCGGCTCTTTCCAGCAGCACTGTTATAACTGTACATATCTCTGATGTTAATGACAATGCTCCACATTTCCCAGCACCCGTTATTAACGCTTTTCTAAGTGAGAATGGTCAAGCTGGAGGTACCGTGACAAAAGTGACAGCTGGTGATTCAGACACTGGTGAGAACGCAGAACTTTCATATTCACTGTTAGACAGTTCCAGCTCCAGTGTTCCTGTAACAACACTGATCAATATAAACTCTTTGAGTGGAGAAATATTCAGTTTACAATCATTTAATCACGAAGAAACAAAAAGATTTCAGTTTGAAGTGATGGCAACAGACTCTGGTGTTCCTCCTCTGAGCAGTAATGTGACTGTAAATGTGTTTATTCTGGATGAGAATGACAACAGTCCAGTTATTTTACCACCTTATTCTGATCCTGGATCAGTTAATACTGAGAACATTCCCTACTCTGCTGAAGCGGGATACTTTGTAGCCAAGATCAGAGCTGTTGATGCTGACTCTGGATATAACGCTCTTCTGTCTTATCATATTAGTGAACCCAAAGGAACGAATCTCTTCCGCATTGGAAGCAGCACTGGAGAAATAAAGACTAAGAGACGAATGAGTGACAATGACTTAAAAACTCACCCACTTATTATTACAGTGTCTGATAATGGAGAGCCATCACTCTCAGCGACTATGTCCATGGATGTTGTGGTTGTTGAGAGTCTGGATGACATAAAGACATCATTCAGAGAAGTTCCTGTAAAAGAGGAGAGTTTTTCAGATCTGAATGTGTATCTGCTCATCGCTATCGTCTCAGTATCAGTCATCTTTTTACTGAGTCTCGTGGGTTTGATAGCAGCTAAATGCTACAGGACAGACGGCAGTTTCAGCAGGTACAGCGCTCCAGTGATCAGCACCCATCCAGACGGAAGCTGGTCCTTCTCTAAATCTACTCAACAGTATGACGTGTGTTTTAGTTCAGACACAATAAAGAGTGATGTAGTCGTTTTCCCCTCGACGTTTCCAATGCCAGATGCTGATCTAATCAGCATTAATGAAGGAGACACTTTTAATAGGACTCAAACACTTCCAAGCACTACCAAGGTAAGATAAAACTTATATCTTACAGTTTGAAAATATCATCATACTGAACAGACTCTTGGTAGCAGTTTGGTTTAGTTTTACTATCCGAGGGAATGTGATTTTGCAACATGTTTGGCTTTGTTCATTTTCACATATCATGCTAAGGACAGTTGTATATGGGCAGTTGTGATCAACACACACACACACACACACACACACACACACACACACACACACACACACACACACACACACACACACACACACACACACACTGATTGTTGTCAGCATTCTTTACTCCAGTGTTACATTGGCCTTTCAGTTCCATTTTTCTAATGGGATATATCTTTATGTTGGTAGATGTAGATAACATGGATTTAGTCAAATTTGTCAGTGCAAGGGATAAAGTGTCAGCCAGGGTTTATGTAATGGCAAACTATTTCTTAATAATGAATATTTTTACTGGTCTGAGAGGATCTCCTTGTGTCTATCGTTCTTTTCAGGTCATGTAGTTTGTTCCAGGGAGAGTCAAAAAGAGACTTGTTGTTGGGAACTGCATGAAGGACTGTGAAAGTAAATCTGAAAACAAGTGTTCTGTTTAAGTAAACAGATCGTTAAATGACAATAAAATAGCCAGTTGTAATGAAAATCTGTAATTTATCATTTGTAAACAAATTTATATCAAGTATTAAGGAAAACTATTTCTTTCTGGTAAAAAAAAAAAAAAAAACCCTGATGCGGCAGTTTCCCTTTTTAGCAAATTGTTTCCCCTAATAAGCTTCATGTTAGTAAGTTTACAATACAGTTACATATCTGACTCTGAATTAGTATCCACTAATTTTTACCGGTAAAATTTCTAGAACAAATATACTTTTTCGATGTTTTTTATTCATTTATTTTTGACATATTTTTGCAAATAATTTACGGGCTTCTATAGGCAAGCTTTATAATTTAATACAGAATCTCACAAATTTCATTTGTAATACGGGACTATTATTAAAAAAAGCTATAATTAACTGTTTGTCCCAATGTTTTAATAGGCTCAAGTATTAAAATATTGAATTTTATTCTGACTTGTATTTTGGTGTAGCCCATTTTAGACTTTTTATAGACTAACAAATCTTTACCTGTGTTAACTTAATTTACACTAGGTGATATTTCATTTTGTGGTGCTGTAGCCTATACATTTATGTGGTTTCGTCACACAGAACCGCACGTAATCCGCGTGGTGTCACTGCAGACCGCGAAACTTTAATCATTTCCATATAGCCTCTGAACCCGCCTACAATTTGACTGAGTGACGTGCTGTAACCGGGCGTCACAATCTAGATGCTTTTTGCGTGTATGTTTCCGTATGTGTCATTCTTTATTCTGGGTGTTTGGAGTTTTGATCACCGGTGTAGTGTTTTGATCACGTTGGCGTCTCACACGGAAGGATGGCAGACAGAATGGACGTTACGTTCCCGCATTTAATTTTCCTCTGGCTCGTGATGTGTGTTTCAGTGCCTGCGTATGGTCAGATTGTCTACTCCGTTTCCGAGGAAGTAAAAATCGGAACTGTCGTTGGGAATGTGGTAAAGGACATGCATTTAAACGTCCAAGATTTGGAATCACGGGCGTTTCAGCTTGTATTCGGCACGAGGACGAGGTATTTCGATGTGAATCTGAAATCTGGCGTCTTGTATGTTGCTGAAAGAATTGACCGCGAGCAGCTATGTCCTAATACTCCATCCTGCTCCTTGAATTTTGAAGCTATAGTTAACCACCCTCTTAGTCTGAGCCGAGTGATAGTTAATGTTAATGATGTGAATGACAATTCTCCTACATTCCCTGTTGAAACTCAAGTTTTGAATATCTCTGAATCAGTGCAGCCAGGAGCTACATTTTCCTTGATCAGTTCATTGGATGAAGATGTTGGACCTTTCTCTGTTAAAAGCTATAAACTGAGTCCTAATGAACATTTCTCATTAGAAGTACATGGTGGTGAACATGGCATGTCTGCAGAGTTAATCCTTCGAAAAGCTTTAGACAGAGAGAGAGATCCTGTAATTCGACTAGTCTTGACCGCTTCCGATGGAGGGAAACCGTCAAGATCTGGGACATTACAAATTATAGTTAACATTTTAGATACAAATGATAATGCTCCAGTGTTTAGCAATCCTCTTTTTAAAGTCAGTGTGACAGAGAACACACCACGAGGAACTAAGCTAATCAAACTCAATGCTACTGACATGGATGAAGGTCCAAATGGGGAAGTAACATATTTGTTTAGCAGTCATGGTCAGGAAAAAAATCTTGATGTTTTTGCAATCAGTCCTGATACTGGGGAGATTGAAGTAAAAGGAAATATTGATTTTGAGGACAAAGCTTTTTATGAACTTAGAGTAGAGGCCCATGATAAGGGTATTTCCCCAATGACGGTTAATTGTAAAGTACTAATCGAAGTCATAGATGTAAATGATAATGCACCAGAAATAGTAATAACGTCCCTGCTGTCTTCATTAAGGGAAGATGCAAAAATCGGCACTGCTGTGGCTCTGGTCACAGTTTCAGACAAGGATGGTGGAATGAATGGGAAAGTGAGTTGTAAGCTGCAAGGAAGTTTACCTTTCAAACTAGAGTCTACCTACAAAAATTATTACTCTGTTGTTTTAGAAGCCCAGCTTGACAGGGAAAAAATCTCCAAGTATAATGTTACCCTAATAGCAGTGGATGAGGGAACCCCACCTCTTTCCAGCACCAGTGTGGTTTATGTTGATGTTTCAGATGTGAATGACAATCCTCCACAATTTAATGGAAAAATCATTAGTGTCTATGTAAAAGAAAACACGCCACCAGGAACCCTTATTCACACAGTGTCAGCAGTTGACAGAGATTCAAATAAAAATGCTGAGATTTCTTACTCTATTTTCAATAACCAAGCAACAAGCATACATTATGTTAGTGTTAACTCATTGACAGGCCAGTTGTATAACCTACAGTCATTCAATTTTGAAGAACAGAAAACCATTAGTTTCCATGTTCAGGCCATAGATGCTGGTGTTCCTCCTCTGAGCAGTAATGTGACTGTAAATGTGTTTATTCTGGATGAGAATGACAACAGTCCAGTTATTTTACCACCTTATTCTGATCCTGGATCAGTTAATACTGAGAACATTCCCTACTCTGCTGAAGCGGGATACTTTGTAGCCAAGATCAGAGCTGTTGATGCTGACTCTGGATATAACGCCCTTCTGTCTTATCATATACGTGAATCCAAAGGAACGACTCTCTTCCGCATTGGAAGCAGCACTGGAGAAATAAAGACTAAGAGACGAATGAGTGACAATGACTTAAAAACTCACCCACTTATTATTACAGTGTCTGATAATGGAGAGCCATCACTCTCAGCGACTATGTCCATGGATGTTGTGGTTGTTGAGAGTCTGGATGACATAAAGACATCATTCAGAGAAGTTCCTGTAAAAGAGGAGAGTTTTTCAGATCTGAATGTGTATCTGCTCATCGCTATCGTCTCAGTATCAGTCATCTTTTTACTGAGTCTTGTGAGTTTGATAGCAACTAAATGCTACAGGACAGACGGCAGTTTCAGCAGGTACAGCGCTCCAGTGATCAGCACCCATCCAGACGGAAGCTGGTCCTACTCCAAATCTACACAACAATATGATGTGTGTTTTAGCTCAGACACAATGAAGAGCGACATGGTGGTTTTTCCTTCACCATTTCCGCCTGCAGAAGCTGAACTGGTCAGCATTCATGGAGAAGATACTTTTACACAAACCCAAACTCTCCCTACCACTGGGAAGGTGAGCATTATTTAAGACCTTATATGAAGTAGCTGAATTCTCACTTATATGGTCTATTCACATATTCAATACACACATGCTTTTCTTTGTTTTGTTTTTTAGCTCTTATTTAGTTACTAGAAAAATATAGAAGTGAAGCAAAACATCATTCACTTTTCTTCAGTTATTTTTGTCCGGCTACTTACTTAAAATTATGCAGAATATGTGATTCATGCACAGATGTTGCAACTTGCATAACAAATCCTGCTACATTTCGTTTACAAGTAAATTAAATCAATGAACCTGATTTAAAAATAGCTGTCATCTTGGTTTTAGCAAGTTGTTACCACTCTTTCTATCACATTTATATGATTAGAGTTTTCCTGTCAATTATTACCACCACTCTGACCTGCAAAGCTTGTATGTAGTGTAGTTTCAGCACCATCAGTGATGGACAGCACCACCTCACTGATACACAGGCACACCAAGAGCTTGGTAGTACTGCTCCCATATTGCACTCAAGATTTAATGATTTGATTATTAATTAAAGACATCTGTTTTAATTATAACTCTTTAACTACATTAAACTGCAGTTTCAAGCAGGTTGCGACAGCTACTCCCCAGTCTTCAAAGAGAATTTAAATGATGTTTAATAAGCTTCACTAACCTACTGCTTAGAATATAGAATTGAGTTGGTGATTTATTTAAGAGTTTTTGTATAACTTTAGTTTTGTTACTGAGTTTTGCATGTTAAGTCACCAAAACTTTAGTTTTACACTTTCTGCACTTTTTTGTGCATGTTCAGTGATACTGCCAATATATGGATAAAAGTGCATAAATGTAAATATGTATGTTTAATGTGAGTTGGTTGGTCTCAGACATATGCTACATTCTCCTTCATCTCATAGTTAGTCATGCCTCTTGAGTCTTTTTTCCCCCTTAGTCCTTGAGAGAGGACAGGGATCAGGGCCCATGTACATTTCTGTGCAATTGGGTCAGTACTGGGTTGTGCTTTGCCCGGCTGGTTGAGTGAGATAGATGGATTAGAAGTCTGTGGGTCTCTGGGCTGCTGGAGTGCTGCAGTCCCACCTGCATTATATCGAATTCTCTCAAGCCCCCTCTCACTCAATGCATAATGAGTGGGACATGCTGCAGACTCTATGAGAAAAAGACACAGCAGTATTTATGCTGTTTAAAGAAACTGATCCTCTCTTCCCTCTATGTGCAACCTGTTTCATGCTGCTGTGTTTACAGTGTTTGTATTTATTATGTTCATATTTGCTTAAGTAATTCACAAGTTTGTTACTTAAATTACATTAGTTTGGTCTATATGGTATTAATATATTTTGGTTCTTGTAGTTTGAATGTCCCATTCCACTGATCCCTCTTCTGAACATGTCAGATGGAATGAATTATTTAGTGGCACCATGGCATTTTACTTTTCATCCCTGAGTTTTCACATCAATTGTTAATTTATTATGACACATTATTCCGATAAACGTGACATTCAGGATGCAGTTTAATGTAATTTGTCATATTAGTGGCCAAAAGTGGTCTGGAAGGGGATAGTTAAATTAAACCATCAAAAATATGAGGAAGATATTATATATATTTTTTTATATTTTAAAACACTAAACTTGGTTAAGGTATTTTTTATCTGACAAAATTATGTGGCAAAAAATGACTTTATTTAAAGTTTTTATTTTACTTTTAAAAAATACAAAAACAAAAAGCTCACAGAAAAAAAAAAACTGACACTGACTACAACATAATCAGTTATTTAATAATTAATTGGTTCTCTCTTGTTTTCGCATGTGTTCTTAATTACTTTGTATGATGGCCTGGCTAAAAATTGTCTGCACAATTTGGCATGTTTTATTATCACAAATAAAACAATTGACTCTAAGGCAAATATATTTAAAAATTTAATGACATAAAACTGTAGACAGATAAATGACAGAGAACAGTGATATATTAATGTTATATATCCAATGCAAAAGCCTCTAAAAGCCACCTCTGTCAAAAATTTGATAATAATATTGAGTGAATGCTCTCCGCACATAGTATACGTTCATCAAATACTTTCACTTCCAAGGCACTAAATCCCAGCCTCAGCCCATTCAGAAATGTCGGTACTTGGGTAGAAACCTATACATAGGAACCTGATAAAATGTTAATATTAAACAAAAAACTTTAGACAGACTTATAGGCTTTTGCATCTGAAGTCTTCATATATATATATATATATATATATATATATATATATATATACACACACACACACACACACACACACACATACACACACACACACACACACACACACACACACACACGCATGCAAATCAAGGTTTAATAGAATCTCACCTCTTTTTTTTCCTTCAGTCTGTGTGCATAAATGCCTCCTGCATTGTCTTGCGCACAAGGATCATGTTTCAGTTATGACATTACTGCTTCAGCTAGCTGTGAATTTGTGGTTTATGGGCAATCTTCAAGTGTGTAATGAGTGTAATGCTATGAGGTTAACCCAAGAAAGTGGATAAGTCTGTTTGTGCTTGTGTATGTTATTCATTAGACTATAAGCTTGGCAGAATCATGGAATTGAGTCAATGCTTAAGCATTGTGACATACTATGAGTCATACAGACTGTGGCTAAATACAGACACTATTATTACTTCAGTGTTATTTATCGTGAACTGACTGTAAACTGCTAAACTGTTGTCTGTGCGCTGCAATACATAAACTGTGTGTCTATTGGCTTGTGTTTCTATCAGACAGAATGACCTGAGCCTTTTGTTAAGGTCACACTGGGATTTCTGTCCCTCTGGATGGATGCATTTTTACCCTGAAATGGAGGTTCAGAGCACAATAAACAGATTGCCATGAATGACAAATGTTCCTTTCTTGGTTTTCACAAATTCCCCATTTGTCTCCGCAGGTCCTGCGGGTTCTCTAAATTCCCTAAAGCTCAAATTAGATGTGGATCTGCATAATTTCTTGTTTACAAGGTTATCAACTCTGCAGAATCGCTTTCACTGAAAATGTCAGAACGTTCAAGCCACATGTGATTTGTATCTTTGCAGTGATCCATTAGGTTGTCATTATTGTACAAATGAAATGCTAATGCATTCAGCAAAGCATTTTAGGAGCACTTATAGCGCAATAACATATATTATTGGTTTATGTCATAATTTATTTGCTTATGCTAGTTTGCATATCTTTTCTGTTCGGTTGCCTCTCTCGGGTTGCTGGGTCTGGCAGTAGAAAGAACAGTCGATGATTCCCTGCAGTGTATCAGTGAGAGGATGGGTGGGTCATCTCTGCAGAGGGCTGCAGGTGGCAGAATGAGTCAAGCTGAACAGAATGCAGAGAGAGAGAGAGAGAGAGAGAGAGAGAGAGAGAGAGAGAGAGAGAGAGAGAGAGGGGATGGAGGAGGAGAGACTCTGGATGGCTTGCTAGTGCCCTCTGTTGGTTGCAGAGCTTGTGATGGCTTCCAGAGCTGTGTGGGATCCTTACTATAAAGTGTTTATTTCCAACCTCAACCAGTAGGGGTCTTACACCATCCTTTTCAAGCATCCTCTGTGCCCAATCCTTTCAGATACCCTCTCTTTCTCTCTATTCTCTGCGTCATGAAATAATTTCAGGAACTAATATCTAGGAATTTTGCAAGTGTCTTTTGCAACACAGATTAAGCAAACAAACAGTAAACAAGAAGGTTGTCTATCATTAACAAAACAGGGCACTGCAAAAAAAGTTCTTACTTGTTTTTCAATAAAATATCTAAAACAAATCCTTTAAACAAGATTCATATACTTTACAATTTACAAGATTCATTTACTAAAAGACAGCAAATCAGATACTAAGACTTGTTTCGATGTATTTTAAGTGTATTCTGTCTCAATCACAGCAGATTGTTTTACTTGTTTTTTACCTGTTTATTCTTAAAATGTAAAATATATAAGCTGAAAAATCTACAAGTGCTGTAAGAAAAACAGACTTGCATTAAAGACCCACTACCAGTGTGGGGTCTGTATAATTAAAAAAAGAAAGAAAATCAGCAATGTGACTTTTAAGACATGCATAAGACACTGTATAATCAGGCCTTGACATTAACTTTTTAACACCATACACTGTGGCTAGTGGTTTTCCAAAGTTACTAGCCACTCAGCATTTTGACTGGCCACAATTTGACATCAAAACCATAGTGAAAAACTGCCATATAAATATTTTAAATATTATCTCATAATTTGGCAGCTGGTATATTAGGCTGCTGTCACATTAGGCCTGACGCACGGACCATATATTTAGCCAATACATTTGTCTTTATGTGTGCGCACTTTGGGTGTGTGCACAAAATCTGCGGGAGTAAAATTATGCTCAAAACGCACAATCCCATGCCGAAATTTAAGCCATGTTACACCAACAATATTCATCCGGAGTAAATGAAACGAGTGAGTAAAGGGACACGGGTTTGTGTTTCAACTCGATGTCAGAGAGATTAGAGAGCGAGAAAGCGCAGCTGGTATCGCGTATCCTGCGGAAGAGTTTCCGTCTCAGATATTTCAGTATCGATATGTATCGAAAAATCTATATTTTTGACAACACTAGATTGTTTTAGTTTGCACATAGTTTATTGTTTTAGATGCCTTTTTAAAAGACTACAATTGAAAAATGTATATTAGACCTACCCGCCACAGTGGCTAGTAGGAGTGACTGTTACACACCACCGGTGAAATGCACTCGCATTTGGCGGGATGGCGGGTGTTAATGTCAAGCCCTGTGTATAATGTAATAAAAGATTCCTATTTCAAATAAATTCTGTTCTTTCGAACTTTCTATAAATCAAATAATCTTAAAAACAAAATGTAGCTCAGTTTCTAGAAAAATATAAGCAGCACAAATGTTTTTAACATTGATAATAATAAGAAATATTTCTTAAGCATAAATCAGCATATTTGAATGATTCATAGAATGATCATGTGACACTGAAGACTGGAGTAATGATGCTGAAAATTCAGCTTTGCCAACACAGCATTAAATTACATTTTAAAATATATTAAAATAGAAAACACTTATTTTAAATTACAAAAAAAAAGTCACAATAGTACGGTTTGTAGCCTACTGTATTTTTACGTTTACATGTTTTGTATGTTCTCTGAAAAATAATCTTAATGTCTTATACAGTGTTTCTTCTTAAAGGTGCAATGTGTAATATTTCTGAGGATCTATTGACAGAAATGCAATATAAGATCCACAACTATGTTTTCAGTGGTGTATAAAGACCTTGCATAATGAACCGTTTTTTATTACCTTAGAATGAGACATTTATATCTCCATAACAGCGGGCACCCCCTTCTATGGAGGTCGACATATTGTGTCTTCATGTTTCTACCATAGCCGACAGCGAACAAACAGCACTACAGAGCGAGTTTCGTCACTACCTTGAAAAAGAAGTTTTCAGTGGTGTATAAAGACCTTACTTAATGAACCGTAATATTTGTATTACCTTAGAATGAGCAGTTTTACAGAATAATTAAGTAAACATAATTTCTTAATTTATCCTTGTAAAGAAACCTCATTGCTGAACTGGCTACTCTCTGCTGTCTCAGACGATGACATATTTTCCTGTCGGCCACCATAACTTTTGTCGTTTGCAATTCGTAACCTCACCACTAGATGCCGCTAAAAATCACACACTGCACCTTTAATTAGTAAAATAGTATATTTATATAGACCAACATACTCTGGGTCTGTGAAACTTGAGACTATGTTGTCCATTGGAGTTGGTTCATAGCCAATATATCTACCATTCAGTAGTGCAAGGAAATATACGACTCTAATTTTACCATTCGGTTCTATGACCTACATCATCAACACCAAATATAGGCCACAACTGGCAGAGTAGAGAGAAAGAATGAGAGAAGACGACATGCAGGCAAAGAGAGTGAGAAAGAGAGATGAAGAGAAAATGAGGAAGAGAGATTTTTTTTAGTGCACACTGCGGTGAGTGGTGTGACTCTGGATGCCCTTGCTAAGGGCACTGTTGGTGCAGGCTGTCTGTGCGGTGTCTCTCAGATGGGTGCTTCTCTTTTAAAATATGGCACACTTATGTAAGTAGGGTCATGGGGAGGAGGAGTACCACTTGTAAATGGGTCTCTGCCATGTCAAAGGTCAAAGTTCACAAGTCAAAGCTCAACGCAGTGTACTGTCTTTCAATTTTCAACTGTTTAGCTTGTCTTTTTGACCACAAATGACAGCAGTCTAGCTTTATATATATATATATATAGGTGACATAATAAGATAATTTGTTGATTTTTTTAATCCGTTTATTTTCCTGATTCTCTTTATACATTATAGCCAGCTAAATGTTGTCAATTAAGGATAAAGTGAGAAAAATTGGCTCTATATTTCACACACACAAAAAAAATTGACATCTTAATCAGTCTCCCTAGTGCAATTAGTCTGATGCTCCCTAGTGTGATTAACCTATCACAAATAGACAACACTTAGTGTAGGAATATTTGAGAATTTGACTGTTATTCTTAAATAGGAGCCTTGTTTTTGGGGATGTCAATTGGCAGTATTATACTCATCCCTTTTTCTCTATCATTCACAACTTAACACACTCAGTTCCCCAAGGCTACAACTCACTTCTGCAAATGTCAAGACAGTCTTGTTATTGCACACTGACAGTGAAAGTACATGCATGCAGGATGAGGCCTGGTTGGGCCTTTAAATTTCCTGTAGGTTTGCTGAAGCAGAGACCTAGAATTAATAGATCTTGAAGAACATGAACCAAAGCAGCCAATTCCATTGTTAAAAGACTTGATTTTTGATATTAGACTGCTTTCACCATATAAAAAATATATATCTTTTTCAACTATGTTGAACCCAACAGCGATACACAGAGAAAGGGGACAAAGAAGAACAGGGAGGAAAAAAGAGACGGAAGAGGAGAGAGTAAAAGCAATGATACTTGCAACTGCTTGTATTAAGTCTGTATTTTTTTTGTCTCTGCAATGAAGTTTCATTTTGACATTCATGCATGTGCAAAATTCTAATTTCAGTTTTATAATACAATAAAAATGCTGTAATCGGTTTGTAAATATGTCTGGGTAATCTTTATTGGCAATTAAATGTCAATAAACATGTATGTGCATTGTATGTGTGTTCAGGAGAGACAGCAGGTTGGGTCAGAAACTAAATCTGGATTGTAGATATCTGAAAGTCAGAACAAAAGTAGACATGTGGGTATCTGACCCAGTGGCTTACAGAGCGTTTTGTGCTGCCAAACATGTGGTATCACTCACAGTACTTTCCAAAAAGATCACAACAATTACATTATGAAAACAATGCATAAACACTGTCTGCTGTTTCGCATACACATATACTGCCTATTCATCCTGTTGTTTCGTCTAATACTGGCAGAGAACAAATAAAGACACCACCTGCTGTTCTGTGTTCCAGTGACCCCATACTGAAAAAAAAGTATGGTTACAGTTAAAATTGTTGTGAACTTTGACATATGAATGGGCCATTTTATTCTTTAAATATATTACACAAAATTTCTAACGTTAAAACAACAATAACAATCTGATACAATTAAAAGTATTTGATTATTATTTTTATTTCAAAATTAAACGAATTCACATCTGAATGAAGATTGTTTTCTATTGCTTTATTTGGTGATGACATGAGGCGACCCTAATGCGACGGGTTTACGCTGACAGTCTGCCCTGGCTTAGTTTATGTCATCGGTTTCAGAGTGACACGCTCCCTCACTGTGGCGCATTTTGACGGATGCACAGAGATCGCGCCCCGGGCGCGCACGCCCGAATGACCTGGTCTGTCTGAAGTCAAAGCCAGAGACGGGGAGAGGGAGGCGGAAAGAAAAAAACGCATTCTGGGGCAATGATAATTATAGCTTTTTATGATGGATAAAAGAGTTGTGTGATCAATATAGAATAAAGGTATTTTGTATTTTATCGAAACAATAGCAACATTTTTGTGAAATAATTGAGCCGCTTGGTTATAATGTTTTGGTTTGCCGTTCTTTGGGAGCGCTGACAACGATGATCATGTTTGAGAAGTCGCAGCCTGCATGACAGAGGGCGAGATTGTCAGGCTATTTATTTGACAGAAACAAAGGATTATTAACACGGTAAAAAAAAAAATATGGTAAATTTACCATATGTAAATTTTTATTTTGACTGTTAAATATTGTAAAAATGGCAAAGTAAAAAGTATCAGTTAAAAGTATTTGATTACTACCAGCTACAGTAACTGATACTTTGTACTTTGTTGCAATATTTAACAGTAAATGCATTTTTTATGACACATTTACCCATTTTTTCCGTGTAGAAAACACGGTATAATCATTATATATAATCATTTAAATATAATTTTGTTTCATATATGACTAGGTACCCAGTTGCTTTTTATTTTAGCTTTTTACTGCTGCTTTAGATTTTAAACACTTGCATTTTTCCTTTTTTATTTATTATAATTGTTTTATTACAGTGTAGGGAAAGTATCCCGGCCACTCATATTAAGTAGAACTCACAGCAGGATCCAATCTCTTACAGAAAACCACTTCGAACGCATTTCATTTTGAGTGTTTTTTCTCATCCGACTCCCTTAAAGTGATGAACCCACTGTCCTAGTTAAGGAAACGATATTAATATTTTCCAAGTACGTGTAGCTTTTTTTCTTCAAATTACCATAAACCTGGTAGGCTAATTTGATGGCAATGCATGGACCATATTTTGGTTTGTGGCGGCTTCCATCAAGCTTTTATATTTTCTTACAAGCTCTCGAATATCAGAATGCATTATATTTAAGTAGGCAGCCCCTCCCCCGGTGTGCCGCACCAACACCATCGAACTGAGCCACGAGGAAGAGGAGGAAAATGAGTAGAATGGGAGGGGTGGCTTGAAGCGGAGGGAGAGAGAGAGAGAGAGCGCGCACGGCGAAATATGCAGCACCAGTGGCAAGGAAACACACCCGTCAGCGGCGCGCAGAGGGAAAAAAAGGATAAGCGCGGACAAAGGAAACATGGACGCATCTGAGAAGTATCCGTGCGCTTCTAGAATGGAATTGACAATTAGGCCATTGTGCACATAAATGAAAAACCTTTAATGCTGAAGTGGGAGGCAAGATATTGCAAACTGACAAGGCGGAGTGCTATTTTTAATCCGTCTGCGGATCCTATGATCTTGCGATGGCTGTTGCAGGGATATGTGATTGCCAAGACAAAAAAGTGCCTATTTCTTTTTTGCTATTTTTATTATTTTGTGGCCTTGCTATCGGACAAATACGATATTCCGTGCCAGAGGAATCGGATAGTGGAACGATTGTAGGTGATATTGCACAGGATTTGGGTTTGGATATTCGAAAGCTCTCCACCCGAAAGATTAAGGTAACCTCTGACAGCGGCAGAAGGTACGTGGACCATAAGAATGGAAAATTATTGGTAAACGAGAGAATTGACAGAGAGACATTGTGTGACTCGAGCACCGCGTGTGTTTTGAATCTTGAGGTTCTTCTCGAAAACCCATCTGAAGACCATAATGTCGAGGTGGAGATTACAGACGTGAATGATAATACGCCGCAGTTCCCCAGAGACGAGTATCAATTGGAAATCACAGAATCGGCTTTGCCGGGCTCTCGTTTTCCGATCGAACACGCGCAAGATCCGGACATTGGAACAAATTCGGTTCGATTGTACCGGCTCAGCCCAAACGAGCATTTTGCTCTCGATTCCAACAAGCCTTCATTGAATACTAAGCACATCGAGCTCGTTCTCAAAAAGCCATTGGATCGCGAGCTCGCCCCTTACCATCAGTTAATCCTGACAGCGACCGACGGTAGCACACCAGCACGAACAGGTACCGCAAAAATTAACGTTCGCGTCTTAGATTCCAATGACAACAATCCCGTTTTTGACAGCTCAGTATATAAAGTCAAATTGCTTGAAAATTCGCCCAAAGACACTTTGGTTATCAAACTGAATGCCACAGACCAAGATGAAGGAACAAATGGGGAGGTGTTTTATTCATTCAGCAGTTACACCCCAGATAGGGTCAGGCAGATGTTCAGCATGGACACCAACACTGGAGAAATCAGAGTCAAGAGCAATGTGGACTACGAGGACACCAATTCGTATGAAATGTACATACAGGCCATGGACAAAGGTCCAGCTCCAGTGGCAGCCCATTGCAAAGTGGTGGTGGAGGTTGTAGATGTCAATGACAATGTTCCAGAGATTGTGCTCTCATCTTTGTCCAGTCCAGTGCGTGAAGATGCCCGTGCAGACACCGTGGTGGCCCTGATCAGCGTGACGGACAGGGACTCTGGCCCTAACAAACAGGTCACCCTTGAAATTCCATCTGGTCTTCCTTTCAAAATCAAGTCATTTAGAAATTACTATACCTTGGTAACCTCAGCCTTTCTTGACCGTGAGAACACAGCAGCCTATAATGTCACCCTCAGCGCTACAGATGGCGGCAACCCTCCACTTTCGTCTCAGAAGACCATTCAGGTGGATGTCGCTGATGTGAACGACAACCCTCCACGCTTTGACCAGACCTCCTACACTGTGTATGTCATGGAGAATAATGCACCTGGAGCCTCGCTCTGTACCATCAAGGCTCAGGACTCAGATGTCAATGAAAACGCTCGCATCACCTACACGGTCCTAAACGACAACAATCACGGGATCCTGGTCACCTCCTATGTGTCGGTTAAAGCGGACACTGGTGTTGCCTACGCCCTTCGCTCCTTTGACTATGAGTCATTACGGGAGTTTCACTTCCAGGTTAAAGCTCAGGATGGTGGTATCCCACCACTCAGTCGTGTAGCCACTGTCTACATCTACATAATGGATCAAAACGACCACCCGCCTGAGATTGTGAATCCCCCAGCCAACGGCACACGCTCAACAGAGACGGTGTTGAAAAATGCAGAGCCAGGTACATTGATATCAAAAGTGGTGGCCTATGATGCAGATGCAGGACAGAACGCGTGGGTCATCTATCTGCTGGACCAGGCCAGCGATCTGGATCTATTTAAAGTGCATGAACACACAGGAGAAATTCGTACAACGAGGCGCGTCCTTGAAGACAACTCCACCTCTTTTGGTCTAACCGTACTAGTAAGGGACCATGGCGAACCACCTCTGTCATCCACCGCTACGATTAATGTCGCTGTCATGGAGGTGCCACCCAAAGTCATGCCTGACCCCAAACGAATCATCCGCCCTCACAGTGCTCTATTGTTTTCTAAAGTGACACTGTACCTCATTGTGGCTTTGAGCGCCACCACCTTTGTGTTTTTGGTGACGGTTGTTGTGCTGGCCATCGTGCGCTGCCATGCGTACTGCACCCAGCCCGGATCCTGTTCGCCATGCTGCGTGTCCCAGAAGGCCCAAGCAGAAGGTGGCTCGGGAGGGGGCGGTGGAGGAGGCGGCGGTGGTGGTGGTGGTGGTGCTCAACCCAATAACAACGTGGTGCTCCGACGAGACCTCAAGGTTGAGCCTCATTATATTGAGGTCCGGGGTAACGGCTCTCTGACCAAGACCTATTGCTACAAGACCTGTCTGACTGCCACGTCGGGCAGTGACACCTTCATGTTCTACAACACAGGCCGACCCATCAGTGGCACCTGGGGCTCCGAGCGCTTTTTTACAGGAGGGAGCGGATTTGTTCGCAGGCTTAGTATGCCAGATGCAGCAATGCAGGTGTGTCCTATCACAAAGTATATATCTGTAAAAAAAATAAAAATAACTTGTAAAATTTACAGTAACAAAATTGATTAAACAACAACAACAACAAAAATACTATATATATATATATATATATATATATATATGAAGTATATATGTAAAGATATATATGCATAAGAAGCTAATATGAAGAGCTATTTAAATAAAATATAATCATATGTGATGTATCATGCAGGGAACTAAACGTTAGCTCAGTATACCCCAACTCTGCTTTCCAGCATGTCTAATATGTTTTAGTGTAAAAAGCAATTTAGTCCAACCAGGAGCTGCAATGAAGCTCTGTGTCCGTGTGTCAGAAGCTTTTGACCTTGTCATCTCATGTTGTAATGTGGTTATCTAGTGCAGATTTACAGTGCTTTGCTTCACACTGCATTAGTCTCAAACATCAAGACTTTCTAGAGTAGCACACTGCATTTATGATGATTCAGGCATTTGCTCCCACGTTTGAGGATGTCATCACATTTTCAGGATTATTTCCTTCCTCCCATTGCCACTCCAGGTCATGTCTCTGTGTCTTTACTCCAAGATTGTGTTTGAATTTCAACATTATTTTGTATACACTAAATTACACTGAAGTAAATAAGGGACTTTTGAGAGAAAAATCCCAATCACAAAAGTCACAATTTTGCAAACCAAACATCAAAACCCTTACAGTTTATGCAGATAATTTGTATGTTATGCCTGTGCAATGCATTTGCTGTCATAGATATTCAACTGATGTGTTTTTGTCAGTGTAATTGGCGTGAATTCATGTTCACTCTGTCAGCCATGGATTCATTTTAATTAGCCAGAACATGATCCAAAGGCTGTCTGGCCTTGATCTCTGGCTCATGGGAGGGGATGTTACAGCTCGTTTAAAAAAATATATAAAGGAAGACAAAAAAAAAATAGTCTAAAAATGTCTGCAGCAGAAGAATAGCTAGAGTTTATAGAGTGCTGCTCTTGACAGCATCAGATCCTCTCACATGTGTTGGTGAGAGGCAGCACAGACACTGCAGCTCATTTGACACTGCAGAGGATTTAGGAGCAGAGGCCGTCTGTCCGAGATAAGAGAGCAGGCAATGAAATTAACCCCCAGCCTTTGATTCTCAAGCCCTGCAAATTACATTGTGAGAGCGAGGCAGTCTCTTTGCGCACACTCTCTCCCCCCTCTGAATTCACCTGATTAAAGAATGTTATTTACTCAAATTATCTGGGCCATTCTCTAATGCCTCATCCCATCGCATATTCTACAACCCAGATTTTTTTTTTTCAGTATTTTACTAGGGCAAATATAAATGGCAACTACGTGGTTGTGCTCTCCCTCTGTGTAAGACCAATTCATTCATTTACTGTGGATTGCTGGAGAAACAGATGACCTTCTTGTGTTTGAGGCTTTGTATTTGGTTACAAGGTAAATGGTCATCTTCAGACTAGTGCTCAGACTGAGTTGCTCTAGTTGAGGGCAGAAAATGCTCTAGTATCATATTACATGAGGTCAGCTGGTATCCCAGGATGATATCATTCCTGTACCATGGGGAATGGGATGGATGTTGGGAGAAGAAAAAAGAAATTTAGGGCCTTGGTTTTGAGCAGAAGTTGTGGGATGCACAATATTAATATTTTGGCTGATGCCAAATAAATATGTCAGTGTTATGGCCGATATTTAAATTCTATAATATTTTGTAAAAAAAAAAAAAAACTGTAAAAGCTGTAAAGTGAATTTAAGCATAACATCATAACAATTGGATATATGAAAGACAGATATTCTTTCTAGATTAAATTTAACAGTGTTATTAAATGATTAAAAAATAATTTTGAATGAGCTTTAGATGATGGCATAGACTCTCTAAATGCAAAAATTATGATGCAAAATGAAATATCCAATATCGGCCAATATCGATAAGTTAAAAATCACTAATATTGGCCATTAATACCGTGCATCCCTACAATGGGTTGTGTATGTTATTAGGTGAATGTCAAGTGTCCTTCATATGCTTTATTATGAAGCACTCTCTCCACACTCACAAGATTATACAAGTGAGTCATGGGCCATGGCGTAGTGCCAATAATCATCACTGTACTCCTGGTCTCCTTTAGCTGTGGTTCGTATTAAAATGCAAGGCAGAAACACACACACAGAGCTCCATGATTTATTGATGAGCATGTATCTAACCCTTTTCTGTCCTTCCACCCTTTCTTCCCCTCTATCTCTCTTCATCTATCTCTCTCTCTCTCCTTCTCCAGCCCAAAGGGCCAAATGCTGACTGGCGTTACTCTGCGTCGCTGAGGGCAGGAGTGCAGAGGTAAGCATTTTTGCTGTCAATAATGTCCTGAAATAGTTACAGTCCTCTCTGAACTGAAATGGAACGCACCTCATTCTCTGTAGCTAAATAATAATTAAATATGAGGTTTTATTCTGTACTAGTATTAAATATTTTCTCTATTTATGAGAAAAGACCATTAGACCTCGGTTTGGTAGCGGAGTAAAAGTGTAAAAGCCCTGTGAATCATGTCCAATTCTAATTTCCTCATTTCCTGACCCACAATAATCAAATTCTGATGCTCAATGTCATTATGCAGGAAACCATCTTGTTTGAACTTAATCTAATTGAAGGGAGAGTAGAAGCTAAAAAGCATCCTCAAAATATTATACATATTACACAAAACATCTGTTGAATTTTTCATTAAACCTTAAGGATTGGAAAAATACTGATAATACTTTAAAGGAAGGTTAGATTTATAACAGTAATTCATGCTTTGGGTACCATAAACTAACAATGAAAATATTTTTTACAGCATTTAATAATCTAGATTAATGTTTTATTTTTTAATTTGTGGTAAAATTTTAGTTCAAGGCGATGTAGTTACACGTTACTACATGTACTTGCTATAGTGATAACAGTAAATTATCCATAATTACAAGTAACTAACCCTAAACCAAACCCTAACCGTAACTCTATAGTAAGTACATGTAGTCAATTAATATTACTTATCTGAGTAAGTACAATGTAACTATGTCACCTTATAATAAATTGTAACCGAATTCATAAATATGCTATTGTTAATTGATCGATGTTCACTTGTAATACTTGTAATAACTAAAGGTAATTCATAGCAGTGTTGTTTTAATATTCTTTAAATACTATTATAGTATTTATAATTTGAATGAGCTTTTATTTTTATATTTTCAAGCACTGACAATAAACTATACTTTTTCAACATTTATTAAGCTTGGTTAATGTTGCCTTCTACATGTTAGAAATTTTGCATTGGCAAATAACTTAATAAAATAAGTTGAAATACTAAATTAGTAAAACTGAAATGACAAAAGCATAACAACTTTGTTATGCTTTTGCCGTTTTATAATTTTCATATTTTTAGCTTTAAAACCTAATGCACAACAAATTTTTACCTTTTTGCAAAAAACGTATATTTAACCTTACTTTCACCAATATATTTCCCCCTATGTATTATGTGTTCAGTCTATAGACGCGTAGTGTTAATTTACAAAATTACATTGCCAACTACTGGCCTGGCAACATAATGCAGCAATTTTAGTCATCTTTCCGGATCCATGTGAACGGGCATCGTTTTGACAAGTTGTCGTCTGTGTGCAAAACTTTAAAAAAAATTAGAACGAAAAACTTTTCGTTTTTATCGCATTGTTGTCGTGTAAACGTAACCTTAGATTTCATTCTACAACCGAATTATAGCCATAATAGTGTGTGTCCATTTAAGTTTGCTGTTGACAGAGTTTAACAAAAGAAGATTGAATGAAGAATTAAAGAGGCCAGGGAGCATATTAGTAAAACACAAAAAGATTGTCAGTGCTGATGTTTGCTAATGGCTATAGAGAGCCACCAGAATCATGACCACCAGGAGCTCTCTGACTTCTTCCTGACCTCTTGCCTTCTGACTTCTTCCTCTGTGGACCGACTGTGCTCTGTCTGCCTTTATCACGCACAAACACAAGCTTTGAAGCGTTTGCTAAGGGCCTTTCCCTGGCATAGTGGCTCTGCAGTCTGATCTTGAGTATGTAGGTCATCAGCATTCTCAACAGCAGATGCACAGTCCTTCACAACCAAGCATAAAGGACAAGCTAGCAGATGAGCTGATTGTGTGTGCTTACCCACGCCCGATAAGCAGGCAATTCAAATCCCAGGGGGAGCATTTCAATGCACAAATACTGACAAAATGAGTCATCTCTAAAATGCTAAATATTTATTCTCTCCCCAACTCTTCACACATACCCGCACACACACTTACATCTGGAGACAACCAGGCCCCCCTCCTCTATCACCACACATATACAGTTTCCAAAGGGTGAAGGGCTGTCTGTTTTATGTGATAATGTTGTGCTACCCTGTGGGCTCATCTCCAGGGATGGTTTAGTCTGTGTGTGTTTTATGTGCTTGTCTGTGACTGAAGGCTGGTGCAAAAAGGGGCACAGGAGACATTACACACAGGGGAAAAAAATAGATGACACCGTGTCTAAACCAGAGGCGAGCGGTGCGATGCGACGCGACAAAAGGAAACCCATTATAATCAGTGATGCTGTCTACACTGGATGCAGTGCAGCACAACATGACAACAAATTCCCAACCGTAAACTGCTGCCCCAATCTATTTCTGACATACTCTAGCATTCACGCTATTTTGGATACAAAGAAAAAAATGGATTTGCAATTCGCTTCGACGCCTCCAATGTGGACAATTTCTATCTGTCCGTCGCGTCCGGTGTAGACACTGTGTGAGCCACTTTGAGCACCAAATAAATATTGTACAAAATTAAATACTAATAAATTACTTTTAGACATGCACCAACATAACAATTCTGGCAGATAAGCCAAATTATTATGTTATGGTTGATTACCGAAAAAAAGTAGATATTAAAATTCCTTACGGTTTTGTCTAAATAAATTATTAATGAAGCACTAAGAATTAAAATCAATATTTTTTTTTAGGTATCACAACGTTACAGTGTACAATGTACAGAATGAAAAGGGAATATTTTAAATTTGCTAAAGGTTATAATAAGTACATATTACAGTATTATTAAATTAATAGTGTTTTTAAAAATAAAGTAAGCATTAGATGAAAGTGAAGGTAATGTAGCCTAAATGGAAGAATAGGAGATATAAGCATGTACTTTTTAAAAGGAAATAATACTTTTATACATTATTAAGTGAGGATGCAATAAATTATCATTTAAAAGTGACTTGTAAACATTTACGTTGTTAAGAAAAAATTGAATTAAAAAGTTCCAAATTCCAAATGACTGCTGTTTCTATTCATCAAATAATCCTGAAAAAAAAAAAAAATCACAATGATTCCCAAATGCTTTCAACATTGATAATAATAAAGAAATGTTTCTTGAGCAGCAGATCTAGCCTGGTCCCACCAGTCTCTCGTACATTTAATTTCATTTGTACATAGAGTCTGGCACCGCTCCATTGACAAGCGTTAACTTCCTTGTAGGCGGGTACTCTATTGAAGTCTAAAACTATTGGATCTTCCCAGAGTCACTCTGGATCTGCCATAACCAATCGCTAACGTTTGGTCGTGACGTATGCCTAGCGTTCACCTTAGCCAACTCATTCACCACTAACGGAGCGAGCTGGAAAATCAAACTTTTCCCAAACCCCGTGGGGAGGAGGGCCACAACATCATGGCCATCAACAAAACTAAGCAAAGATTGTTCTTGCTCCGGCTTTAACTTCTTGATATTCGGCAGCGTTGCCACAACGGACCGAATGGCTTCGCTCGCATCTTTCTCCGCTGCCATTACTGAACTACAACTCAAAAAAACGCACAACATCAACGTCATCGCTCTCAGCCACTCCCTCTGTTCGCTGATTGGCCCGGTAAAAAAATGAGCGGAGAAAACCAAAGACTACAGCACAATCCCAGATGTAGTACTGAAGGAAATTGAAAATTGAGCAGAAGTACGTAGGAGGGCAGAGCCAGGCTACAGCAGATCAGCATATTAGAATGATTTCTGAAGGATCATGTGACAATAAAGACTGGAGTAATGATACTGAAAATTCAGCTTTGCCATCACAGGAATAAATTAAATACATTAAAAATAGAAAACTGTTATTGTAAAATTGTAATATTATTTCACAATGATACTGTTTTTACAGTATTTAGACAAATACATGCAGTCTTGATGAGCATCAGAGACTTCTTTCAAAAACATTAAAAACAATCTTACCAACCCAAAACTTTTAAATAGTTATGTATATTGCATATATTTAATTCATTCATTATTTCAATTTAAACCATTACTTGTAGATTAATTTCAGGAGAGGATGTTTAAAGGTTTAAAGGTCTTATTACTATTATTATTATTATATTGTAGATTTACATTATCCATAACTTTCCTTCGACCCTGAATGAGCCAATAATTACGTTGGTTAATTATCTCTGTCATGCTTTCTCTTCATTTAGACTTATTCCAAACAGCTCAAGTATCCAGACTTCCTCTCCAGTGGCTTTAAATCCACACCCCTCAATCGACAAGCCTCTCCTTAGGCTAGAAAAGTTACTAATTCACTCTGCCTCAAGGCACAGGGTGCATTTCAGCTTTAAGGGAATTATAAAGATCCATCATGCTAACACACACACACTGGATCAGAGTTATGGAAGCTGTAGCGGCTGGGCACACCCTGTGCTGCATTGCAGATGCCCTGCTATACCCACATCCTTTCTGCTCCTCATGTCTGTACATTCATAATGGATGTATAGGAGTGCTGTGGCATTATTCACAGATCTGCTCTTTATGTGGGTGCTTGTCTGATCGTGGTTTCCATGGTAACAAACGCACAGAGCCGTGCTAAAAGCAAAAGGCCATCGCTGAAAAGTGTATATAGGTAATGAGAAGTCCCTTTAATGTAATGCATATGCACGATGTAACTCTAGGGTGCATCGCGGTATTTGTTGAAATTTTAAGTACATAGTACATCTTCAGCTGTCTACCACAAGTTCCCAGGCTTATGTTATGCATGGCCTGCTGACAGACCGAGAATGAGAAATGAGGGAATGGAGGGAAGATAAAGATGGTAAAGAAACACAACAATGTATTAGGGGAAATCAGATTATGAAATGGGCCCTTGTGAGAGAAGGGAGATATTGAAAATGTAATACATTTTCTATGCAATCCAGTATTTCTTCATCACACTGCAAAAAAAATCATGTTCATAACATTTATATTTGTCCAATTTTTCTGTTCCATACATTTATGATACATTTATACATTTATTTATAACAACACTTCATAATATATTTTAGATTCATTTATCGTGTTACAATATATTGCAATACTAAAATGCAACAATATGTATCGTGGATAGTGACAATATTGTGTATAGTTCACCCAAAATAAAGATTGTCAGTGCTGAAAATTCAGCTTTGATCACAGGAATAAATTACATTTTAAAATATGTTCAAATAGAAAACAGTTATTATGAATTGTAATAATATTACACAATTTACTGTTATATTCATGATACAAACATAATATTGTATGAAATGTTTGCTACTCAGGTAAATCTTCTTAAGAGGTCATTTTTGTATCATGGCCTGGTTTCACAGACAGGGCTTAGATTAAGCCAGGATTAGCCCTTAATTATTAGAACATTTAACTAGCTTTTATATGCTTTAGAAATAATAATAATAATAATAAAAAAAAAACATTACTGGTGAGCGTCTTGAGACAAAACAATGGCATTGACATATTTTAAGATATGCATTGTAGTCTGGGACTAGGTTTTAAGCCTTGTCTGAGAAACCAGGGGATTGTGTATTTCTGTGTATCATGTAGGCCTATATATTTAGACAGTCTGTGAATGTGCTTTCCAGTCAACATGTCTGAAGGAGTTAAAGCATCATGACAACCACCAAGACACACACACACATCACCTCACGCACAGACACATTAGATCACAGATAGTCTAGCACACACTGTCACATGTACTTTCACCATCAAACGCACCTTCAGACCAAAGCTCAGAAAAATACACGCTAACACATCTGTCCCCGTTGCACATCTTATCTACTTTCACAGCCCAAAAGCGCAGCTGCATTTGAAATATATTTACATCAGTTTTACTGAGCATTTTTCTCTGCCTTTTAAATAGCAGTCCAAAGGGTTACTTGATGTTTGAAATTTCAACACTAATGACATGGTTGTGTTTTTAGCTCTGTGCATATGGAGGAGGCTTCAGCTGTGATGCAGGGAGCACAAGGCATGCTGGTCCAGAACTGGCCCACGGTCTCCAGCGCAGCAGGTGAGGTCATCTTAAAGACGTCTGCATTGCTAACTGAGTGTAATTAAATCTTAATCATCCGAAACCGATGACTCCATCATCTTCTTGCAAAACTTCATGCTCTTGCTAATCTGGTAATTTTCTCTCTAGCTAAATTATCATGTTTATCAACCTATTACATCGGTTTAAATTAATATTGCCTAATGCATTTCTTGTAATGAATCTTAGAAATTAATCAGGGCTGGCCAAAACTTTTGACCCAAATTGAAGCTGATTCAAACTGACATGGATTCATGCATGTTTTATACAACCTGTTCAAAGCAGGTTAGACTCATTCATCCAAAAATGTCAGCTTTTTCTCTGCTCTTTTACTGTCTTGAATGCCCCAAAAGATCTCCAATCCATGTACAGAGTGTTCTTTCCATTGTCGCTCTCTATTGCAATACTGCTCCCAAGATGTAAAATGACAGAGAACAAGTCTGCAAGTCTGGCTGGAGCTTTAGCATTCATTTTTTCAGACTTCCTGTAACTAGCAATCCAGACAATTACTCGCTGTGGTTCAGTGGTGCGTCATTCTCTTAGATATATACAGGGTTTCCGCGGGGTCTTAAAAAGTCTAAAATTCTGGACTTTAAATTTAAGGCCTTAAAAAGTCTTAAAAACGGCCAGATTTTCATCCTAGGTCTTAAATTTCATTTAGTCAGGTCTAAAAAAGTGTTTACCCTCGTTCATTTCCAGAAACGCTGGCCGCATAAAGTTATTACAAAGTAGCAAAAAAGTATGGAGTTGTAGCCTACAAAGCGGAGCTCTAGAGCAGGGGTCTCCAACACGTCGCTCGCGTGCTCCAGTAGCTCGTGGCTTGATATGAGCTAGCTCGCCAGAGTTCACATATCGCGTCTTTTCCGCGCTCAAGTTTGTTCAAGTGTAGGCGCGCGGCAAGCATGCTCATAATTGAAGCGACGCGTTAATTTTTTTACCAGGCGCAACGAGATGGAAAAAATCTAAACTTTTCAGAATGCCGCAAATGCACGCACCGCAGGTCATGTGACAGGAACCAACCAATCACCCCTTTCCATAACAACATTAAAAGCTCCGTCAACATGAAGGATGGGGGGTTCACCCAAACACTACTAATAAATATAAGCTAATGTGTAAATGTCAGTAATTTATCTTTTTGACTCATTCTTTTTATAAAAAATATTTAAAGGCTGAAATATGAGGTTTATCTTTGTGTAAAACCTTTTTTGTCAAAACTTTATTTGAACTTGTACATGTTAGTAGATGACATGTTGCAAGACACTCTTTTAAAATCTAGACATCATTTTTAATGGTATTTTAATGTTTATGTAAACAAAAAGTGCATATTGATGCTAATCAATTTATTTGCTGTTTTTCGACATAAAACTAGTTGAATTGACTTCATTCTGTAGTATTAGTACTTTTTGAACAGGATTCTGTGATAACCTTGATAATTTTGGTCACTTTAATCATCTCATCATTTCCTCTCTAGTTATGATCAACTATGATCAACTAAAATCAACAATAATTGTGTTTTTACAGTATAATATGCAAAAAGTAAAATTTTATATTAAAAAAATATATACCTCTCCTTCTCTCTCACACACACACATAGATAGATAGATAGATAGATAGATAGATAGATAGATAGATAGATAGATAGATAGATAGATAGATAGATACTCTAATGATCCCGAGGTAACTATCTATCTAACTTGGATAATGCGTCGTGTAGGTCTTAAATTTCAATCTTAATGGTCTTAAAATGTCTTAAAAAGGTCTTAAATTTGACTTACTGAAACCTGCAGAAACCCTGTATATATATATATATATATATATATATATATATATATATATATATATACATACTATCATATTCTTCATTACTTATCCCAAAGTTTATTTTTATTAAAGAGTTCCTATTTTACATATTTTTTACTTTCTTTAGTGTGTAATGTTGCTGTTTGATTGTGAAAGGTGTGCATATTTACAAAGCACAAAGTCCACTTCAAATAGAGTTATTCTCTATTCCAGTAAGCACTGTTTCTGAACTCCCTGAAATACCTGGTCTTGAGTCCACGAACACATCACGTTATTCCTCATTTAAATAATTCCCGCTCAAGGCATTCACGATAAAAGGGGTAAGGCCTGGTTGATTTGCTTTAGTAGTATTCAAACTCGAAGTTATGGTAATAGACGTGACATTTCCGAAACACACTAGAAAGGTTGACCAATCACAACACACTGGTCCAACTGACCAATCAGAGCTCACTGTGCTTTTCAGAAGGAGGAGCTTCATAGAGACAGGAAGTAAACAGAGCGTTACTGACAGAAAAGGAGAAAAGGTGCTGCAATAATATAAAACTTTTTTATATAAAGTTTTTTGAACATTCAAGCATGAAAACATTCTAGTGGACCCCAAAAACAAAATCAAGACTTTGAAAAAAAGGTAAAATACTGTAGGTTCCTTTTAACAAATGTATCAAGGCAAGTCCTCCTCTGACAGGATTTCATTTGTAATTTAGTGCTGCGTCCCTCAACTGCTTAACACATAATTAGGCAACATAATCATTAGTTGACACAATAAACCAAATGTGTTTATTTTGAGTAAGAGCATGATGTGCCTTGGATGGCATCTTTCATCTACTCTACTGAAGTTCAGTACCAAAGTATCTAAATATTGTGATGCATGAAGCCTGTTATTGAATTTGCATTACTGAGATATGCTTCTCCTCAAAGATCAGCCAGACAGACAGAGGACGGTCAATCTAATGTGCCATTAGAGGAATGAAGGAAGAGTGGCTGGTCTCCTGGGGGGTGGATGGTGGAGATATTGACAGGCTGATAGAGCAGAGCCGGACTGGAATGACAGCAGACAGTGGGAAGAAATGGATAGAGTAAGTGGGACAGATCGAGAGAGGCACACTTGACTTGAGAGAGAAATAGAGAGTAGGAGAAAGAGAAATGCATTGATTCTTTACTAGCAGGCTGCAGAGAGGTTTGAAGTAGGAACTATAAACTGTAAATCTGATAGACTTATGAAAACCAGCCTAGCTGTCCATTTAAAATTGGGTGTTGTGATTATAAGCAGGCTAATGTTGTGTTACTGAACCAGTGCAGGTGTGTTGTGTAAGGGCTGGTTTAGTGCTTGTAAATTATAACACAGTTGAGGTTCATGGGAACAGGAGGAACAGAAAAGAGGCCAAGCGGGAAAATAAGACACAGATGAATTTGATTTAAGATATATGATGTTGCTGTACCGAGAATCATTTAAAAGATTAAGCATGTGGGATGCAGAGAGACGACGAGTAATAGAGGAAGGAAAGAAGTGATAGAATGAGAGTGATGCTGAAAGAGAAGGGGGGATGTGGGGGTTGGAGATGCACAGAGGTTCAGGATTGGCAGACCCCTCCGGTGGTCCTGTTGCTAGGAAACACTGTGTGACTTGTTGCCAGGCAACAACAATGAATCTTAGATACTGCAGCAGGAGCAGCTGGGAGTGGGCGATGGGGGAGGAGGTTTCCATGGCAACCAGCCATACTCAAAATGGAAGAACAAGCAAGGTGTGGAAGGGGAGAGGAGTGGAAGGTATAAAGAGGTAGAAATATTATACATTGGATTACAAATGTAATTCAGGGGACTTGTTACCACAACTTTAAATGTATGATTGCAAGATAAAAACAATTCTTATTTATTGTTTTAATTAAACCTTTTAAGTTGCAAAAAATATTGTTCTGTTGATATAATAATGTGTGTCATTACATCAACTTAATAGAGTCTGTAATTTAAACTCAAATTTCTGCGTTAATTATTATTATTATTAAATTAGGTTGTAGTAACTTAATGAAATTGTCTTGATAACTTAGGAAATTAGGCAGTGGATTTCTAGTTCCCAGTATGCTTTGCATAGGACTGGATAAAGAGAATAAATGTTAAAATTGAGTGTTCATTTATTTGTTTTTAGTGAAGAGAAAGACCTGTTAGTGTTAAATGCTGTTATGTTTGACATTTAAAAGAGTTTCTGTAATGTTGAAGTTTTTGTGCTTACTATTGTGCTGAAGAGTAGATACATAAAGATAAACACATTGACTCTATAAGCAATTACTCCGCTAATGCCAGTGACATGCCTTGCTTGTTCATTAAATATACATGTTAAATAAGATATGTTAGCATGTGCTGTTAAACTGAATTAGATGAATTAGATGAATTGGTCCCAGGGTTACAACTCTGGAAGTTGGAGCGACTTCATTTTTTTGTGGAATCAACTTAAAAATTAGTGTTTATACAAATTATTAAGTTCCTCTAACTCAATGTAGCTTGCTGGTTGAAGATAAATTAACTCAAAGATAACTCCAAAAAATTGATGCAAACATTATTTTTTAGAATGTTGGAAAGCACATTCAACACATGAATGCATATTAGATCACATATTTGTCTTTAAATGCACACCTTTATCTGGCTGCTCTGACAAGCCTTACAATGTTAAATGTTAAATAAAAAGAAGTATCTTATGCTCATCAAGCCTGTATTTTTTTGATCAAAAATACTGAAAAAACAATAATATTGTGAAATATTTTTACAAATTAAAATAACAGTTTTCTATTTTAATATACTTTAAAAAGTAATTTATTTCTGTGATGCAAAGCTGAATTTTCATCAGCCATTATTCAGTATCACATGATATATATATATATATATATATATATATATATATATATATATATATATATATATATATATAAGGTCCTACTAACCTACTTATTAGGGGAAAAAATAAAATAAAAAAGTTATTAAGCAGTGTGTTGTCAAAGTTGGTATTGTGGCTTTATAAATGTCAGACATCATATTATTGACATTTTACCAAAAATCAAGCTCAAATGGAATTACACGATTGTTTAGCAGTGAATGTTGGATATTTTTATCCCTCATAAGAACAGACTAATCTGTGGCAGTTTTTACAGACAGTTTGAAAAACCACAATCTATAAAAAGAATGTGTTTAATTTCGGGAATAAAATTAATTTTGCATAAATTTAGAGTGCCAGCTAGCCAATAATAATAATAATAATAATAATAAAAACTATTAAATAAATAAAATTCTTGAACAGAAACCCTGAAGCAATTTGGCTAAATTATTTATTAATTATATAAAACAATTAAATAAAAAAATGTAAAAAAAGGAAAATGGATTCAATTAAGAAAATTGATACGCTGATTATTAATAGTTCAACAATGTTTGCAGAATAAAAGGCTTGTGGTGCAACCAACAAATGCAAAAATGCAGAAAAGATCTTTACTTTTTATTACTTTTATGTTTACATAACAGTCATCAAATTGAAAGTTCTTTTCAAAAAACATTTGAAAACAAAAAGTATACATTTCTAAAAACTTGGCAAATGTGTTTTTTTTTTATTTTTTTATTTTTTTAAATCAGGAACACTTATTTGTCATTGACCTTTACACAAAAGAGAGAAATGCAATTAAAGTTTGTTTTAAACTGTTCCTTAAAGCTTCACTATGCTGATCTTCTCTTTGGTCTCATGAGGATGAGAACTAGTCTGCTCAGTTGACCTCCTCTGGCATGAAACTTAACAAGCAGACACACACATGCACTGATATTACTGCCATAATGAAAGCCACAGGGAGATGGAGTGAGGTGTGACTAACACATGAACACATGAGTTACTCTCTCACGAGAGATCTGACCACTCTGCAAGTAAATGTTACCACTCTAAACCACAATTTCTGACCTTCTCAGTCAAATGTGATCTGTCAAGCCCAGGGGGCGACATACAGTGTGCATGTGAATGCTCTCTCATTGACTCTTCACTGCACCATCTGCGTGCCATGAGTGTTCTGTATTGATGCAGAGGTGGTATATTTTCAGCATGGTCAAGATTTTGAACAGTTACACATATTGGATCAGTAGCCATAGAAAAAAAGAGCAGTTTGCAAATTAATGGCTGTATTTGAAGTATCTAAATTTAGACGTGCCTGGAACTGAGAAGGATTCCTAATTTAGTCTAGTAAATTGTTGCGCGCACACATAGATGCACAATCCACCCATGCAGATTCATTTAAGCTTAGGAAAAGAATATCAAAATGGATAATCCCTGCTAGGTTTTGCATTTATTGAAATAAGCCGTGCGTTACTGTCATAAACTTACAGATCAAAAAACAAACAGAAATGCATTTCAGGGCCATGGTGAGATCTAAATAAAACACAGAAATGAAAGTAGGTCATAGAGTAACTGGTGTGGCAAAGAGCCCTGCTTCTGTAGGGAAAGTAGTACATAAGTGTCTCACTCTGTACTCAGACCTCTGTCCCTGTTGGGGTAGTACACTTTCAAACATGAACATTGTATGAAAGTGCACTCAAGAGTGTGTGTGTGTGTGTGTGTGTGTGTGTGTGTGTGTGTGTGTGTGTGTGTGTGTGTGCATTACTTGTAGGTTTAGATCAGTGTTAAATAAAGCAAAGAAAACATGCTTCTCCAATCATGCATTGGATGCAGATTGTTTTTGCCATTCGTCTCCAAAAAGAAAAAAAAAGAATAATCTATATTTATAAGTTAAGTATTTTTCTTTGTGTTTTATGTTTGTTTGATATAGTTTTGAAAACAATAGTGCTTTCAGAAAATGTTTAAATGTAATGATTCTTGTCATGCGGTGTAACCATCAAGTAAAAAGTAATAACATTTTATTTCTTTATTTATTTACAGACTGACAGTTAACAGGGTCTCTCTATGACATACTTTCATTTTTTCCCCAGCATGGTCTCAGCTTTGTTGGTTGCACAACATGACAAAAATGTTAAAAATATTAATAAGCAATGAAGCTGTTTTTAAGGGCTGTCAATTGATTTAAAGGTCCCATATTGTCAAAACTGAAATATCCTGGGTTTTGTTTTATGATAACAGAGGTCTAGCGGCTATGTAACTACCATATAAGGTTCAAAACAGTCAATCCACAGACAAATGCACACAGCCTGCATAAAATAGCTGTGCCTTTTCACGAGCCGTTGTGACTTCCGTTAAAATGTAATGTCATTACTACTCAGTCACCTTCAGTCTCCACGCCCAGCACTGCCCACCATCCCTCACTCCTTTTGCCCAACACCAAATAACATCGACAACAATATGGACACATGTCAAGAAAACGCTGTTCAGTCGATGGATGTCAGGAAACTACATGATTGCACAGGCAACAACATATAAGGACCAGTGGCTAATGTTTATTTATTCTGAAATACCACAGCAATTTAGTTCGACCTTAACCGTCTGTTCTGCACATTTCACAAGTGACTGCTTTGTTAATCAGGTACAGTTCAATGTTTTTCAAAGAAGCTAACTCCTCAAAGATGCTGCAGTCCTGACGCTTGTTAGGTTCGACTTCAAATTCGCAACCAGTAAATAAACTTCTAACACATTTTATTTTACGTTATGGAGCCAGCATAATCTGAAATTATAATTTCCGTTTGTAAACGGATACTTGATGCTGACGTGTTGTTTTGTACAGTCTATGGTTGCCACAAGCTTTGATAGAATATGTTGGAAACGACAAAAAAAAAAAGACAAAATACTTTGTTTTCCTAAGTTACAGACACTGTTGTCTGTTGGTGTCTGTTGTTTTTTATTCACAGAGTTAAAGACGGTGAAACTGAGTTAACTCAGTCTCTGTGTCTTTTGTTTTGCTAACAGAAACTAACATTTAGTGTAACTTACTTGCATGGGTAACGTTATTTCAGAAGTCTGACTTTGTTTACAGACAAACATTAATTAAAAAAACATTAATTAGCCTACTATTCTGAAACATCCAAGTTTGAGGAGGTGGTTGTTTTTTCTCCTGTCGTCGCAGATTCGGGGTCTGAGTCTGAGGGTTCTTCTCAATTCTTATTTGTGCATCCTCGTTTCCTTTCCTCGCTTCCTTTCCTCGCGTCTCAGCTCCACCCCGTGTAGGTTGCGAGGGAAGGATGCGAGGAAAGAAAATGAGGACCGAGGAATCGAATGAAAGCTTTTTTTATATACATTGGAATACTTGATCACTCGAGCGTTTGTTTAAGAAATTCATAATAATATAATAATAAAGCAAGATAACCTGTTGAAATATGTGAGATGTGTGGTTTATATAAATTGCAAAGGTAAAGTATAAATTAAAATGATTGTGATCGATGTGAAGGGGGAGGAGAATTTATACGTGCGTCTTGTTTAGTCGATAAAACTCTTCCGCATAGGATACACCTGTGTATCCTCGCTCATGACTCCTCTGGAAGCCTCCTCACTCCTCCATCCTCGACTCCTCACGGTACAATTAGAGAATTGAGAAGTCCTTCAAGATGGCTGTGCTTGATTGGTTTCCGGGTCATAGGATGAAGGACAGAGGAGCGAGGGAACAAGGAGGGATATTGAGAAGCACCTCGGCTCGAACATATAAGGCCGGATAACATTTCCCTCAGCAATGTCCATCATTATAGGTGTTTTATTTACCTTACTTGTGAACAACATCAAGTCACAGCAGGCTACAGCATACATGACCCTAGTTACCTGTGGTTGGCCTGGCCGTGCGTCACTCAGAAAACAACAGGCCAATCATAAGAGAGGCTCATGAATATTAATTAGACGGGCCAAATTCGACCTGTTCTTAGCAGAATTCCTGAGAAAGGACCTGTAAAAAATATATTGAGATGGTTTTTGGTACTTATACCGCTAATATATATTCTTAAGGACATCAACACCAAAAATAAAACTCCAGAAAGGTGTACAATATGGGACCTTTAAAAAAAAAAAAAAAAAAAAAAAACGGAAGCTGAGTTAATTGCATAAATTATTTTTAAATTTTTAATCACAGTTACTCGTTACTTTATGCAAACTTTTTTATTTTCATTATGCCAAACTTCTTACGGTTTTCATTTCAAGAATTGTGTTCTTTCAATGATGATTTTTTTGTTGGTTTGTTTGTTGTAATATCAAGACAATTGCATCACCCTGACATTTCTGTCTCCCCATATATATATATATATATATATATATATATATACACTAAAAAAATAGAAATTTCTTCAGTGAAAGCTACTAATAAGGCTTGAATTACATGTGTAGTATCCCTGGAGAAACTAGAAGTTAGGTGTTAGATAATAGTAATTGGGTCATTTTATTTTTTGTTTTGAACCTGATTTTTTTTTTAAAGTGATGATGATAAAATCTAATCCTTGTAATTTTTCTCACTCAGATGGGGAGGGAGAGGGACAGCTGTCCCCTCCTGTTGGAGCTGGAATCAACAGTAACAGCTGGAGCTTCCGCTACGGTGCGGGCCCCGGCTACGGTCCTCCACAAGCCCTGAAACCGGGAGAGATTCCTCCTGAAGCCTTCATCATTCCCGGTTCCCCTGCCATCATCTCCATCCGGCAGGACCCAGGTGCTGTGGATGAGAAGGGCGAGTTCATCACCTTCGGAAAGAAAGAGGAGTCCAAGAAGAAGAAAAAGAAGAAGAAGGAAAAGAAGGACAAGAAGGATAAAGGGAAAGATGATGGCGAAGAGTAATGAAGAACGTCTTACTACAATATTACAGCGATCAACTTGTGTTTGTAGCAAACGGAAAGAGACAGAAAGAGAAAACCAAAAATACTGAAAATGTAAAGAGAGAAAGATCCTTCTATATACCATACCTACTAATTCAATGAACTTAAAAATCACAAATTAACCCTGTAAACATATTTCCATGACTCTGATTGGCTATTTTTCTAACTCTACTCTATTGTGCAGAAATGTATCAGCAATGTCCAAGAAAGCACTCCAGTCTGCAAAATGCAAACCAAGTCCGCTCGCACCTTGTGAATGACATTTTCAACCACATGAAGGGAAATCCCTCTCCTCTTTTAAAAGGATTGAACAAATGTCCAATTAAACTGGATATTAACTCCTCTAAACCAAGAGTTTTCTCTGACTCCATCCATGCCTTCCTCCCTCAACTTCAAATGGGAAAGAAACAACCTCCCTGGCCCTATCTCACGCCTTGATCTGCTGGAAACAAAACTTTGTAAAAGACCAAAAAAAAGAAAGAAAAAAAGACACAAATCTAACTGCAATTATCAGAAAGACCAGTGTCTGATTTCTAGAGCAGATCTAAAGTAAACGTCTGCAGAGATGGGAATGTAGCAGCGAAATCCAAGACACTTGCTTTACACTCAGAAAAAAAGCTTCTGTCCCGCTCCTAAACTAACGCTGAAATCTCAGTATATTTTATAAGAGCAAGTAAATCTCATCTTATATAGTCCAAAATCATGCACAGGCAAATTACGTGCATACAGCTAAAGAGATTCTTGCTCTCGAATACATAACACACCCTGAGCAGGCTCTCCACTCACTGTACATATAAACCCACAACAGGACTGAAGCACAACAGCCTCTCAAAAGTCTGTAAAATAGTAGAACGGATGCTAGTTGCTTCTTTTCAAACACACCTACTTCCTTTGCTGCTGTTTTGAATGTTTGATAGACGTCATCCCACTTACTGCTGGCTTAATGTCTTAGTCCAGCTTCTTTCCCTCACCTACTGCTTGTAACTTTTGCATATCTCATGTTGCCAACCTCCCTTTATCTGGTGTGCTATGCTGGCCCCATGTCAGTACTGCCCCCTGGTGGCTCGTATTGTACAGTGTGACAAGAAAGAGCCGAAAATTCAAGCCTGTGAAATTGCCAATATTATTGTCACTCCTTCTGCTGGAAACATAAGCACATGTACTGGCCCCTACGTGCACACACAAACTCAATACACACCAGTGTTTATGCTCTCACAGCAGTGGAACCAACATGGACTATGCAGTCATGCTTATTGTGGAGATGTTTACCTATGGCGTATGGTGCTTTATAGGGAAATGATAGAGGGTGAGTGGAGATTAGACTGAAAAGACCACAGTAGTGGACAGTGCAGATTTTTTTTCTACTGTATATAATCAATGGTGAGAAGTAGCTTCATGACATTGTTGTTGTAAATAATGGGATTTTTTTTAACATTCAAACAGTTTTTTTTAGAGGGATCACATCTCTCTTTTCTTTCCCTTCTAAGTATGTAGAGATACTGTTCAGTAAAGGAGAGATGTTTGTGCTGCTATGAGACCATATCATCACAAAGCGCTCTCACTCACACACACACACACACACACACACACACACACACACACACACACACACACACACACACGTCTTTTCAGGTGTGGTTCAGTGCTGTCAGATCACCAAGTGACTGTTTTGCATGTTAAACGCAATTAAAACAAAATCTATATATAGATATAAATGAACAGATATGTTTTTCATAATTATTTTTTTCTCATTTACGATGGAACTGGAGATGTGTATCGTCTCTGCTGAAGTATGTAGACATAAATCAAATTATTCACTCAGACATACACAAACATAAACTGATTACATACATGCATAGAGTGTACAAAGAAGACACAGAACCGTTGTCGGCTCTGTGGCGATCAATGTTAACATTAACATTCTAGATATATGTAATGCTGTAGTGTTATGGTCTAAATTGCTTTTCTTTACAACCTTATGATTTTTGCAACTTGAAAGGATCAATCCTTCGTTTTGTGCTAGGCTTTGAAATCAATAACACTGTATTGTGAACAAGTTCATACATCCCTATGATATAAGCCTCTTCCTTATGAAAAAAAAAAAATACAAAAATGTCAAAACATTATAAAAGAGAAAATAAAAAGGGTCTATGTATTCTGCTTGTGTGTAGTAATTATATATAAATTCATCCAGTGCCTAAGTGGCACTATGCTTTTGACTTTGACAGTGCAAATATGTTGGACAAAATTTTTGTACACCTGCTCATCAGTGTAATGGTGTTTATTATTTTATATTACTTTATGAAATCTGGTAATGTGTTTTGTTTATAAATCACAAATAAAGTTTTCTTTCATAAGTATTTAAGATTTTTCTGTGGTTTTTATTTTACCTATCTATATTGTCAGCAATAGCATTACTTGTACAATATACTCTATTAAATATTTTTGTTCTTTATCTTCTGCACTAAACATAAAATGTCCACATATGGATTTTTATCTTAGACATCCGAAGTGCTGACCCAATTTTTTTTTTACCAGTTGGATATTTGTCATAAATCTGGTTCCCAAAGATAAGCTTATGTTACAGTGGCAGGCCATATGGTAACTTGTCTGAGCTTTCTATTTTAAGACTTGCAGGCTATTAAGAATAGATGGACCTGAAGTTTCAGCTGCACAAAATACAACTTCTTCTGAAACAAACTGCCCTTGATTTGTTGATTTGTTCAAATAGGATTAGGCTACATGTTTGCATGTTTGGTTGGGAAATTAATTGAAGAGAATTCCAAAACTGTTTTAAATGTTTTATAATACTGGAAGGGAATACTTTGAAAAACAATGCAATTGGGCAGACTTGAAGGGTAAATAGTGTGTGCTTTGGAACTGTCATCTTTCTGATCATGATGCTTCAGCAAAATTCTGACTTATTCTTTCTTGTTTGCTCGTTGTACACATAAAACAAAAAGGCGAGGCATTGGACTCGGATCATTTAATGTACGTCAGATGTGTGCTGACTGTTACGAAGGATAAGGGATGTGTGCAGTTCAACAGAATAGCTTTTTACCAGTCATTGTCTTCTCTAATGTGCAATCTTTTATATTTGTTTAATATTCCATTGCTGTGTGCTTAATACATTTTGAAATAAAATGTCATCCTACGCACGTAATAGCACATTTCCAGCAGTTTTGTCCGGCGACTAAGGGGTAGCTGTCCATGGTGCTGAGACATATGTGTCCGTTAGTGGAGTATGTAGCTGGTATGAACTACACCAATAATGTATATTGATGTAGTTATAAACATATATATATATATATATATATATATATATATATATATATATATATATATATATATATATATACATACAATATAAATGACCAGTATAAATGATCACAAAAGTTAGAGTATGTATTTAAAATATAAAGCCTTTTAAATACTATGTCATAATACTTCGCTACTGTTGGTTTATCTGCAGTGTGAGGAAAAAAAAATTTGTTTAAAATATTTTGTTTGTATTGAGGGTTTTGAAGGAACCACTTCTTTATTAGTCAATATTAATGTTTCATGGTTATATTTGATATGCCATGTAAGAATGTAATTTAAACCCACATTATCAGACACATCTCTGTAAATATGAAGCGTCTGCACATCATAAATGAAACCTCACAAGCTTTTTACCTAAACTCAACTGAACCACACAGTGTCGCTGTTGATTAACTCTGCTTTTTGGGGGCATAAGAACACACCCATTTGGTGCGGGTATTTTTCTATTCTGTTAACAACAGTCATTTGTCGAAATAGCAGTGCTATCCACGCAAAACAGTTGTTTGTGAGGAAGATTTCGAAACGACGTTTTTACTTTATTACATACAAGAAAACATGGCCAAAACGTCTAAATTGTGTTGGGCCAAATTGCGATTATGGATAACGTCGCTTCTCTTCTGCGTTACCACTGCTGATGTTCGTTATTATGTGCCGGAGGAAACAAAGACAAAATATGCTATTGGAAGTCTAAGTAAGGAGCTTAATTTGGATTCTAATAGCTTGAGGTTTCGCAAAGCCCGTTTGGATTATCAAGGGGAGAGAAGGCACTGTGATGTAGACCTAGATTCTGGAAATCTTTTTGTTTCGGAACGAATCGACCGAGAGATGCTATGCGGTACAACCTCCCCCTGTCTCATGCACTTTGAATTTATTCTTGAAAATCCTTTGGAGCTTCACAACGTTGTTTTGGAGGTCCAGGACATCAATGACAACCCTCCGATTTTCCCCAAAGATTCAATTAAACTTGAGATAAGCGAAGCGGCACCGACAGGAAGCAAATTACAAATAGCTCGCGCACGTGATTTGGATGTTGGAACGAATTCAGTTCAGACATATATTCTCAGTCAAAACAAACATTTTGTTCTTGATACGAAATCAAATAAAGACAGACATGTGGACATTGTTTTGAAAAACAGCCTGGATAGAGAGACAAAAGGGGAGCATTCCTTGGTTTTGTCAGCGGTCGATGGGGGAAATCCTCCTAAATCTGGAACTGTTGTTATTGAAGTGCTCGTGATTGACGTGAATGATAATGCACCAGTGTTTTCGCAGCCTTTGTACAAGACTCGTTTATCTGAAAATTCAGCACTCGGAACGTCTGTCATCAAAATTACTGCAACCGATTTGGATGAGGGTGCAAATGGGCAAATAACGTATTATATCAATCACCTATCCGACAACACAAAGAAATTGTTTACAATTGACGAAAATCACGGAGAAATGTTTGTTACTGGACAGTTGGACCACGAGAAGGCCTCCTCGTTCGAGGTGGAAGTGCAGGCGGAGGATGGTGGAGGTCAGACAGGCCACTGTAAAGTTGTTATTGAAATAGTTGATGTCAATGACAACGCGCCGGTTATATCTGTAAAGTCTCTAAACAACCAAATCCCAGAAAACATCCCACCTGGTTCAGAGATCGCAGTGATAAACGTAAAGGACCAGGATTCAGGTGAAAACAGCCTGGTAACTTGTTCCATTTCGACGAGTCTGCCATTTCAACTACAGCCGTACATCAAGACTTATTTCATTATCACAACTACTAGTTCGCTTGATCGAGAACAATTCGAAGATTATAATGTGACAATAATAGCAAAGGACAAAGGTACACCCCCCTTATTCTCCAATATAACTCTGAACATACAGGTTTCAGACATCAACGACAACTCCCCTACATTTGAGTTACAGAATTATGCTGTTTATATAAGTGAAAATACCAAACCAGGCACCTCTGTTTGTTCTGTCAGTGCAAATGACCCAGACTGGAGACAGAACGGGACTGTACTGTACTCTCTGGTACCCAGTGAAGTCAATGGGGTCCCAGTGTCCTCATTTCTGTCTGTTAATGGAGATACAGGGGTGATTCATGCTGTAAGATCATTTGACTATGAGCAGTTCAGAAACTTCAGTCTCAAAGTTGTTGCCAGAGACAATGGTTCTCCTCCGCTCAACAGTAACGTGACTGTGAAAGTCTTCATAACAGATGAGAATGATAACTCTCCACAGATATTATACCCTGTTCCAGATGGAAAGTCTTTAATGACTGAAATGGTCCCTAAAGCGACTCTCTCAGGCTCTCTGGTCTCCAAGGTGATCGCTGTAGATGCTGACTCTGGACAGAACGCATGGCTTTCCTATCAGATCTTGAAATCTACGGATCCGGGACTTTTCTCCATTGGTCTCCATAGTGGAGAGATCAAAACTCAACGAGACATTTCTGAATCTGACAATATGAAGCAGAACCTTGTTATTTCAGTGAAGGATAACGGGCAGCCCTCTCTGTCTACAACCTGTACTGTGAATTTACTGATTTCTGACAACCTTTCTGAAGTTCCTGAACTTAAAGATATGACTTATGAGGACAACAACTCTAAATTAACATCATACTTGATCATTGCATTAGTTTCTGTGTGCACCTTCTTCCTGACGCTCATCATACTGATCTTGGCAGTGAAGTTTTGTCACAGGAGAAAGCCCAGACTGTTGTTTGATGGAGCAGTTGCTGTTCCCAGCGCCTATCTTCCTCCCAACTATGCAGAGGTGGATGGAGCAGGAACTCTCCGCAGCTCTTACAATTATGACGCGTATCTAACCACAGGCTCGCGCACAAGTGGCTTCAAGTTTGTGAGATCGTATAATGAAAACACGCTTCCTGCTGGTGGGACTCTGAAAAAGGAAGACAACATTCAGTTTGGCTCGAGCATGATAACACTAGATGTTACTGGAATCGAAGATGAGGTAAGAGAGGCTTTACTCCTCTGGACTCTCTTCTACATTTCATGGTGTCTCCTTCGATTAAACATTTGGTTAAATAATATCCCCTACTCTATCAACGCGGTTCCAGTTTAAAGAAAGTACTTGGGTGGTAATTTATTTTTTTAATGTAATTTTTAAATTATCTTATCTATCAAATGCTTTTGCCACTGCTGATGAAAACAATTGAAATGGTCCATATTATATAGTTTCGGATCTAACAAATGCCTTCCTACACACCTTTAACAGTACTCGAATGCTGCATTTATCATCGTTTTTGAGGACTTTCTCTGTATATTGCTTTTGTTTTACTATTATAGCAGTCTTCAAAAGTGTTTAGAAAAAAAATCCATGGCATTGGATAGTAGTGTATTTGATCTCTCCCAGATTTAACAGTTTGTTACGATATTTTGTTGTTGTTCTTCTCTACTTTAGTTTATTCTACACTGATGCTGATAGTACAATCTACATCTACGTTAAATCTTACTAAAGAACTAAGTTTGTTTGAAGCGGTGAATAAAATGATTAGCCTCTCCTTTCTTTTAAAACGGATTTACGCGTTTGTATAATATGATTTCAAAGTTACGTAAGTGCTTTCTTGTCCAATGTCTTTGAAGTAATCAGGTTTCAGCACCACACGCACGGAGAGCAACTTTATCTCTGAATGCGAGGCATTTTGTGTTCCTTTCCGATATATAGATGTATGTAAATTATTATTTTACAAAAATACTCGTTGAAAAACTTAAGATTTTACTTGGCTAGTCACTGTTGTCATTTCATTAAATATATAAAGATGCAATGAACATACTCACAGTGTCGCTATTCACCAAGAGTGCAGACTGATGCGTCTCTCCTCCCACACTTAATGTATGCAGTGTGAGCTCTGTCTGGTAGAATAAACGCCACAAAATGGAGTAACAGTCCGTCGAAGACGATATAATTATTCGAATATCATCCGTCAACGATTTTTTATTTTTGGGCAGGTGCAACATCAAATCTTCAAAAATGGAATACAGGTTATTTTCAGTTCCTTTTTTTGCGTGGTTCGTTGCTCTCCTTCTGTTTCCTCTGAAAACCGTATGTGCAGATCTGAGCTACAATATTCCAGAAGAAACGAAGCGCCAGTATGTGATTGGAAATATAGCCAAGGATCTCAGGATACATGTGAAACAATTATCTGCTCGTAAAGCTCGGATAGACACGGAGGACAGCAGCAAACGGTATTGTGATATTAATCTGAATACTGGTGATTTAATCGTGGCAGAGACAATAGACCGAGAAGAGCTTTGTGGATCTCAAATTCCCTGCATTCTCAGTTATGAGCTCGTCCTGGAACACCCTCTTGAAGTGCACCGTATAATTCTGAAAATACAGGATATAAATGACAATGCGCCACGATTTCCAAATGAGCGTATTAATTTTGAAATTAGAGAATCAGCAGTTAAAGGCCAGCGATTCCGTTTGGATGAAGCGCATGATTCAGATATCGAGCACAACGCAGTCAATAGCTATTCACTGGAGAGAAATACAAATTTTAAATTGACTATACATGATAGTGCAGATGGAGGGAAATATGCAGAACTCGTGTTGGAAAAGGAGCTGGATCGTGAACAGCAGAAGGAGATAGATATGATCCTCACAGCCACTGATGGTGGTTCACCGCAGAGATCTGGCACTGCTGTCATACACATCACTGTTCTAGATGCCAATGATAATGTCCCAGTATTTGGTCAGCCTGTTTATAAGGTCACTCTGGCTGAAAATACACCTTCAGGAACAGAAATAATCAGAGTTAGCGCCACTGATGCTGATGAAGGTCCAAACGGGGAAGTGACGTATGAATTCAGCAGAATTTCAGACAAAGTTGCAAAAATATTTTCTATTGATAAGACAACTGGGCAAATTATTGTGATTGGAGAAATTGATTTTGAAAAAGACAAAAAGTATGAAATGGGAATTCAAGCCAAAGATGCCTCTGGATTGGCATCAACTGCTAAAGTTATCATTGATATAACTGATGTTAATGATAATCCACCTAGAATCATCCTTAAATCTTTGAATAACCCGATACCTGAAAACTCTGATCCAGGCACTGAAGTGGGAATCATTAATGTTCAAGACAAAGACTCAGGAGAAAACCGGCAGATTCGTTGCTCTGTTCAGCAAAATGTTCCTTTCAAACTGAACCCATCTGTTAAAAACTATTTCTCTCTAGTAACTACAAAAGCTCTAGACCGAGAGAAAGAATCTGATTACAACATTACCATCACAGCCACAGATGGAGGATCTCCACCATTATCCACATCTATGACAATTCATTTATTTGTCTCAGATGTGAATGACAATCCTCCTGTATTTGAGCAGCAGACATACAGTGCTTATATAAGTGAAAATAACAAACCAGGCACTTCTGTTTGTTCTGTCAGTGCAAATGACCCAGACTGGAGACAGAACGGGACTGTACTGTACTCTCTGGTACCCAGTGAAGTCAATGGGGTCCCAGTGTCCTCATTTCTGTCTGTTAATGGAGATACAGGGGTGATTCATGCTGTAAGATCATTTGACTATGAGCAGTTCAGAAACTTCAGTGTCAAAGTTGTTGCCAGAGACAATGGTTCTCCTCCGCTCAACAGTAACGTGACTGTGAAAGTCTTCATAACAGATGAGAATGATAACTCTCCACAGATATTATACCCTGTTCCAGATGGAAAGTCTTTAATGACTGAAATGGTCCCTAAAGCGACTCTCTCAGGCTCTCTGCTCTCCAAGTTGATCGCTGTAGATGCTGACTCTGGACAGAACGCATGGCTTTCCTATCAGATCTTGAAATCTACTGATCCGGGACTTTTCTCCATTGGTCTCCATAGTGGAGAAATCAAAACACAACGAGACATTTCTGAATCTGACAATATGAAGCAGAACCTTGTTATTTCAGTGAAGGATAACGGGCAGCCCTCTCTGTCTACAACCTGTACTGTGAATTTACTGATTTCTGACAACCTTTCTGAAGTTCCTGAACTTAAAGATATGATTTATGAGGACAACAACTCTAAATTAACATCATACTTGATCATTGCATTAGTTTCCATGTGCACCTTCTTCCTGACGTTCATCATACTGATCTTGGCAGTGAAGTTTTGTCACAGGAGAAAGCCCAGACTGTTGTTTGATGGAGCAGTTGCTGTTCCCAGCGCCTATCTTCCTCCCAACTATGCAGAGGTGGATGGAGCAGGAACTCTCCGCAGCTCTTACAATTATGACGCGTATCTAACCACCGGCTCGCGCACAAGTGACTTCAAGTTTGTGAGATCGTATAATGAAAACACGCTTCCTTTTGGTGGGACTCTAAAAGATGAAGACAATATTCAGTTTGGCTCGAGCATGATAACACTAGATGTCACTGGAATTGAAGATGAGGTAAGAGAGGCTTAACTACTCTGGACTCCTTTTTATTTTTGCATTTTGTGGTGTCTCCGCTGATTATACATTTTTAAAATGTTATTAGCATTAATAATATCACTTACTTCATTAAGGGGGCGTCTAGCAGTAGAGCCCACATATGTATCATATTTTCTTTATGGGCTTCGCGGTTATTTAAATTAGTCTATAAAAATAGGGAATTGTTCGAAGTACATTTAATATCTGCAGCTTTAATAGTTCCATGGCCTTTTGTTAGTTTTTTCATGTGTTGCTTTAGATCTGTTGCCGTTAGTACAATGCACAACATCACGTTTTTTTCTGTTTTGTTGATTCAGAGTTAGTTGTTAGTTATGTTAGTTAGTTAGTTAGATAGTTAGTTAGTTAGTTAATGTCATTTTCTATTATATCTTTGAATGCCAGGGGTTTAAGAGAAAACGTTAAGCGTAAGGCTTTGTTTTTGTTTACTAAGTGGTTTAATAATGACTTTGTATTTTTTTAAGAATCTCACTCTATTGCCTCTGATGGTAATTTTTGGAGATCATAATGGGGTAGTGATATTTGTCTGTCTCATGGAACAGAAATCTCAGCAGGGGTTTCTTGCCTGAAAAATAATTATAGAGGTGAGGTTTTGCATTCGGACTGTGATAAAAAATGGCCACTTTCTATGCTTAATTTTAAAATGTTTTAGTGTCATTTTTATAGTAGTTAATATTCATGGATATAATTGTAAATCTGATAATGACCAGTTATAATGTTTGTTGGAGGAAAGGCTTACACATTGGTTATCCAAATGTCCTGATTCTTATTTAATAATAGGGTGTGATTTCAATGTTTTAAATGAATCAATAGATAGGTGGCCACCAAGACGACCTTCAAATTAAAAAAAAAAAAATTGTTTATGGACAGATTTGATCTGATTCACATATGGAGAGAGAAAAGTTTAGATGATATTGTGTATACTTGGAGTAACAATGATGGCTCTAGACGTTCTAGGATTGATTTTTGGCTTGTCTCTAAACATGTTGATGGGAGCAATATTTGTGTTAATGTTATGGCAACACCATTAAATGACTATGAGTCCATATTAATCTAAATTAATATTTCTCCAAACACAAATTGTAACAAGTATCATTCATACTGGAAAATTAATAGTTCTTTGCTTAAATTGAGTGCTGTTAAACAGGAATTGGGAAAAAAAAATCATTAATTATTACTGGATTAAAGCCAAAAAGGAAGGGTTGTTTAGTCATAATTGGGTATTATTAAAATTGGAAAATATTTGAGGAAGTTTAGTAGCACAATAGTTAAATCACAAGGTCTTATGGAAGAGAAAGTTGTTAGTGAAATCTTAGCCATTTCTAACATTCTCACAGTGGACCTGTTAGAAGGACAGGCATCTAACAGAGCTGCAAAATGAGCTTGATAATTTGTACAGAATGCGAGCACTAGGAACCTTTATTCGATCAAGGCAAAAATGGTTAGAGCATGGAGAGCAGATGTCTGCTAATTTTTTTTAAACTTGAAAAGTGAGGGCTAAACTGAATTCTGTTTCTAAAATTAATATTAATGGATCTATTACAGATAATTTTGACATAATTTTTAGCTTTTTCTATAATTATTACTCTAATTTATACACTTCTAAATTCAGTGAACATAATATGACATCTTTTTGTAAACATTTTAAGAATGTAAAAGCAATTACTGAAGAAGACCAAAAGTTATGTGATTTCCCAATAACTATTTTGGAAATTAAGCAAGCTATTGAATGTTTAAAATTGAATAAATCACCGGTAATGATGGAATTACTATGAGGTTCTATAAGCGTTTTTTTTTTAGATTCTTGCCCCAGTTGCTTATTGATAATTGGAGACCCATTAGTCTGTTGAATAATGACTGTAAAATATTTGCTCATTTCTTTGCCCAAAGGTTCAAATTAGTATTAGATTCCATTATTGACGAAAATCATTCTGGGTTTATGAGAAACAGACATATATTTAATAATATCAGACTTATTTTTGATCTTATTGATTATTCTGACCTTATAAAAAATGATAGCTTTATACTTTTTATTTTATTTTTATTTTTTAGATTTTAGATTTTTTCAAAGCCTTTGATTCTATTGAGTATCCTTTTATTTTTTTACTGTTTAGAACACTTTGGGCTTGGGGCTTATTTCTGTAATGCCATGAAAACTCTTTATGCAAGTGGAAAAAGTTCTGTGAAATTAAATAATGGCACTACACAAATATTTTATCGGGAAAGAGGAGTTAGGCAAGGTTGCCCAGCTTCTGTTTACCTCTTTCTTATTGTTGCTCAGGTGTTTTGTCACTTCATTAAATCATTCAAGATAAAAGGAATTCAAGTTGAATAGAGAAGTGTCCTGATAAGTCAGTTGGCTGATGACACAGCTCTTTTCTTGAAAAATGTTGATCAAATTCAGTCAGCTGTCAAGTTAATTCATTTTTTTCCCAGTGCCTCAGGCCTCTGCATTAATTTACAAAAATGTGAACTGTTTGTTTTAAAAAGTTGCCATGCCAGAACAATTTGTAATATTCCTGTAAAGGATGCTCCAACTTATTTTGGTATGGTTATAAGGAGAGAATAAGGAGATAATCTCACAAAATGTTGACCCTGTGATTAAAAAAGTAAAGAACAGATTTAATATTTGGTTGCAGAGGGACTTGTCTCTCAAACGTTGTGTTCAGTGGCTAAAGCTTAAGGTATTTCTAGGCTTACTTATGTAGCTACATGGATACATTCAGATAATAAAATAAATAAGAAAATTGATCAAATAATGCTGAACTTTTTTGTGGAAAAAACGTACACATTATATTAGAAAATCTGTATTGTTAATTCATATAAAAATGGTGGGCTTGATTCTATTTTTTAAATCTATTTTAAATAACACCTTCAAAATTAACTGGTTGAAATATTTTCAAAAAAAAAAAAATCTGTGTGGAATATGATTTCTAAATATGTTTTTGACCAAATTGGTGGCCTTTCATTTTTGCTTATGTGTGATTACAGAATCTAAAAACTTCCAGTTAAACTGTCAGCTTTTCACAGGCAAGCACTTTTGGCTTGGAAGTTAATTTAAAATCATAATATTTCACCACATCATTATTACATCTGGAATAATTGTAATATGTTGTATAAGCATAAGAGTATATTTTTGAAAACTTGGTTTGACAAGGGTATCCTTTTGGTTGGACAGTTGTTGAATTATAAAGGGTATTTAATGACTTATGATGAATTCCTTTCATGCTTCAACTTCCCTGTTTCCCCTAAATAATTTGCCTCTGTAATAGGTGCTATTTCTTCGGGTGTTGTCTCTTTATGTAGAGGTATTTCATACTCTAAATGTGTGTCTTTCATCTAGCTGATACATTCTGTGGTAAAGTTTGTTTTTCGACAAGCAAAAATAATAATAAGGCTATACATTTAATTTTTCAAAAAGTAGTAAATAAAAAAAATAAAATAAATAAAATAAAATAAAAAAACAAACACACACAAAAAAAAAAAAAACAATGCACAACATTTGAAATTTAATAATAAAAAAATAAGTTTATTTGAACTGGTGAAAAATACTTTCCTTAGTACAACGAATTTACTCACTTAATATAAATGTAGGGTTTCGTCACAATTTTCTCATCAAATCTGACTGTGAGGTCATCCGGTCTCAGCACCACAGGCCTGGACAGCGCCATCACTGACTGTTGTGCTCTACCTCGAAAAGAGTCTCCGTTTTTCAGCTTTTACGGTATTCGTTTAAGTAAATAAATATTGCACAGCAACGGGCTTTGAAATATGTTAGACTTTGTTTTGTTAATTCCTGTCGTCTTTTAATAGAACACAAGCAAAATGCAATGAGCAGAAATATACACACAGTGTCGCTATTCACCAAGAGTGCAGACTGATGCGTCTCTCCTCCCACACTTAATGTATGCAGTGTGAGCTCTGTCTGGAAGAATAAACGCCTCACCAAACGGAGTAACAGTCCTTCAAAGATTATTTACTGCTGGACAGGTGCAACATCAACAATGGAATATAAATTATTATCAGTCCCTTTCTTTGCGTTTTTCGTGGCTCTCCTTTTGTTTCCTCTGAAAACCGTCTGTGCAGATCTGAGCTACAATATTCCAGAAGAAACGAAGCGCCAGTATGTGATTGGAAATATAGCCAAGGATCTCAGGATGGATGTGAAACAATTATCTGCTCGTAAAGCTCGGATAGACACGGAGGACAGCAGCAAACGGTATTGTGATATTAATCTGAATACTGGTGATTTAATCGTGGCAGAGACAATAGACCGGGAAGAGCTTTGTGGATCTCAAATTCCCTGCATTCTCAGTTATGAGCTTGTTCTGGAAAACCCTCTTGAAGTGCACCGTATATTTCTGAATATTGAAGATATAAATGACAATGCCCCACAATTTCCAAGTGACCGTTTTAACTTTGAAATCACAGAATCAGCAGATAAAGGCCAGCGATTCCGTTTGCATGAGGCGCATGACACGGATATCGGTCAAAATGCTATTAATAGCTATTCACTGGAGAAAAATAAAAATTTCATCGTGACCCTACATGATACTGCAGATGGAGGGAAATACGCAGAACTCGTGTTGGAAAAGGAGCTGGATCGTGAACAGCAGAAGGAGATAGATATGATCCTCACAGCCACTGATGGTGGTTCACCGCAGAGATCTGGCACTGCTGTCATACACATCACTGTTCTAGATGCCAATGATAATGTACCAGTATTTAGTCAGCCTGTTTATAAGGTCATTCTGGCTGAAAATACACCTTCAGGAACAGAAATAATCAGAGTGAGCGCCACTGATGCTGATGAAGGTCCAAACGGGGAAGTGACGTATGACTTCAGCAGAATATCAGACAAAATTGCAAAATTATTTTCAATTGAAAAGACAACAGGACAAATTTTGGTAACCGGAGAAATTGATTATGAAAAAGACAAAAACTATGAAATGGGAATTCATGCACAAGATGCCTTTGGATTGGCATCAACTGCTAAAGTTATCATTGATATAACTGATGTTAATGATAATCCACCAAGAATAATCCTTAAATCTTTGAATAACCCGATACCTGAAAACTCTGATCCAGGCACTGAAGTGGGGATCATTAATGTTCAAGACAAAGACTCAGGAGAAAACCGGCAGATTCGTTGCTCTGTTCAGCAAAATGTTCCTTTCAAACTGAACCCATCTGTTAAAAACTATTTCTCTCTAGTAACTACAAAAGCTCTAGACCGAGAGAAAGAATCTGATTACAACATTACCATCATAGCCACAGATGGAGGATCTCCACCATTATCCACATCTATGACAATTAATTTATTTGTCTCAGATGTGAATGACAATCCTCCTGTATTTGAGCAGCAGACATACAGTGCTTATATAAGTGAAAATAACAAACCAGGCACTTCTGTTTGTTCTGTCAGTGCAAATGACCCAGACTGGAGACAGAACGGGACTGTACTGTACTCTCTGGTACCCAGTGAAGTCAATGGGGTCCCAGTGTCCTCATTTCTGTCTGTTAATGGAGATACAGGGGTGATTCATGCTGTAAGATCATTTGACTATGAGCAGTTCAGAAACTTCAGTGTCAAAGTTGTTGCCAGAGACAATGGTTCTCCTCCGCTCAACAGTAACGTGACTGTGAAAGTCTTCATCACAGATGAGAATGATAACTCTCCACAGATATTATACCCTGTTCCAGATGGAAAATATTTAATGACTGAAATGGTCCCTAAAGCGACTCTCTCAGGCTCTCTGCTCTCCAAGGTGATCGCAGTAGATGCTGACTCTGGACAGAACGCATGGCTTTCCTATCAGATCTTGAAATCTACTGATCCGGGACTTTTCTCCATTGGTCTCCATAGTGGAGAGATCAAAACACAACCAGACATTTCTGAATCTGACAATATGAAGCAGAACCTTGTGATTTCAGTGAAGGATAACGGGCAGCCCTCTCTGTCTACAAGCTGTACTGTGAATTTACTGATTTCTGACAACCTTTCTGAAGTTCCTGAACTTAAGGATATGACTTATGAGGACAACAACTCTAAATTAACATCATACTTGATCATTGCATTAGTTTCTGTGTGCACCTTCTTCCTGACGTTCATCATACTGATCTTGGCAGTGAAGTTTTGTCACAGGAGAAAGCCCAGACTGTTGTTTGATGGAGCAGTTGCTGTTCCCAGCGCCTATCTTCCTCCCAACTATGCAGAGGTGGATGGAGCAGGAACTCTCCACAGCTCTTACAATTATGACGCGTATCTAACCACCGGCTCGCGCACAAGTGACTTCAAGTTTGTTAGATCGTATAATGAAAACACGCTTCCTTTTGGTGGGACTCTAAAAAATGAAGACAATATTCAGTTTGGCTCGAGCATGATAACACTAGATGTCACTGGAATTGAAGATGAGGTAAGAGAGGCTTAACTACTCTGGACTCCTTTTTATTTTTGCATTTCGTGGTGTCTCCGCTGATTATCCATTTTTAAATGGTATTAGCATAAATAATACCACTTACTTTATTAAGGGGGTTCCAGTTTAAAAAAAACACTTGTGTGGTAATGTATTAGAACGCTGTACTAGGTATAAATGTATACTATAATATTTCTTCTTTTAGCGCATTTCATATCTATCAAATGCTTTTGCCACTGCTAATGAAAACCATTTAAATGGTCCACATGATATCGCGAATTTCTGATTTCATAAATGTATTCCTACAAACCTTTTACAGTAGGCTACTTGAACGCTGCATTCATCAATTCTGGACACAAAAACAAAAGTCTGTTTTTGAGGTATTGTTTTTTGTTTTGTCTTACTATGCTATTTTGTTAAATGGGTATAGCAGTCTTCAAAAGTGTTTAGAAAAAAATAATATGGCATAGTAAAGTTGTTGTGTATTTGATCTGTGCAATATTTAACAGTTTGTTACGATATTGTGTTGTTGCTTTAGTCTAAATACCAAACTTAGTTTTTTTGTGTGTGTGTAAGTTTTAACGTAGATGGCCTAATTTATTTTAAATATTTCACTTTAACGCTGATTCAATCTATATCTATGTAATGTGTTACTAAATTACTAAATCCGGCTAGTTTGTGGCGGCGAATAAAAGGATAAGCCTCCCTTTCTTTTAAAATCGAATTTACTCGTATATTTAATATGATTTCAAAGCTACGTAAGTAGTTTCTTGTCCAATCTCTTTGAGGTCATCAGGTTTCAGCACCACACGCCTGGACAGCGACAGCGCTGTCTGTTGTTTATCTCTGAATGAGTGACATTTATAGTTCCTTTCCAATACGTAGATGTATGTAAATTATTATTTTATAAAAATACTCGTTGACAAATATAAGACTTCACTTGGTTATTCACTGTAGTCTTTTCGTTAAATACATGAAAGATGCAATGAACAAGAAAAAGCTCACAGTGTCGCTATTCACCAAGAGTGCAGACTGATGCGTCTCTCCTCCCACACTTAGTGTATGCAGTTTCAGCTCTGTCTGGTAGAAAACTGAGGATTGAATCAAACGCCGCACACAATAGAGTGACCGTCCGTCGACGCTGAAAGAATTATTTGATTATCATCCGTCAAAAGATTATTTACTGTTGGACAGGTGCAAGAATCAAATCTTCACAAATGGAATACAAATTATTTGCAGTTCCTTCCTTTGCGTTTTTCGTGGCTCTCCTTCTGTTTCCTCTGAAAACCGTCTGTGCAGATCTGAGCTACAATATTCCAGAAGAAACGAAACGCCAGTATGTGATTGGAAATATAGCCAAGGATCTCAGGATGGATGTGAAACAATTATCTGCTCGTAAAGCTCGTATTGAAACGGAGGACAGCAGCAAACGGTATTGTGATATTAATCTGAATACTGGTGATTTAATCGTGGCAGAGACAATAGACCGAGAAGAGCTTTGTGGTTCTCGAATGTCCTGCATTCTCAGTTATGATCTCGTCCTAGAAATCCCTCTTGAAGTGCAGAGAATAATTCTGCACATTCAGGATATAAATGACAATGTGCCACGATTTCCAAATGAGCGTATTAATTTAGAAATTAGAGAATCGGCAGTTAAAGGCCAGCGATTCCGTTTGGATGAGGCGCATGACAAGGATATCGGACATAACGCGGTCAATGGATATTCACTGGAGAGAAACAAACATTTTGTTTTGAATGTTCATGATAGTGCAGATGGAGGGAAATATGCAGAACTCGTGTTGGAAAAGGAGCTGGATCGTGAACAGCAGAAGGAGATAGATATGATCCTCACAGCCACTGATGGTGGTTCACCGCAGAGATCTGGCACTGCTGTCATACACATCACTGTTCTAGATGCCAATGATAATGTCCCAGTATTTAGTCAGCCTGTTTATAAGGTCACTCTGGCTGAAAATACACCTTCAGGAACAGAAATAAGCAGAGTGAGCGCCACTGATGCTGATGAAGGTCCAAACGGGGAAGTGACGTATGAATTCAGCAGAATATCGGATAAAGCTGTACAATTATTTTCTATTGATAAAACAACAGGACAGATTGTGGTGATTGGAGAAATTGATTATGAAAATGAAAAAAACTATGAAATGACAATTCAGTCCAAAGATGCCTCGGGATTGGCATCAACTGCTAAAGTTATCATTGATATAACTGATGTTAATGATAATCCACCTAGAATCATCCTTAAATCTTTGAATAACCCGATACCTGAAAACTCTGATCCAGGCACTGAAGTGGGAATCATTAATGTTCAAGACAAAGACTCGGGAGAAAACCGGCAGATTCGTTGCTCTGTTCAGCAAAATGTTCCTTTCAAACTGAACCCATCTGTTAAAAACTATTTCTCACTAGTAACTACAAAAGCTCTAGACCGAGAGAAAGAATCTGATTACAACATTACCATCACAGCCACAGATGGAGGATCTCCACCATTATCCACATCTATGACAATTCATTTATTTGTCTCGGATGTGAATGACAATCCTCCTGTATTTGAGCAGCAGACATACAGTGCTTATATAAGTGAAAATAACAAACCAGGCACTTCTGTTTGTTCTGTCAGTGCAAATGACCCAGACTGGAGACAGAACGGGACTGTACTGTACTCTCTGGTACCCAGTGAAGTCAATGGGGTCCCAGTGTCCTCATTTCTGTCTGTTAATGGAGATACAGGGGTGATTCATGCTGTAAGATCATTTGACTATGAGCAGTTCAGAAACTTCAGTGTCAAAGTTGTTGCCAGAGACAATGGTTCTCCTCCGCTCAACAGTAACGTGACTGTGAAAGTCTTCATCACAGATGAGAATGATAACTCTCCACAGATATTATACCCTGTTCCAGATGGAAAGTCTTTAATGACTGAAATGGTCCCTAAAGCGACTCTCTCAGGCTCTCTGGTCTCCAAGGTGATCGCTGTAGATGCTGACTCTGGACAGAACGCATGGCTTTCCTATCAGATCTTGAAAACTACTGATCCGGGACTTTTCTCCATTGGTCTCCATAGTGGAGAGATCAAAACACAACGAGACATTTCTGAATCTGACAATATGAAGCAGAACCTTGTTATTTCAGTGAAGGATAACGGGCAGCCCTCTCTGTCTACAACCTGTACTGTGAATTTACTGATTTCTGACAACCTTTCTGAAGTTCCTGAACTTAAAGATATGACTTATGAGGACAACAACTCTAAATTAACATCATACTTGATCATTGCATTAGTTTCCATGTGCACCTTCTTCCTGACGTTCATCATACTGATCTTGGCAGTGAAGTTTTGTCACAGGAGAAAGCCCAGACTGTTGTTTGATGGAGCAGTTGCTGTTCCCAGCGCCTATCTTCCTCCCAACTATGCAGAGGTGGATGGAGCAGGAACTCTCCGCAGCTCTTACAATTATGACGCGTATCTAACCACAGGCTCGCGCACAAGTGACTTCAAGTTTGTGAGATCGTATAATGAAAACACGCTTCCTTTTGGTGGGACTCTAAAAAAGGAACACAATATTCAGTTTGGCTCGAGCATGATAACACTAGATGTTACTGGAATTGAAGATGAGGTAAGGGAGGCTTAACTCCTCTGGACCAACTTTAATATCTATTTCCTTGTGTCTATGTTATACAATTTTTTAGTAATACATACATTAGTTATGGTAGCTACTTCCTTTTAAATCGGTTCTTGTTTAAACTTTCTGGGTGTTTGTTTATGAAAACCGCATACCTTATTACAAGCTTCTGTATTACATTACTATCAGCTCTCTTCACTTATTGCCTTTCATGTGAAGCTAAATATAAAATAGAATTTGTCACAGCTATAGTAAAAACTGCTTAAGTGAACCAGTATGAATGTTTGACTAGTTTTTAGTGTACTAATTTTGTACATTATCAGCACACCGTTATCCGTGTCTGGATGACAGAATATAATGTTGCATTGATGAATTTTTGACCAGATACATCGTTTTATTTTTTGAGGTTATACTCTGCCTATTTATTTTTCTTTATTTTTTTTAATGGGCCATTTCAGTCTTTAATATTTAATGTCATATTATCCAATTCTTTTTTAACCAGTGTTACGGTTGTGCATTTAAACCCCCTTATATCTAACTTTTTGTGAGTCGGTTATATAATTTTCTGTACAGCATGTTATTTATAATGTACTAAAGAACAACGTAAAATAATTAACAAAAATACATTTCTTCCTTTATCTAAAAAAAAGTATCATCTATTTTTTGAAATATTTAATTCAGAATTACTTAAGTATTTTCTTACCTAATGTGTCTGTGAGGTTATTCGGTTTCAGCACCAGACCTTTGGACAGCGCCAGTTCTGAACGTTGTATTTGTGCACTGAGGACGTGACTTTTTTCAATTACTTTCCAAAATAATGTATTCTTAAGTAAATAGTTATTTCACAATAACAAGTTTTGAAATACTTAAAACTTTAATTCAGATAATGTCTTAAGTATTTTCATTAAATACTCAAAATGATGCAATAAACAAAATATACTCACTGTGTCGCTATTCACCAAGAGTGCAGACTGATGCGTCTCTCCTCCCACACTTAATTTATGCAGAGTGAGCTCTGTCTGGTAGAATAAACGCCACACAATTGAGTAACAGTCCGTCGACGACGATTGAATTATTAGAATATCATCCGTCTAAAATTAATTACTTTTGGACAGGTACAACATCAAACCTTCAAAAATGGAATACAGATTATTTTCAGTTCCTTTCTTTGCGTTTTTCGTGGCTCTCCTTCTGTTTCCTCTGAAAACCGTCTGTGCAGATCTGAGCTACAATATTCCGGAAGAAACGAAGCGCCAGTATGTGATTGGAAATATAGCCAAGGATCTCAGGATGGATGTGAAACAATTATCTGCTCGTAAAGCTCGGATAGAAACGGAGGACAGCAGCAAACGGTATTGTGATATTAATTTGAATACTGGTGATTTAATCGTGACAGAGACAATAGACCGAGAAGAGCTTTGTGGATCTCGAATGTCCTGCATTCTCAGTTATGAGCTCGTCCTGGAAAACCCTCTTGAAGTCCAGAGAATTATTCTGCAAATTCAGGATATAAATGACAATGCGCCACAATATCCAAATGACCGTTTTAACTTTGAAATCACAGAATCAGCAATTAAAGGCCAGCGATTTCGTTTGCATGAGGCTCATGACTCAGACATTGGACATAACGCGGTCAATAGATATTCACTGGAGAGAAACAAACATTTTGTTTTAAATGTTCATGATAGTGCAGATGGAGGGAAATATGCAGAACTCGTGTTGGAAAAGGAGCTGGATCGTGAACAGCAGAAGGAGATAGATATGATCTTCACAGCCACTGATGGTGGTTCACCGCCGCAGAGATCTGGCACTGCTGTCATACACATCACTGTTCTAGATGCCAATGATAATGTCCCAGTATTTAGTCAGCCTGTTTATAAGGTCACTCTGGCTGAAAATACACCTTCAGGAACAGAAATAATCAGAGTGAGCGCCACTGATGCTGATGAAGGTCCAAACGGGGAAGTGACGTATGACTTCAGCAGATTGTCAGATAAAAATGCAAAATTATTTTCTATTGACAAGACAACTGGACAAATTGTAGTTAGTGGAGAGATTATGAAAGTGAAAGACACTATGAAATGGGAATTCATGCTCAAGATACATCTGGATTGACATCAACTGCTAAAGTTATCATTGATATAACTGATGTTAATCATAATCCACCTAGAATCATCCTTAAATCTTTGATTAACCCGATACCTGAAAACTCTGATCCAGGCACTGAAGTGGGAATCATTAATGTTCAAGACAAAGACTCAGGAGGAAACCGGCAGATTCGTTGCTCTGTTCAGCAAAATGTTCCTTTCAAACTGAACCCATCTGTTAAAAACTATTTCTCTCTAGTAACTATAAAAGCTCTAGACCGAGAGAAAGAATCTGATTACAACATTACCATCACAGCCACAGATGGAGGATCTCCACCATTATCCACATCTATGACAATTAATTTATTTGTCTCAGACGTGAATGACAATCCTCCTGTATTTGAGCAGCAGACATACAGTGCTTATATAAGTGAAAATAACAAACCAGGCACTTCTGTTTGTTCTGTCAGTGCAAATGACCCAGACTGGAGACAGAACGGGACTGTACTGTACTCTCTGGTACCCAGTGAAGTCAATGGGGTCCCAGTGTCCTCATTTCTGTCTGTTAATGGAGATACAGGGGTGATTCATGCTGTAAGATCATTTGACTATGAGCAGTTCAGAAACTTCAGTGTCAAAGTTGTTGCCAGAGACAATGGTTCTCCTCCGCTCAACAGTAACGTGACTGTGAAAGTCTTCATCACAGATGAGAATGATAACTCTCCACAGATATTATACCCTGTTCCAGATGGAAAGTCTTTAATGACTGAAATGGTCCCTAAAGCGACTCTCTCAGGCTCTCTGGTCTCCAAGGTGATCGCTGTAGATGCTGACTCTGGACAGAACGCATGGCTTTCCTATCAGATCTTGAAATCTACTGATCCGGGACTTTTCTCCATTGGTCTCCATAGTGGAGAGATCAAAACACAACGAGACATTTCTGAATCTGACAATATGAAGCAGAACCTTGTTATTTCAGTGAAGGATAACGGGCAGCCCTCTCTGTCTACAACCTGTACTGTGAATATTTTGCTTTCTGACAACCTTTCTGAAGTTCCTGAACTTAAAGATATGACTTATGACGGCAACAACTCTAAATTAACATCATACTTGATCATTGCATTAGTTTCTGTGTGCACCTTCTTCCTGACGTTCATCATACTGATCTTGGCAGTGAAGTTTTGTCACAGGAGAAAGCCGAGACTGTTGTTTGATGGAGCAGTTGCTGTTCCCAGCGCCTATCTTCCTCCCAACTATGCAGAGGTGGATGGAGCAGGAACTCTCCACAGCTCTTACAATTATGACACGTATCCAACCACAGGCTCGCGCACAAGTGACTTCAAGTTCATCACGCCTTACAATGAAAACACTGTCCCTTTCTCTCAAACTTTGTGTGACACAAAAACAACAGACACATTTAGTAATACCACAGGTGAAGGACTAAGCTACCCTACTTTGGTAAATAAATAATTCGTTTTGACTTCATGTTTTCATTTCTTTCTTTATTTGTTTTTTTCTTTTTCTTTTTTGTTAGAGTGTGAGTATGAAGGTCACTACCTCTTCATTTTCCCAGTTTGAGTTCTGTAAAAAGCATTCATGAGATTGTACATAGTTCATCTGTGGTGTCAGCTTGACACACTGAAAAAAATGTTTAGTCGGTTCAAGTTAAAAAATGTACTTAATGTGGTCTAAATGAAATAAATTATTTTAAATGTATTAAACTGATTTTAACGGAATTAAACTAACACGAAAAACAAGGTTTTACTGAAGCATAACTGTCAGTAGATTTAACCTGATTTCTCCAGCTAGGTAAAATTACTTAATAAGTTTGATATCATCTTTTTTTTTTGTTGTTGTTTTGATTAATATGTTGAAAGTCCTTTTCCACATTTACACTCAAATACACTCAAATACACTCAAAAATTATTCATTACCCTTATTTAATTTAATTGAAGACATTTCTACACACAACTTAATTTAGTTTATTCAAAATAAATCAGTTTAGTTGGATTAACACTGTTGTTCATAAGCACTATGTATATACTGAACCACTAAGTAAAGACAGGTATCAGACTGAGCATAGAACTCTGAGTACCCACAGCATAAGCACAATGGTAACCACACAATTCAGTAACAGAAACAACTCTAAATGTCGAACATAACTGAACATTAACATAATCTACCAACATATTTTCCCTTTACAGAAAAACACATAAAATAACACTTAATGCCTAAATTTACTTTCCAAATGGACTCCCTTGCAAAGCATGCTGGGAACTACATATCCACTTCCCAGGGCTGCATTTCTCAATAGCATGTAAGCCTAAGTAGATCGTAGAGCTCTTTCCACCAATGGTCTCGATAGCAAAACTTAGCTCCTTGTGCTTTTGAGAAATGCAGCCCTGGGCAGTGGATCTGTAGTTTCCAGCATGCTTTGCAAGGGACTGCATTTGAAGAGTAAATTTAGGGATTAAGTGTTATTTTATGTGTTTTTCAGTAAAGGGAAATATGTTATGTTAATGTTTAAAGTTGGACATTTAGAGGAGCTTCTGTTATTGAATTTTGTGGTTACCATTGTGCTGAAGAGTAGCGCTGTCAATTGCGATTTACACAATGATGCAACTTAATGTGTTTAATAACCCCAAATCACTATTTTTTCATTGAAGCGAAAGCGAAATCAGCAAGAAACAGGTGCGCATGTGTCGAATGTGTCCATCCTGAGCTTTAATGGAAATTTTATTTTGGGTCAATGTAACTCAATTATGTTAAAACAGCATTCCCTTGTTTTATGTTATATTAAAAAAAATTTAAGTAGGTTACAACAACAAAAATAGAATTCGTAGGTAGAATCAGGTATACATACCTCCTTAAAGCAACAACTGCACGTTCACTTTTTACAGTGATTATTCTCTCTCAGCGTTATAGTCATCTAAGGTTTTCTGTTATGTTTATTTAACGATTTCAAACTACACATGTGTATTAATTAATCTGTAAATTCATGTTAATTGTAAGAAAGTGTCTGAAAAAATGTAAACCTTGTTGTACTGCTGTACTGTGGATGTCATACAAACAAGTAATTGTCAAATAAATTTTAAAATTCCAAGACAAATCAATAAAAGTTTTTGTCACTTTACTCAATTTACTCACTTTCTTTATAACAAGAAAAAAAAAAAAATTATAATAATAATATATATATATATATATATATATATATATACCTCTAAATAATATACCTCTCTCTCTCTCTCTCTCTCTCTCTCTCTCTCTCTCTCTCTATATATATATATATATATATATATATAAATACAGTAGATAGATAGATAGATAGATATAAAATATACCTATTTATAATATACCTCTATACTTAAAATAAAAAAGTAATGATGTATGATTACTATTACTATGATTACTAGGCCTACTACTATATTACCTACTATTGATTTTGCTTAACCCTAAATTATAGTTTTTTTTTTTTCCACAGCTTTAATGGTTTGAAGGTTTAATGTAAACAGCATTAACTTGTTTAATCTCATTTTTGTCTTTCATGCTATCCTCTGTGAACCAATACTGGATTTTCTTCTATAGGTAAGAAAAACACTTTTTTACTCTAAATTAACGAGATGCATGCTTATGATGGATGATTCTACATTATTATGTGTCTAATAGAGACTGAAAAGCTTGGATATCGATTTGAACAATTGACCATACACATATTCACTTGTACAACCATACACAACCTGTTGATACTATTCCAGTTTTTGTTCTACCTTTCATTTCAATGAGAGTCTGGAAGTGGAACATTGTATTCTGTATTGAATTCGTCGGGTGCTGTTCATTCCGATGGTGCTGTAATGATTAACGGATTCATCCAGTTGCCTGTTACTGTGTTGTGTTGGTTACTGATTGAACAGCCTGTGACCCAGTCACATATATTATTATTATTATTATTAGTTTAGTGATGTTTTACATTTGGTTGGAGCCGCATTGAGGCTACTGGTCTTGTAATTGCGACTTTAAAGCTCTGAGTGCCGCTGTTGATTAACGTGAGAAGAGAGAGTGTTTCTCTGTATAGTCTGTATTGCCAGTCCCTTTCTGGCTCGGTTGGATATATGCAGCGTTTTTTCGACGGAAAGAACATGAGTGCGTTATTTTGGATTTAATTATGTAATGTTTTTTCGTGTGTGATCCTACTTTGTTTGACCACACATCAAGATGGCTTTCTGCGGCTTATTAAGCATTTCAGACGGTATTTGGATGGTTTTTACGCATTCAAAATGGCAGGTTATGTTTTTCATTCTCTGCTTCAGCGGAATGGACGTCGTAAATTGCAATGTGAGATATTCCATCCCGGAGGAAATGCCAGAGGGATCATTCGTAGGCAATATCGCTAAGGATCTGGGGATAGAGATAAGTAGACTCATATCTGGAAAAGCTCGCGTTGTAACAAAGGGCGGACGACAGTATGTCGATCTGAGCAGAGACAAAGGAACTCTAGTAGTTAAAGAAAGAATAGATCGCGAGGAGCTCTGTAAGCAAACGACGCCTTGCAGCTTCAGTTTTGATCTTATCGTTGAAAACCCTATCCAGTTGCACCGAGTCACTGTTGAGGTGCAAGATATAAACGATAATGTGCCGTTATTTCCAAAAGAAAATGTTAACCTGGAAATAAGCGAAAATGCGATTTCTGGAACTAGGTTCGCTTTGGATAGCGCTATAGATACAGATGTTGGTCTGAATAGTATACAGGGCTATAAACTACATCCAGCTGATAGTTTTAAACTGGAGGTGCATAGTCAGACTAATGGCAACAAATAAATTGAGATGGTTTTACAGCGAGAACTAGATCGAGAGGAGCGCGATGAGATTAAATTGGTTCTGGTAGCAGCTGATGGTGGATCACCTCAAAAATCAGGCACTGCAAGAATTCATATTACTGTTCTGGATGTTAATGATAATGCCCCGGTGTGTAAACAGTCAGTATTTAAAACTGAAGTAAGGGAAGAGTCACCTGCTGGTACTGTTATTGGTTCTGTTAGCGCTGCTGATGCTGACGAAGGTGCAAATGGCCATGTTTCCTATTCCTTCGCTGTAGCCAGCAAAGAAGCGAGGGAGCTTTTTGAGATAAACACAGATACGGGTGAGATTACACTTCTAAGTAATTTAGATTATGAATCTCAAAATAGTTATCAGTTAAACATTAAAGCAAAAGATAAAGGAGGTCTCGCAGATACATGCAAATTTGTCATAGATGTAATTGATGAAAATGACAACTCTCCCACCATACAGCTTATGTCCTTCTCAAACACCCTTCCTGAAAATTCTCCAGTGGGAACAACTGTAGCCGTCATTAACGTAGAGGACGCGGATTCGGGTAAAAACGGCCTTGTTCATTGCTCACTAAATCAAAACATACCGTTTAAAATCGAGTCATCTCTCACAGACTATTATAGTTTAATTACTGATGATATGCTTGATCGAGAAAGTTTTGCTGAATATAACATATCGATCTTGGTATCAGACCAAGGAAGTCCAGCGCGACACGCAAACAAAACACTGACGGTAAAAATATCCGATGTCAATGACAACCCGCCTATATTCGATTCTGACGAATATAAAACATGTGTTAGTGAAAATAATTCTCCTGGTCTGACTATAATGACTGTTAAAGCAAAAGATGCTGACTGGGGTCCCAACGCGCAATTGTCCTACTTCCTGAAGGATGAAGACATGCGTGGTGTGCCGCTAAGTTCTCTCGTGTCTGTGGATTCACTTACTGGAACTATTCATGCAGCGAAATCATTTGATTTTGAACATTTAAAATCGTTTTCATTTAACGTGACAGCTCGAGACGCAGGATCCCCGCCCTTGAGCTCTGAAGTGACAATACATATTAATATTCAAGATCAGAATGACAACGCTCCTCAGGTTCTGTATCCAGTACAGACTGGCGGTTCAGTGGTGGCTGAGATTGTGCCTCGTGCTGCAGATGTTGGATATCTCGTCACTAAAGTGGTGGCTGTTGATGTGGACTCTGGACAGAATTCCTGGCTCTCCTATAAACTACAGAAAGCTACAGACAGAGCGCTGTTTGAAGTGGGTTTACAGAATGGAGAAATAAGAACTGTGCGACAAGTGACTGATAAAGATGCTGTCAAACAGAAACTCACTGTTGTTGTGGAGGATAACGGACAGCCCTCTCGCTCAGCTGTGGTCTCCATTAACGTGGCTGTGGCTGACAGTTTTCCAGAAGTGCTGTCAGAGTTCACAGACTTTACGCATGAAAAACATTATAACGACAACCTGACTTTTTATTTAGTTCTCGCACTGGCCGCTGTTTCTTTCCTATTTATCACTTGTGTGGTCGTGATAATTTCAGTAAAGATCTGCAGATGGAGACAATCTCGCTTCCTCTATCAGTCCAAGCTGCCTGTTATTCCGTACTATCCACCGCATTACGCAGACACAGGAGTCACTGGAACTCTGCCGCACGGGTATAATTATGAAGTGTGCATGACGACTGACTCGAGGAAGAGTGACTGTAAGTTTTCTACACTCGGTGGACACGATGTTTTAGTGGTGGACCCGAGTTTCACTGAGACGATGCAGCGCGCAATCCAGGAAAAGAACATTCTTGAAAACTCTGAACTACATGAAATGGTAAGAGAACTGCAGTAATGACTGAATGTACACATAAATAATAATAATAATAACAATAATTTGCTGTGTTTCTTAATGGCCGATTGACCATAAATATATTCGTTTGCGCAACCTATTACTGTTGTACCCCTGAATAGAGGGGGAGAAGATTAAACACAAACCTCGCTGATGTTTCCCCACTGCGAACTTTATGTGGAATGGAAAACCCCCGCGAGTTCTCCCCCTAGTGTTCAACAAGACAAGGGTAATCAATTGCACGTCATATTGTGCCAAACTAATAGATCGCAATTAACCCACAATTACATACAAATTCCTTATTTACATTTTATAAACCTTTTTACACACATTCAAAATAGCGTGACTATAGTGCTGTCAATGTTTCACAGATTTAGGGATTTATAATTACACATTTCAATCAGTCACATTACAACCTGTTGATGTTGTTTATTCAATTTGAAATATATATACCTTAACAACTTAACATGCTGAAACTATAAATCAGATATGTTTAATCAGGGTCACATAAAACTGGTTGGCTAGATTTTTCGCTATGTTATTGTGAGTTGGACACTGCTGATAAAAACAACAAGGATAATATAATTCAGAAAAAATATTCCAAGCCAAAGAAATTGTGTTAAAATGTAGTGTCTTTGTCATTGACTAAACGGTGTATTTCTGAAAGCCATGCGCTTTCGTTTCCATTTTTGATAACTTTCTGTTAACTTACATTTTAATGAGAGTCTGAGAGTCGAACATTTTATTCAGGATTGAATTCGTTGAGTGCTGTTCATTCCGATGGTGCTGAAATGGTCAACGGTTTCATCCAGTTGCCTGATTGAACAATCTGTGACTCAGTCACATATATATCAACATGAAGCAGTTACATATTATTATTATTATTATACTGATGTTTATGTTTTACGTTTGGCTTATACAGCCGCATTGAGGCTACTGGTCTTGTATTTGCGACTTTAAAGCTCTGAGTGCCGCTGTTGATTAACGTGAGAGGAGAGAAAGAGTCTCTCTCTGTATGGTCTGTATTGCCAGTCCCTTACTGACGCGTTTGCAGGTTGCACATATGCAGCGGATCTCGATGAAGATATAACGTTCATTTGGGATTTGTATGTGTTTTTTCATACTTGGTACTGCTTCGTTTGACAAAACACTGTAGATGGCTTTCTTCAGTTTATTAAGCAATTCGGCCATTCCTTGGATGGTTTCCACGCATTCAAAATGGTAGGTTGTGCTTTTCATTCTCTGCTTCAGCGGAATGGACGTCGTAAATTGCAATTTGAGATATTCCATCCCGGAGGAAATGCCAGAGGGATCATTCGTAGGCAACATCGCTAAGGATCTGGGGATAGAGATAAGTAGACTCATATCTGGAAAAGCTCGCGTTGTAACAAAGGGCGGACGACAGTATGTCGATCTGAGCAGAGACAAAGGAACTCTAGTAGTTAAAGAAAGAATAGATCGCGAGGAGCTCTGTAAGGAAACGACGCCTTGCAGCTTCAGTTTTGATCTTATCGTTGAAAACCCTATCCAGCTGCACCGAGTCACTGTTGAGGTGCAAGATATAAACGATAATGCTCCGTTATTTCCGAAAGAAAATGTTACCCTGAAAATAGCTGAAAATGCAGTTTTAGGAGCTCGCCTCCCTTTGGATAGCGCTATAGATACAGATGTCGGTCTGAATAGTATACAGAGCTATAAACTACATCCAGCTGATAGTTTTAAACTGGAGGTGCATAGTCAGACCGATGGCAACAAATACATTGAGATGGTTTTACAGCGAGAACTAGATCGAGAGGAGCGCGATGAGATTAAATTGGTTCTTGTAGCAGCTGATGGTGGATCACCTCAAAAATCAGGCACTGTAAAAATTCATGTTACTGTTCTGGATGTTAATGATAATGCCCCGGTGTGTAAACAGTCAGTATTTAAAACTGAAGTAAGGGAAGAGTCACCTGCTGGTACTGTTATTGGTTCTGTTAGCGCTGCTGATGCTGACGAAGGTGTAAATGGCCATGTTTCCTATTCCTTCGCTGTAGCCAGCAAAGAAGCGAGGGAGCTTTTTGAGATAAACACAGATACAGGTGAGATTACACTTCTAAGTAATTTAGATTATGAATCTCAAAATAGTTATCAGTTAAACATTCATGCAACAGATAAAGGAGGCTTTTCGGATACTTGCAAAATTGTCATAGATGTAATTGATGAAAATGACAACTCTCCCACCATACAGCTTATGTCCTTCTCAAACACCCTTCCTGAAAATTCTCTAGTGGGAACAACTGTAGCCGGCATTAACGTAGAGGACGCGGATTCGGGTAAAAACGGCCTTGTTCATTGCTCACTAAATCAAAACATACCCTTTAAAATCGAGTCATCTCTCACAGACTATTATAGTTTAATTACTGATGATATGCTTGATCGAGAAAGTTTTGCTGAATATAACATATCGATCTTGGTATCAGACCAAGGAAGTCCAGCGCGACACGCAAACAAAACACTGACGGTAAAAATATCCGATGTCAATGACAACCCGCCTATATTCGATTCTGACGAATATAAAACATGTGTTAGTGAAAATAATTCTCCTGGTCTGACAATAATGACTGTTAAAGCAAAAGATGCTGACTGGGGTCCCAACGCGCAATTGTCCTACTTCCTGAAGGATGAAGACATGCGTGGTGTGCCGCTAAGTTCTCTCGTGTCTGTGGATTCACTTACTGGAACTATTCATGCAGTGAAATCATTTGATTTTGAACATTTAAAATCGTTTTCATTTAACGTGACAGCTCGAGACGCAGGATCCCCGCCCTTGAGCTCTGAAGTGACAATAAATATTAATATTCAAGATCAGAATGACAACGCTCCTCAGGTTCTGTATCCAGTACAGACTGGCGGTTCAGTGGTGGCTGAGATTGTGCCTCGTGCTGCAGATGTTGGATATCTCGTCACTAAAGTGGTGGCTGTTGATGTGGACTCTGGACAGAATGCCTGGCTCTCCTATAAACTACAGAAAGCTACAGACAGAGCGCTGTTTGAAGTGGGTTTACAGAATGGAGAAATAAGAACTGTGCGACAAGTGACTGATAAAGATGCTGTCAAACAGAAACTCACTGTTGTTGTGGAGGATAACGGACAGCCCTCTCGCTCAGCTGTGGTCTCCATTAACGTGGCAGTGGCTGACAGCTTTCCTGAAGTGCTGTCAGAGTTCACATACTTTACGCATGAAAAACAATACAACGACAACCTGACTTTTTATTTAGTTCTCGCACTGGCTGCTGTTTCTTTCCTCTTTATCACTTGTGTGGTCGTAATAATTTCGGTAAAGATCTGTAGATGGAGACAATCTCGCTTCCTCTATCAGTCCAAGCTGCCTGTTATTCCGTACTATCCACCGCATTACGCAGACACAGGAGTCACTGGAACTCTGCCGCACGGGTATAATTATGAAGTGTGCATGACGACTGACTCGAGGAAGAGTGACTGTAAGTTTTCTACACTCGGTGGACACGATGTTTTAGTGGTGGACCCGAGTTTCACTGAGACGATGCAGCGCGCAATCCAGGAAAAGAACATTCTTGAAAATTCTGAACTACATGAAATGGTAAGAGAACTGCAGTAATGACTGAATGTACACATACATAATAATGATAATAATAATAATAATAATAATAATAATAACAACAACAATAATTTGCTGTGTTTCTTAATGGCCGATTGGCCGTAAATATATTCGTTTGCGCAACCTGTTACTGTTGTACCCCTGAATAGAGGGGGAGAAGATTAAACACAAACCTCGCTGATGTTTCCCCACTGCGAACTTTATGTGGAATGGAAAAACCCCGCGAGTTCTCCCCCTAGTGTTCAACAAGACAAGGGTAATCAATTGCACGTCGCATTGTGCCAAACTAATAGATCGCAATTAACCCACAATTACATACAAATTCATTATTTACATTTTATAAACCTTTTTACACACATTCAAAATAGCGTGACTATAGTGCTGTCAATGTTTCACGGATTTAGGGATTTATAAAATACACATTTCAATCAGTCACATTACAACCTGTTTATGTTGTCTATTGAATCTGAAAAATATCTACCTTAACAAGATAACATGCTGAAACTATAAAACAGATATGTTTAATCAGAGTCACATAAAACTGGTTGGCTAGATTTTTCGCTATGTTATTGTGAGTTAGACACTACTGATAAAAACAACAAGGATAATATAATTCAGAAAAAATATTCCAAGCCAAAGAAATTGTGTTAAAATGTAGTGTCTTTGTCATTGACTAAACGGTGTATTTCTGAAAGCTATGCGCTTTCGTTTCCATTTTTGATAACTTTCTGTTAACTTACATTTTAATGAGAGTCTGAGAGTCGAATATTTTATTCAGGATTGAATTCGTTGGGTGCTGTTCATTCCGATGGTGCTGAAATTGTCAACGGTTTCATCCAGTTGCCTGATTGAACAGCTTGTGACTCAGTCACATATATATCAACATGAAGCAGTTACATATTATTATTATTATTATTATTATTATTATTATTATTATTATACTGATGTTTATGTTTTACGTTTGGCTTATACAGCCGCATTGAGGCTACTGGTCTTGTATTTGCGACTTTAAAGCTCTGAGTGCCGCTGTTGATTAACTTGAGAGGAGAGAAAGAGTCTCTCTCTGTATGGTCTGTATTGCCAGTCCCTTACTGACGCGTTTGGAGGTTGGACATATGCAGCGGATCTCGATGAAGATATAACGTGAATTTTGGATTTGCATGTGTTTTTTCTTACTTGGTACTACTTCGTTTGACAAAACAGTGTAGATGGCTTTCTTCAGTTTATTAAGCAATTCGGGCATTCCTTGGATGGTTTCCACGCATTCAAAATGGCAGGTTGTGTTTTTCATTCTCGTCTTCAGCGGAATGGACGTCGTAAATTGCAATTTGAGATATTCCATCCCGGAGGAAATGCCAGAGGGATCATTCGTAGGCAACATCGCTAAGGATCTGGGGATAGAGATAAGTAGACTCATATCTGGAAAAGCTCGCGTTGTAACAAAGGGGGGACGACAGTATGTCGATCTGAGCAGAGACAAAGGAACTCTAGTAGTTAAAGAAAAAATAGATCGCGAGGAGCTCTGTAAGCAAACGACGCCTTGCAGCTTCAGTTTTGATCTTATCGTTGAAAACCCTATCCAGTTGCACCGAGTCACTGTTGAGGTGCAAGATATAAACGATAATGCTCCGTTATTTCCGAAAGAAAATGTTAACCTGAAAATAGCTGAAAATGCAGTTTTAGGAGCTCGCTTCCCTTTGGATAGCGCTATAGATACAGATGTCGGTCTGAATAGTATACAGAGCTATAAACTACATCCAGCTGATAGTTTTAAACTGGAGGTGCATAGTCAGACCGATGGCAACAAATACATTGAGATGGTTTTACAGCGAGAACTAGATCGAGAGGAGCGCGATGAGATTAAATTGGTTCTTGTAGCAGCTGATGGTGGATCACCTCAAAAATCAGGCAATGTAAAAATTCATGTTACTGTTCTGGATGTTAATGATAATGCCCCGGTGTGTAAACAGTCAGTATTTAAAACTGAAGTAAGGGAAGAGTCACCTGCTGGTACTGTTATTGGTTCTGTTAGCGCTGCTGATGCTGACGAAGGTGTAAATGGCCATGTTTCCTATTCCTTCGCTGTAGCCAGCAAAGAAGCGAGGGAGCTTTTTGAGATAAACACAGATACAGGTGAGATTACACTTCTTGGTCATTTAGATTATGAATCTCAAAATAGTTATCAGTTAAACATTCATGCAAGAGATAAAGGAGGTCTCGCAGATACATGCAAATTTGTCATAGATGTAATTGATGAAAATGACAACTCTCCCACCATACAGCTTATGTCCTTCTCAAACACCCTTCCTGAAAATTCTCCAGTGGGAACAACTGTAGCCGTCATTAACGTAGAGGACGCGGATTCGGGTAAAAACGGCCTTGTTCATTGCTCACTAAATCAAAACATACCGTTTAAAATCGAGTCATCTCTCACAGACTATTATAGTTTAATTACTGATGATATGCTTGATCGAGAAAGTTTTGCTGAATATAACATATCGATCTTTGTATCAGACCAAGGAAGTCCAGCGCGACACGCAAACAAAACACTGACGGTAAAAATATCCGATGTCAATGACAACCCGCCTATATTCGATTCTGACGAATATAAAACATGTGTTAGTGAAAATAATTCTCCTGGTCTGGCTATAATGACTGTTAAAGCAAAAGATGCTGACTGGGGTCCCAACGCGCAATTGTCCTACTTCCTGAAGGATGAAGACATGCGTGGTGTGCCGCTAAGTTCTCTCGTGTCTGTGGATTCACTTACTGGAACTATTCATGCAGTGAAATCATTTGATTTTGAACAGTTAAAATCGTTTTCATTTAACGTGACAGCTCGAGACGCAGGATCCCCGCCCTTGAGCTCTGAAGTGACAATACATATTAATATTCAAGATCAGAATGACAACGCTCCTCAGGTTCTGTATCCAGTACAGACTGGCGGTTCAGTTGTGGCTGAGATTGTGCCTCGTGCTGCAGATGTTGGATATCTCGTCACTAAAGTTGTGGCTGTTGATGTGGACTCTGGACAGAATGCCTGGCTCTCCTATAAACTACAGAAAGCTACAGACAGAGCGCTGTTTGAAGTGGGTTTACAGAATGGAGAAATAAGAACTGTGCGACAAGTGACTGATAAAGATGCTGTCAAACAGAAACTCACTGTTGTTGTGGAGGATAACGGACAGCCCTCTCGCTCAGCTGTGGTCTCCATTAACGTGGCTGTGGCTGATAGTTTTCCTGAAGTGCTGTCAGACTTTACAGACTTTACGCATGAAAAACAATATAACGACAACCTGACTTTTTATCTAGTTCTCGCACTGGCTGCTGTTTCTTTCCTCTTTATCACTTGTGTGGTTGTGATAATTTCAGTAAAGATCTACAGATGGAGACAATCTCGCTTCCTCTATCAGTCCAATCTGCCTGTTATTCCGTACTATCCACCGCATTACGCAGACACAGGAGTCACTGGAACTCTGCCGCACGGGTATAATTATGAAGTGTGCATGACGACTGACTCGAGGAAGAGTGACTGTAAGTTTTCTACACTCGGTGAACAGAGTGTTTTAGTGATGGACCCGAGTTTCACTGAGACGATGCAGCGCGGAATCAAGGAAAACAACTGCTTAGAAGATCCAGAATTTCAAAAAATGGTAAGATCGCCCGTTATAATGACTGAAATAAATTCTATATAATAGAATATAATTACAATACATTTTGAATTTTATAACATTAGAAAGTCTGGTCGACTGTATTAAATCTGTAACCATTTACAAAACTAAAACGGGTTTGTTTTTCTTCCATTGATCTAGGTTATTGTTAACTTCTATATTTAATAATACATTTTCAATAAATTAAGTTGTATATATTACCATTAGTTAATATACTTTGTTCGATCACTAATTTAAAAAAGGTATATTCATTTATTAAAGAACCCTAGAATAATAAATGCTGTATAAGTAATATTCATTATTGAATATCTAATGCAATAACTAATGTTAACGAACGAAACCTTATCGTAAAGTATTGTTATTAAATGTATTCTTATCTAACTAGGTAAAATTGTTGATTTTTTTTTGTCTTGGCACTACTCAGAGCACAGTTGGATTAATTGTCACATTAATATTGGAGGGTTATTGCCTATTTTGCTATATTGTTCTATTGGGTTGTTATTATGTTGTTTAATATTTGTTCAGACCAAATAACGGAATTCAGTTCTACTTCTGAGACGCTTCGTGGCTTTTTATTAGTGTCGTTTCTCGCTCTCAACTCTAAGAGCCGCTGTTGATTAGTAGAAAAGCATGTAGGGGATCTCTTGTGATTGGTGGAGCTGTGCTGATGCTGGTTAGGAGATTGTGAAGGAGACTAAAGAGAGTCCATGATGGGATACAGTCACTGACTAACAGCAACCGAGCTGGATTACTTTGTGGATATTCCAATTGATAAGCATCAAATAGATTTTTTTTTTTATTTGAATACATAATTTATAAAATGTTTGTGATTACTTTATGTAAAATGATTCATTGTTACCAATTGCGAAGACAGCCATTGGACCGCGTTATCTTATGGAGGGTTTTATTCATCATGGCTGTTTGCTTGATCTCAAACATAAACGCACAGATTCGTTACTCAGTTCCAGAGGAAATGAAGAAAGGATCTCTTATCGGAAATATAGCTCATGATCTTGGTCTGGATGTTCAAAGACTGCGCTCGGGTCGGGCTCGTATCGTGTCTGGCGACAGCACTGAATACGTAGAGCTGAAAACAGACAAAGGGATTTTGGTTGTGAAGGAGCGAATTGACCGAGAGCAGCTTTGCGCTGAAACCACTCCGTGCAGCTTCACATTTGAAATTATACTTGATAATCCAATGGAGCTACATCATGTTACGGTAGAAATATTGGATGTAAACGATCATTCACCAACATTTCCTAACGATGAAATTAGTCTTGAAATAAGTGAATCGGCCGCGCCAGGAGCTCTTTTTTTACTGGGAAGCGCAGATGATCCTGATGTAGGTCTGAACGCACTACAACATTATACTATGTCACCTAATGATTATTTTATTCTGAAAGAACATTCGAGCCCCGATGGAATCAGATATGCTGAAATGGTGCTTCAGAAACCTCTAGACAGAGAGCAGCATCCACGACTGTCTCTCATTCTCACAGCGGTCGACGGAGGAAACCCTCAAAGATCTGGTAATATGAAAATAGAAGTCACTCTATTAGATATAAATGACAACGCACCTGTCTTTAACCAGTCAGTTTACAGGGCAGCAATAGCGGAAAATGCGCCTAAGGGTACTTATATTACAACTGTAAATGCTAGTGATGCAGATAGTGAAGCAAATAGTTTAATTTCGTACAGTTTCGCTAATTTCAAAAGTAACAGAAATTGTATTTTTAAAATCGATAGAAAAACAGGTGTTATCACTCTAACTGGAATGTTTGACTATGAAAGAGCAAAAAAACACGAAATTGGCATCGAGGCCAAAGATCAGGGTGGTTTAGGAAACTCGGCCAAAGTCATAGTTGATTTAATTGATGTAAATGATAATGCACCAATTATCAATATTATGTCATTTTCAAGCCCAGTTACTGAAGATGCAACTGTTGGAACCACTATTGCAATTTTCAGTGTCAAAGATCTAGATGCAGGAGACAATGGACACGTTGAATGTACAATTAATCAAAATATTCCATTTAAATTACAATCCTCGCTGCGGAATTATTACACTTTAGTGACTGATGCTGCTTTAGATCGTGAACGTGTGGCAGAATATAATATCACAATCACAGCTACAGATTCAGGTTCCCCTGCGCTTTCCAGTCAGAAAACTTTAAATCTGAAAGTATCAGATGTTAATGACAATCCACCCAGGTTTCATAAGACTGTTTACACTGCATTTGTTACTGAAAATAATTCACCTGGTTTGTCCATATTTACTCTGAGTGCTCAAGATGATGACTGGAACCAGAACGCTCGTATTTCGTATCTTCTAGATGAAACTACAGTGGGTGGATCCCGTGTTTCTTCTTTTATATCAGTAAATGCTGACAGTGGAGTGGTACACGCGCTGCGCGGTTTTGACTATGAGCAAATGAAAAGTTTTAGTGTCTGTGTGAAAGCTCAAGATGGAGGCTCTCCACCCCTCAGCACTAATGTGACTTTGGACATTATAATCCAAGATCAGAATGACAACGCTCCTCAGGTTCTGTATCCAGTACAGACTGGCGGTTCAGTGGTGGCGGAGATTGTGCCTCGTGCTGCAGATGTTGGATATCTCGTCACTAAAGTGGTGGCTGTTGATGTGGACTCTGGACAGAATGCCTGGCTCTCCTATAAACTACAGAAAGCTACAGACAGAGCGCTGTTTGAAGTGGGTTTACAGAATGGAGAAATAAGAACTGTGCGACAAGTGACTGATAAAGATGCTGTCAAACAGAAACTCACTGTTGTTGTGGAAGATAACGGACAGCCCTCTCGCTCAGCTGTGGTCTCCATTAACGTGGCTGTGGCTGATAGTTTTCCTGAAGTGCTGTCAGAGTTGACTGATTTTACGCATGAAAAACAATATAACGACAACCTGACTTTTTATCTAGTTCTCGCACTGGCCGCTGTTTCTTTCTTATTTATCACTTGTGTGGTTGTGATAATATCAGTAAAGATCTACAGATGGAGACAATCTCGCTTCCTCTATCAGTCCAATCTGCCTGTTATTCCGTACTATCCACCGCATTACGCAGACACAGGAGTCACTGGAACTCTGCCGCACGGGTATAATTATGAAGTGTGCATGACTACTGACTCGAGGAAGAGTGACTGTAAGTTTTCTACACTCGGTGGACAGAGTGTGTCAGTGGTGGACCCAAGTTTCACTGAGACAATGCAGCGCGCAATGAAAGAAAACAGCCTTCTTAGAAGATCCCGACAAGTGTACTGAAACGGTAAGATCACCTGTTATGTATATTATATATATATATATATATATATATATATATATATATATATATATATATATATATATATATATATATATATATATATATATATATATATTGTTTATATATAAACAATTAAATAAAGTCTATATAATATTAAACTTATATACATTAAATAGTGGTTTGTAATATTAGAGATCATTTGCACTATTTAAAATTGGTAAACAATAAGCTTTGGTTCGTTAACGTAAGTTAATGCATTACTTATCATTTACCATCAATTACCATTTTTATGGAATGAATTAATATATGAATGTATTATTGTTCATTGTTAATTCATATTTGTTCATAAAACGTTATTTATACAATTTCCATACATATTAGTACATTTTAAACTAGTTTAATAATTGCTATATATTCTTCATTGTAAGTTCTTGATTCCTAAATCATTAAATAATGTGAAGGAATTGAGCCTTATTGTTAAAATCTTTATTTTATATTAAAGACCATGTTCTGTCTCTAAAAGAGGTGATTTGTCGCACTGAGATTAATTCAAGCTTACATTGTATTTTACTTTTAAATGAATTTGAAAATATTTTCAGTGTCACTTTATTTTGATGGTCCCTTTAACACATCTGTTGACTATAAGTAACCCTGCACCTACATGTCTATAGACTCGCATTAGAGTGTTAATAAAGTATTAGACTGGTAGGGTTAGAATAAGTTGACACGTATCATATGCACGTAAAAACTCATTTTGGCGTATACATTGCACGATAAACACCATGCGTGCTATAGAAACGCATTTAGTGTGAATGGGTATAGTCAGTAGAATGTCTATTGGAGGACCATCACAATAAAGAGTAAGCAGATATTAAGCCAACCCGGTCACCTAAATGCGTCTATATAGCACGCATTGTGTTTATCGTGCAATTTATACGCGAAATTAGTTTGTTACGTGCATATGATACACATGGGTTAGGGTAGGTTTATTAGTGGTGTGGCCTATGTATATTGTACATTTGGTTAGGATTAGTGGTGTGGGGTGCATTTTCATTTTCATGAGATCAGGCTGATTAAGCAGACAGTCTACTAATATTCTAATGAGAGTTAGTTTACATGTAGATGCAAAGTTACTTATAGTCAACAGAATGTTCAAAAAGGACCATAAAAATAAGGTGTTACCTTATTTTCCCTAACTAAGGAACAATGATTGATTTATAATATTTAAGTACCGCAATGTACAGTAAGATTAAAATGTTCGAGAACGTTGGAGCGTTGTTTGATTGTATATAGTTCTATTTCATTTTTGTTGGAAGCAAATTACGGAATTAAATCCTTGTTCTGAGACGCTTCATAGCTTTTTATTAGTGTCGTTTCTCGTTCTAAACTCTAAGGGCCGCTGTTGATTTGTAGAAAAGCATGTAGGGGATCTCCTGTGATTGGTGGAGCTGTGCTGATGCTGGTTAGGAGATTGTGAAGGAGACTAAGGTGAGTCGATGGAGGGACACAGTCACTGACTAACAGCAGCCGAGCTGAATTATTCGTGAATGTTTCGGTTGCTAAACATCATCTACGCTAAAGCCTGCAACCTAAAAAAAATAATTTAGAAAAAATGTTTGTGATTTCAGCAAGTACTAAAATAATCCATTGTTCCCAATCGCGAGGGCAGCCACTGGATGGTGTTTACTTATGGAGGATTTTATTCATCATGGCCGTTTGCCTCCTCTCAAACATAAACGCACAGATTCGTTACTCAGTTCCAGAGGAAATGAAGAAAGGATCTCTTATCGGGAATATAGCTAATGATCTTGGTCTGGATGTTCAAAGACTGTGCTCGGGTCGGGCTCGTATCGTGTCTGGCGACAGCACTGAATACGTAGAGCTGAAAACAGACAAAGGGATTTTGGTTGTGAAGGAGCGAATTGACCGAGAGCAGCTTTGCGCTGAAACCACTCCGTGCAGCTTCACATTTGAAATAATACTTGATAATCCAATGGAGCTACATCATGTTACGGTAGAAATATTGGATGTAAACGATCACTCGCCAACATTTGCTAAGAATGAAATTAATCTTGAAATAAGCGAATCGGCCGCGCCTGGATCTCGTTTTTTACTGGGAAGCGCAGATGATCCTGATGTAGGTCTAAACGCACTACAACATTATACTATGTCACCTAATAGTTATTTTAATCTTAAAGAACACTCGCGCCCCGATGGAGTGAAATATGCTGAAATGGTGCTTCAGAAACCTCTAGACAGAGAGCAGCATCCACGTCTGTCTCTCATTCTCACAGCGGTCGACGGAGGAAACCCTCAAAGATCTGGTAATATGAAAATAGAGGTCAGTCTATTAGATGTAAACGACAACGCACCTGAATTTAACCAGTCAGTTTATAGGGCAATTATAGAGGAAAATGCACGTAAAGAAACTTATATTACGACTGTTAATGCAAGTGATGCAGATAGTGGAATGTATAGTTTGATTTCATACAGTTTTGCTAATTTAAAAGGTAACATAAAGGACATTTTTAAAATCGATGAGAAAACCGGTGTTATAACACTAATAGGGGTACTTGATTATGAAAAGGCAAAGAAATATGAAATTGGCATCGAGGCCAAAGATCAAGGTGGTTTAGGAAACTCGGCTAAAGTCATAGTTGATTTAATTGATGTAAATGATAATGCACCAGTTATCAGTGTTATGTCATTTTCAAGCCCAGTTACGGAAGACGCAACTGTTGGAACCACTATCGCTATTGTCAGTGTCAAAGATCTAGATGCAGGAGACAATGGACACGTTGACTGTACAATTGATAGAAACACACCATTCAAACTTCAGTCTTCACTCCGGAATTATTACACTTTAGTGACTGATGCTGCTTTAGATCGTGAACGTGTGGCGGAATATAATATCAATATCACAGCTACAGATTCAGGTTCCCCTGCGCTTTCCAGTCAGAAAACTTTAAATCTAAAAGTATTAGATGTTAATGACAATCCGCCCAGGTTTCATAAGACTGTTTACACTGCATTTGTTACTGAAAATAATTCACCTGGTTTATCCATATTTACTCTGAGTGCTCAAGATGATGACTGGAACCAGAACGCTCGTATTTCGTATCTTCTAGATGAAACTACAGTGGATGGATCCCCTGTTTCTTCTTTTATATCAGTAAATGCTGACAGTGGAGTGGTACACGCGCTGCGCGGTTTTGACTATGAGCAAATGAAAAGTTTTAGTGTCTGTGTGAAAGCTCAAGATGGAGGCTCTCCACCCCTCAGCACTAATGTGACTTTGGACATTATAATCCAAGATCAGAATGACAACGCTCCTCAAGTTCTGTATCCAGTACAGACTGGCGGTTCAGTGGTGGCGGAGATTGTGCCTCGTGCTGCAGATGTTGGATATCTCGTCACTAAAGTGGTGGCTGTTGATGTGGACTCTGGACAGAATGCCTGGCTCTCCTATAAACTACAGAAAGCTACAGACAGAGCGCTGTTTGAAGTGGGTTTACAGAATGGAGAAATAAGAACTGTGCGACAAGTGACTGATAAAGATGCTGTCAAACAGAAACTCACTGTTGTTGTGGAGGATAACGGACAGCCCTCTCGCTCAGCTGTGGTCTCCATTAACGTGGCTGTGGCTGATAGTTTTCCTGAAGTGCTGTCAGAGTTCACAGACTTTACGCATGAAAAACAATATAACGACAAACTGACTTTTTATTTAGTTCTCGCTCTGGCCGCTGTTTCTTTCCTATTTATCACTTGTGTGGTCGTGATAATTTCAGTAAAGATCTACAGATGGAGACAATCTCGCTTCCTCTATCAGTCCAATCTGCCTGTTATTCCGTACTATCCACCGCATTACGCAGACACAGGAGTCACTGGAACTCTGCCGCACGGGTATAATTATGAAGTGTGCATGACTACTGACTCGAGGAAGAGTGACTGTAAGTTTTCTACACTCGGTGGACAGAGTGTGTTAGTGGTGGACCCGAGTTTCACTGAGACTATGCAGCGCGCAATGAAAGAAAACAACTTCTTAGAAGATCCAGAATTGCAAGAAATGGTAAGAATGCCTGTTCTCTAAAAGACTGAAATAATGTAATAACATGCAGTAAATTGTTGCTAGTAATAAAAAAGCCCTTTACATTATCTGTAACACTTTACCATAAGGATTATTTCGTCAATATTAATTAATGCATTAGCAACCATGAACTAAAAATAAATAGCACTTTTACAACATTTATTTATATAGTTAATCATTAATTTGTGTATATATTATACATTTAAAACATTGTAACATATTCTCAGGTTGTATGAATCAATGTTTCTTAACGTGTTTTGAGCGAAAATTAATTTGCAATAAACAATAATATATTTGTTAATCAAATCTGACCTAGATTAACAAATGTTGTATTGTTCACTGTTAGTTCATAACTAGTGCATTAGCCAGTGTTAACGAACGGAAGCTGATTGTACAGTATTATCTTTTAAAAAAATAAAATGCGCCATTCATAAGATTCTATCTGTAAAGGAGGTTATCTCACGTTACTAAGAATATTGATTATTTGTCTCTTTACTACTAAACGTAATACAATATTAAAATGTATTATGAGAGAGTTGGAAGGTTGCTTGATTATGCAGTTATTTTGGGATATTTTATCCTTTTCTATTTTTGTTGAGATCAAAGTACGCAATGCAATTCTAGTTCTGAGATATTTCAGTGCTTTCATTAGTGTCGTTTCTCGTTCTCAACTCTAAGGGCCGCTGTTGATTTGTAGAAAAGCATGTAGGTGATATCCTGTGATTGGTGGAGCTGTGCTGATGCTGGTTAGGAGATTGTGGAGGAGACTAAAGAGAGTCGATGAAGGGACTCAGTCACTGACTAATAGCAGCGACCTAACTGAATTAATCCGTGGATATTTCGAATGTAGAACTTCATCTTCCGATTGTAATCTGAATACTTAATATATAAAAAATGTTTGTGATTACATTTTGTAGAAGGATTCATTGTTCCCAATCGCGAGGACAGCCATTGGACCCTGTTATCTTATGGAGGGTTTTATTCATCATGGCCGTTTGCTTGATCTCAAACATAAACGCACAGATTCGTTACTCAGTTCCAGAGGAAATGAAGAAAGGATCTCTTATCGGAAATATAGCTCATGATCTTGGTCTGGATGTGCAAAGACTGCGCTCGGGTCGGGCTCGAATCGTGTCTGGCGACAGCACTGAATACGTAGAGCTGAAAACAGACAAAGGGATTTTGATTGTGAAGGAGCGAATTGACCGAGAGCAGCTTTGCGCTGAAACCACTCCGTGCAGCTTCACATTTGAAATTATACTTGATAATCCAATGGAGCTACATCATGTTACGGTAGAAATATTGGATGTAAACGATCACTCGCCAACATTTCCTAAAGATGAAATTAATCTTGAAATAAGCGAATCGGCCACACACGGGGCTCGTTTCTTACTGGGAAGCGCAGATGATCCTGATGTAGGTGTAAATGCTCTCCAAAATTATATGATGTCACTTAATGATTATTTTATTCTGAAACAACATACGCGGCCCGATGGAGTAAAATATGCTGAAATGGTGCTTCAGAAACCTCTAGACAGAGAGCAGCATCCACGACTGTCTCTCATTCTCACAGCGGTCGACGGAGGAAACCCTCAAAGATCTGGGAAAATAAAAATAGAGGTGAATGTACTAGATGCAAATGATAACGCACCTGTCTTTAATCAGTCAGTTTACAGAGCAACAATTGAAGAAAATTCCCCCAAAGGAACTTATATTACAACTGTTAATGCAAGTGATGCAGATAGTGGAATGTATAGTTTGATTTCATACAGTTTTGCTAATTTGAAAGGGAACATAAATAACGTTTTTGAAATAAATGAAAAAACAGGTATTATCACTCTAACTGGAATGCTTGACTATGAAAAAGCTAAGAAATACGAAATTAGCATAGAAGCTAAAGATCATGGGGGTTTAGGAAACGCAGCCAAAGTCATAGTTGATTTAATTGATGTTAATGATAATGCACCAGTTATCAGTATTATGTCATTTTCAAGTCCAGTTACTGAAGATGCAACTGTTGGAACCACTATCGCTATTTTCAGTGTAAAAGATCTAGATGCAGGAGTCAATGGACACGTTGACTGTACAATTGATCGAAACACACCATTCAAACTTCAGTCTTCACTGCGGAATTATTACGCTTTACTCACTGATGCTGCTTTAGATCGTGAACGTGTGGCGGAATATAATATCACAATCACAGCTACAGATTCAGGTTCCCCTGCGCTTTCCAGTCAGAAAACTTTAAATCTAAAAGTATCAGATGTTAATGACAATCCGCCCAGGTTTCATAAGACTGTTTACACTGCATTTGTTACTGAAAATAATTCACCTGGTTTGTCCATATTTACTCTGAGTGCTCAAGATGATGACTGGAACCAGAACGCTCGTATTTCGTATCTTCTAGATGAAACTACAGTGGGTGGATCCCCTGTTTCTTCTTTTATATCAGTAAATGCTGACAGTGGAGTGGTACACGCGCTGCGCGTTTTTGACTATGAGCAAATGAAAAGTTTTAGTGTCTGTGTGAAAGCACAAGATGGAGGCTCTCCACCCCTCAGCACTAATGTGACTTTGGACATTATAATCCAAGATCAGAATGACAATGCTCCACAGGTTCTGTATCCAGTACAGACTGGCGGTTCAGTGGTGGCTGAGATTGTGCCTCGTGCTGCAGATGTTGGATATCTCGTCACTAAAGTGGTGGCTGTTGATGTGGACTCTGGACAGAATGCCTGGCTCTCCTATAAACTACAGAAAGCTAAAGACAGAGCGCTGTTTGAAGTGGGTTTACAGAATGGAGAAATAAGAACTGTGCGACAAGTGACTGATAAAGATGCTGTCAAACAGAAACTCACTGTTGTTGTGGAGGATAACGGACAGCCCTCTCGTTCAGCTGTGGTCTCCATTAACGTGGCGGTGGCTGACAGTTTTCCTGAAGTGCTGTCAGAGTTCACAGACTTTACGCATGAAAAACAATATAACGACAACCTGACTTTTTATTTAATTCTTGCACTGGCCGCTGTTTCTTTCCTATTTATCACTTGTGTGGTCGTGATAATATCAGTAAAGATCTACAGATGGAGACAATCTCGCTTCCTCTATCAGTCCAATCTGCCTGTTATTCCGTACTATCCACCGCATTACGCAGACACAGGAGTCACTGGAACTCTGCCGCACGGGTATAATTATGAAGTGTGCATGACTACTGACTCGAGGAAGAGTGACTGTAAGTTTTCTACACTCGGTGGACAGAGTGTGTTAGTGGTGGACCCGAGTTTCACTGAGACGATGCAGCGCGCAACGAAAGAAAACAACTTCTTAGAAGATCCAGAATTGCAAGAAATGGTAAGATCTTCTGTTCTCTAAAAGACTGAAATAATGTAATAACATGCAGTACATTTTGGCTTGTAAAAAAAAAGCCTTTTACATTATCTGTAACACTTTACCATAAGGTTTAATTCGTTAACATTAATTAATTAATGCATTCGCAACCATGAACTAAAAATAAATAGCATTTTTACAACATTTATTTATATAGTTAATTATTCATTTGTGTATATATTATACATTTCTAACATTGTAACATATTCTCAGGTTGTATGAATCAATGTTGGTTAAGGTGTTTTGAGCGAAAATTAATTTGCAATAAACAATAATATATTTGTTAATCAAATATGACCTAGATTAACAAATGTTGTATTGTTAACTGTTAGTTAATAACTAGTGCATTAGCTAGTGTTAACGAACGGAAGCTTTATTATCTTTAAAATAATAAAATGCGCCATTCATAACATTCTATCTGTAAAGGAGGTTATCTCATGTTACTAAGAATATTGATTATTTGTTTCTTTACTACTAAACGTAAAACAATATTAAAATGTATTATGAGAGAGTTGGAAGGTTGTTTGATTATATAGTTCTTTTGGGACATTTTATCCGGTTCTATTTTTGTTGAGATCAAAGTATGGAATACAATTCTAGTTCTGAGATATTTCAGTACTTTCATTGGTGTCGTTTCTCGTTCTCAACTCCAAGGGCCGCTGTTGATTTGTAGAAAAGCATGTAGGTGATATCCTGTGATTGGTGGAGCTGTGCTGATGCTGGTTAGGAGATTGTGAAGGAGACTAAAGAGAGTCGATGGAGGGACACAGTCACTGACTAACAGCAGCCGAGCTGAATTATTCGTGAATGTTTCGGTTGCTGAACATCATCTACGCTAAAGCCTGCAACATAAAAAAACTTAATTTAGAAAAATGTTTTTGATTTCAGCAAGTACTAAAATAATCCATTGTTCCCAATCGCGAGGACAGCCATTGGATGGTGTTTACTTATGGAGGGTTTTATTCATCATGGCCGTTTGCTTAATCTCAAACATAAACGCACAGATTCGTTACTCTGTTCTAGAGGAAATGAAGAAAGGATCTCTTATCGGAAATATAGCTAATGATCTTGGTCTGGATGTTCAAAGACTGCGTTCGGGTCGGGCTCGTATCGTGTCTGGCGACAGCACTGAATACGTAGAGCTGAAAACAGACAAAGGGATTTTGGTTGTGAAGGAGCGAATTGACCGAGAGCAGCTTTGCGCTGAAACCACTCCGTGCAGCTTCACATTTGAAATAATACTTGATAATCCAATGGAGCTACATCATGTTACGGTAGAAATATTGGATGTAAACGATCACTCACCAACATTTGCTAAGGATGAAATTAATCTTGAAATAAGTGAATCGGCTGCACCTGGAGCTCTTTTTTTACTTGGAGGCGCAGATGATCCTGATGTAGGTCTGAACGCACTACAACATTATACTATGTCACCTAATGATAAATTTATTCTTAAAGAAAACTCGCGCCCCGATGGAATCAGATATGCTGAAATGGTGCTTCAGAAACCTCTAGACAGAGAGCAGCATCCACGACTGTCTCTCATTCTCACAGCGGTCGACGGAGGAAACCCTCAAAGATCTGGTAATATGAAAATAGAAGTCACTGTACTAGATGCAAATGACAACGCGCCAGTGTTCAACCAGTCAGTTTACAGAGCAACGGTAAACGAAAATTCACCTAAAGGAACCTATATCACAATTGTTAATGCTAGTGATGCAGACAGTGGTGCAAATAGTTTGATTTCATACAGTTTTGCTAATTTTAAAGGGAACATAAATGACATTTTTAAAATCGATGGAAAAACAGGTGTTATAACACTAACTGGGCTTATTGATTACGAAAAAGCAAAAAAATACGAAATTGATATCGAAGCAAAAGACCAAGGCGGTTTAGGAAACTCGGCTAAAGTCATAGTTGATTTAATTGATGTAAATGATAATGCACCAGTTATCAGTGTTATGTCATTTTCAAGCCCAGTTACGGAAGACGCAACTGTTGGAACCACTGTGGCTATTTTCAGTGTCAAAGATCTAGATGCAGGAGACAATGGACACGTTGACTGTACAATTAATCAAAATATTCCATTTAAATTACAATCCTCGCTGCGGAATTATTACACTTTAGTGACTGATGCTGCTTTAGATCGTGAACGTGTGGCAGAATATAATATCACAATCACAGCTACAGATTCAGGTTCCCCTGCGCTTTCCAGTCAGAAAACTTTAAATCTGAAAGTTTCAGATGTTAATGACAATCCGCCCAGGTTTCATAAGACTGTTTACACTGCATTTGTTACTGAAAACAATTCACCTGGTTTATCCATATTTACTCTGAGTGCTAAAGATGAGGACTGGAACCAGAACGCTCGTATTTCGTATCTTCTAGATGAAACTACAGTGGATGGATCCCCTGTTTCTTCTTTTATATCAGTAAATGCTGACAGTGGAGTGGTACACGCGCTGCGCGGTTTTGACTATGAGCAAATGAAAAGTTTTAGTGTCTGTGTGAAAGCTCAAGATGGAGGCTCTCCACCCCTCAGCACTAATGTGACTTTGGACATTATAATCCAAGATCAGAATGACAACGCTCCTCAGGTTCTGTATCCAGTACAGACTGGCGGTTCAGTGGTGGCGGAGATTGTGCCTCGTGCTACAGATGTTGGATATCTCGTCACTAAAGTGGTGGCTGTTGATGTGGACTCTGGACAGAATGCCTGGCTCTCCTATAAACTACAGAAAGCTACAGACAGAGCGCTGTTTGAAGTGGGTTTACAGAATGGAGAAATAAGAACTGTGCGACAAGTGACTGATAAAGATGCTGTCAAACAGAAACTCACTGTTGTTGTGGAGGATAACGGACAGCCCTCTCGCTCAGTTGTGGTCTCCATTAACGTGGCAGTGGCTGACAGCTTTCCTGAAGTGTTGTCAGAGTTCACAGACTTTACGCATGAAAAACAATTTAACGACAACCTGACTTTTTATTTAGTTCTCGCACTGGCCGCTGTTTCTTTCCTTTTTATCACTTGTGTGGTCGTGATAATTTCAGTAAAGATCTACAGATGGAGACAATCTCGCTTCCTCTATCAGTCCAATCTGCCTGTTATTCCGTACTATCCACCGCATTACGCAGACACAGGAGTCACTGGAACTCTGCCGCACGGGTATAATTATGAAGTGTGCATGACGACTGACTCGAGGAAGAGTGACTGTAAGTTTTCTACACTCGGTGGTCAGAGTGTGTTAGTGGTGGACCCGAGTTTCACTGAGACGATGCAGCGAGCAAACCAGGAAAATAACTTTATAGAAGAAAACAGTCTTTCGGAATTGGTAAGATAAAGCCCTTTTTAAATGCTTTTCTCATAAATTGTTTTTTCTCTAATGGTATATTTGATGGCTAATCTCAAAGGCAATGCAAAAATGTGAAACAGTATGCTATCCGTTTAAGATGACACTGACTGTTTTCAGCACCACTGGACAGCGCCAAACGCAGAAATTATCTATATTTTTACCTTCTTTTGAGTTCAGTCAAATAAGTTTACAACAAATTATTATTATTATATTATTATTATTATTATTATTATTATTATTATTATTATAATTATTATTAATGATAATAAGCATAATTTAAATACTTTTTTGTTTCGACAAACCACTTGTGCTCTGCTCTTCTGTGATTTATCAGAAACAAATGAATGCAATTCAAAGATAAGGCTCATAGGGCCGCTGTTGATCAACGCAGCGTCGCTCTATATTTCTCAGACCCATACCCTCAAAATTCAGTGATGTCAGAGAACAGCGAACGAAAGCCTGATGACTAGAAACAATTATTTTTGTCGGATGTTCTGTAAATAGATATCCTCATCGTACAGTAGATTTTATGCTGGTTCTTACTTTCACATAATGTCTTTATTTTGTATTTAAATTAACCGATATTCAGGATCTGCAGAACAAAGGGAAAAAATGGTCAGCTCTGTAATGTGGCAGGCTGCGGCGTTTTATATTATTATGTTCCAATGTTCGGTGAGAGGGCAGATCAGCTACTCCATTCCAGAAGAAATGGCAAAAGGATCTATCGTCGGAAATATTTCCCAAGGTTTGGGTTTGGATTTAAAAAGACTGAAGTCAGGGAAAGCGCGCATATTTGCTGGAGACAACACCGAATTCGTCGGATTGAATAATGAGAGGGGGATACTTCTCACCGAGGAAAAAATCGACCGCGAGGCTCTTTGTGCTAAAACGACTCCTTGCGCTTTACATCTTCAGCTGATTTTGGAAAATCCAATGGAATGGTACGATGTCACAGTGGAAATTACCGACATAAATGATAACGCTCCAATTTTTCTAAAAGGTGAGATTACATTTGAAATAAGCGAGTCAGCTGTAACCGGAGCCAGATTCATGTTGGAAAACGCGATTGATCTGGATGTTGGATCTAATTGTCATCTAAGCTATTCACTTAAACCGACAGATAATTTCGTATTAAGTTTGCAAAGTCAAACGGATAGTGACAGGAACATGGAGATGGTGCTACAAAAGGCTCTTGACCGTGAAAACAAAAAACAGTTATCTTTGTTGTTAACAGCAATGGATGGAGGAGAGCCTCAGTTGACCAGTACTGTGCGGATACATGTAACAGTGCTAGATATTAACGACAATCCCCCTGTGTTCAATCATAGGGTGTACAAAGCCACTCTTGCTGAAAATACACCTAAAGACACTTTTATCACGTTCGTCAGCGCTTCTGATGCAGATGAAGGTTCGAATGCGATTATAATGTACTATATGTCAGGCAATGGAGATGTAAATGATTTGTTCATGGTTGAGGCACGAAGCGGGGAAATATCCTTAAAAGGCTCAGCTGACTTTGAGAAAGCAAGTCATTATCTAATAAACATTCAAGCACGCGACCATGGAGGACTGTCTGATTCATGTAAAGTTATAATTGATCTCACAGATATGAATGATAACAAACCAATGATAAGTATCGTATCTATGTCAAATTCAATATCCGAGGAGTCTAGACCTGGCATGGTTGTTGCAATGTTAAACGTAAATGATCTTGACTCCGGATTGAATGGTCAGGTTCATTGCCACATAAATGACAATATTCCTTTTGCTATTGCGTCTTCCAGCAGTTTCTTCAGCTTGCAAACAGAGCAGGAACTGGACAGAGAGAGAGAAGCTGAGTACAATATCAGTGTAATATGTACTGATGAGGGAGTTCCCGCACTCTCCAGCAGTGTTTCTCTCCGTGTACAGATATCAGATGTGAATGACAATGCTCCTGTCTTTGAGAAAACTAACTATGAGGCCTCTGTGGTGGAGAATAACACACCTGGTCTCTCTATATTTTCAGTTAAAGCTAGTGATGCTGATTGGAATCAGAATGCTCGTGTTTCTTATATTCTAGAAGACAGCACTGTTAATGGAGTCTCTGTATCATCATATGTGTCAGTGCAACCTGACAGCGGACTGGTTACAGCTATGCGTTCTTTTGACTATGAGACACTGAAACATTTCCACTTCCGGGTAAAAGCGCAAGATGGAGGCTCTCCTCCACTCAGTAGTAACGTGACTGTGAAAATTACTATTCAAGATCAGAATGACAACGCTCCTCAGGTTCTGTATCCAGTACAGACTGGCGGTTCAGTTGTGGCTGAGATTGTGCCTCGTGCTGCAGATGTTGGATATCTCGTCACTAAAGTGGTGGCTGTTGATGTGGACTCTGGACAGAATGCCTGGCTCTCTTATAAACTACAGAAAGCTACAGACAGAGCGCTGTTTGAAGTGGGTTTACAGAATGGAGAAATAAGAACTGTGCGACAAGTGACTGATAAAGATGGTGTCAAACAGAAACTCACTGTTGTTGTGGAGGATAACGGACAGCCCTCTCGCTCAGCTGTGGTCTCCATTAACGTGGCTGTGGCTGATAGTTTTCCTGAAGTGCTGTCAGAGTTCACAGACTTTACGCATGAAAAACAATACAACGACAACTTGACTTTTTATTTAGTTCTTGCACTGGCCGCTGTTTCTTTCCTCTTTATCACTTGTGTGGTGGTAATAATATCAGTAAAGATCTACAGATGGAGACAATCTCGCTTCCTCTATCAGTCCAATCTGCCTGTTATTCCGTACTATCCACCGCATTACGCAGACACAGGAGTCACTGGAACTCTGCCGCACGGGTATAATTATGAAGTGTACATGACGACTGACTCGAGGAAGAGTGACTGTACGTTTTCTACACTCGGTGGACAGAGTGTTTTAGTGGTGGACCCGAGTTTCACTGAGACGATGCAGCATACAATCAAGAAAAATAACTCCATCGACGGTCTCGGGTCTACAGAATTGGTAAGAAAAGTTTGGTTAGGCCATTATTATTATTTTTATTTTAACTAAAAAAGTAATATAAGGCTAGCCAAGTAGACCATAAACAAATAAATAGGCTAAGAACACTTAAAGAAAGTGCAAGGTGTCTGGATTAATAACCTGAATGTAATTAAAATAAGTAATCAGTCACTGAATCTCTCAAAAACCTGCATACTATTGACTATCGAACTGAATATGACCTGCATTGTCTATTATGAAAATACTATATGTCTGAATATATACTGTATAATAACAACATGCTCACCTTACAAGTGCATATAGCATTAATATTTACACGAGCACTAACTTGTTCCATCTATGGTATAAAAGTAAAACAAAATTTACATTCTCACCATCGTCATGCCAACATAACCTGCACCCCTTAACCTGAACATGGACAGATACAAATCGATACTCGTACGAATAAGATCGTTAGAATTTATATGAATTTTCTACGAATTTGTAAAAACATAAAATAGTTATGGATTGGCATGAGACTCTGTAGGTTTTCTCTTATTCTATGACCAGTATCTCATAATGATAAGTTTCCACACGTTGGAAACAAAGCTCTTTTTGTTTATTGCTTGCCATGTTGCTTACTGCCAGGCTACAATTTTTGAAACTGTATCAAACAATAGCCTTTTGGTGCTGTTATATTCATAACTGCCATAGGTGCTGTTATATTCATATGTTTGTTTGACAAGGAACTGGAAAACTCGTCCATAATTGTTCTGGTGTGCATGACAACTGATTAGAGGAAGTGTGGCTGTACTTATGTTAACTTTGTGGAGCATAGAGATTAGACTGAGTTTTATTGGGATCATGCAATTTATCCCTGTACATTGTTGGAATTGTTGTATGATTCTTAGCTAAATGTATGCCAGAAGAGAGTGACCCTATGGTATTCTATGCATCCTAAGCCTACTCATTCTTTAGAATATTTTGGTCGTGGACAAAGAAGTGACTGAAATTATATATTGTGGTAATAGAAGAAATAATATAAAAAAAATACCAACAGCGTGTTATTTTTGATGTAGGTCTATATAGACAACATGTTCAGATTTGTTCAAGTGAGTTATCGAGAAAATAAAAACACAAGGTAACTTTGACACAGTTCAGCACCACTTGTGCTGAACAGCACCTTGTTAGATGAAGGGCGAATGTTAAAGAGGACTATGGTCTTTTTTATTGTGTTGTGCATTATAATTTTGCTCAAATTCTGACTGTTACAAACAAATTTCACTTATACTTTAAATGATCATTTGCACATCCAACCTGCATAATATATATTTTTTATTTAATCAGCAAAAAGTCCTGGAATAAAGTATGGCATTCTGCATATTATATTTGCAGTGTGATATAGGCCTAGAAAATAATATTCGTTGATAAAATGCTTCTAAGGTGTAAGGTTTTAATTTTGATATGCAGTTCATCATTTACACTCAGAGTGCCGCTGTTCGTCGACAAACAGGGGAGAAACAGTATTTCACAGACCCAGCCCCAGCATCACATAATATCACGGAGAAAAAAGAGCAGTATAGCTGACACCTTAAAAATTTTCCTACACGATGCTTCTATTCATATCTGGCCGTCGTGTACGGAGTTAATGTTTTCATTTGGAATTTCCTATATCTAAAGGATACACGGATCTATTGTTGAATTTTTTTAAACATCTGTGCAATTGAGACAATGCCTGATGCAATGATACAGCACTCGGTCCTGTTTTTGACGCTTCTGATTCACATAGCGCAAGGACAGGTCAGTTACTCCATTCCTGAAGAAATGTCAAAAGGATCGATGGTGGGAAACATTGCGCAGGATTTGGGCTTGGATTTACAACGTTTAAAGTCAGGAAAAGCGCGACTGTTTACAAGAGACAACACGGAATACATCGAACTGAACAGAAACACGGGATTGCTGCTTATCAGAGAGAAAATGGATCGCGAGTCTCTTTGTGCAAAAACAACTCCGTGTGCTTTGCATCTTCAAATGATTTTAGACAACCCGATGGAATTATACACGATTACAATTGAAATCACAGATATAAATGATAACGCTCCCAGTTTCCAGAAAAAGGACTTTAGATTTGAGATCAGCGAATCGGCGGTGGCTGGTGCTGGTTTTATGCTCGGTAGAGCTTTCGATCCGGATGTAGGAACAAATGGTCTTCAAAGTTACTCGCTGAAACCGACTGATAAATTCCGGCTTGAATTGCACAGCCAAGAAGATGGTAGTAAAAATGTCGAGATGATTTTACAAAGACCACTTGATAGAGAAACGCAAAGCTCATTTACTTTGTTGTTAGAAGCCTATGATGGAGGCGATCCAGTGCTCTCTGGCACTGTAAAGATACACATTACTGTGTTAGATAATAATGACAACGCTCCTGTGTTTACACAAAGGGTATATAAAACCACCATAACAGAAAATGCACTAAAGGATACTATATTAACAGTCGTCAGCGCGTCGGATGCAGACGAAGGATCTAACAGTGTGGTGACGTATTACATATCTGACACAATGGACAGTAATGTGGCCGACATGTTTCTTGTTAACGAACAAACTGGTGAACTTATATTAAATGGTGTAGTTGATTATGAAAAAGTGAGCCATTATGAGCTTAATATTCAGGCAAAAGATCAAGGAGGACTCTCTAACGCATGCAAAGTAATTATTGATGTTTTGGATATTAATGATAATTCCCCTAGTATTCAAATCCTGTCAAGTTCCCATTCAGTAACTGAAGGGTCCAAGTCTGGTACTGTTGTTGCAATGCTAAATGTTGATGATCTTGATTCAAGTGTAAATGGTCAGGTTCAGTGTTTCATAAGTGAGGATATTCCCTTTGCTATAACATCTCAGTCTAGCAGTTTCTTCAGCTTGCAAACAGAGCAGGAACTGGACAGAGAGAGAGAAGCTGAGTACAATATCAGCGTAATATGTACTGATGAGGGAGTTCCCGCGCTCTCCAGCAGTGTTTCTCTCCGTGTACAGATATCAGATGTGAATGACAATGCTCCTGTTTTTGAGAAAACTAACTATGACGCCTCTGTGGTGGAGAATAACACACCTGGTCTCTCTATATTTTCAGTTAAAGCTAGTGATGCTGATTGGAATCAGAATGCTCGTGTTTCTTATATTCTAGAAGACAGCACTGTTAATGGAGTCTCTGTATCATCATATGTTTCAGTGCAACCTGACAGCGGACTGGTTACAGCTATGCGCTCTTTTGACTATGAGACACTGAAACATTTCCACTTCCAGGTAAAAGCGCAAGATGGAGGCTCTCCTCCACTCAGTAGTAACGTGACTGTGAAAATTGCTATTCAAGATCAGAATGACAACGCTCCTCAGGTTCTGTATCCAGTACAGACTGGCGGTTCAGTGGTGGCTGAGATTGTGCCTCGTGCTGCAGATGTTGGATATCTCGTCACTAAAGTTGTGGCTGTTGATGTGGACTCTGGACAGAATGCCTGGCTCTCTTATAAACTACAGAAAGCTACAGACAGAGCGCTGTTTGAAGTGGGTTTACAGAATGGAGAAATAAGAACTGTGCGACAAGTGACTGATAAAGATGCTGTCAAACAGAAACTCACTGTTGTTGTGGAGGATAACGGACAGCCCTCTCGCTCAGCTGTGGTCTCCATTAACGTGGCTGTAGCTGATAGTTTTCCTGAAGTGTTGTCAGAGTTCACAGACTTTACGCATGAAAAACAATATAACGACAACCTGACTTTTTATTTAGTTCTCGCACTGGCTGCTGTTTCTTTCCTCTTTATCACTTGTGTGGTTGTGATAATATCAGTAAAGATCTACAGATGGAGACAATCTCGCTTCCTCTATCAGTCCAATCTGCCTGTTATTCCGTACTATCCACCGCATTACGCAGACACAGGAGTCACTGGAACTCTGCCGCACGGGTATAATTATGAAGTGTGCATGACGACTGACTCGAGGAAGAGTGACTGTAAGTTTTCTACACTCGGTGGACAGAGTGTGTTAGTGGTGGACCCGAGTTTCACTGAAACGATGCAGCGAGTAAACCAGGAAAATAACTCCATCGACGGTCTCGGGTCTACAGAATCGGTAAGAAAGTTTTGGTCAGACTATTAGTTTAACAAGTAATACAACGGCTAGCCGTTTTTATACAATTTTCTTTTCAGTATAAAGTTGACCGTAAATAAATATAGACTTACTCAGAGAACTCAAGGTGGTGCGTTAGCTATGAATGTATTATTTCCTGAAATTAATTAACAAAATACAAGTTAAATATTTATCACCGAGTCAGTAAAATTCCTGCATTATATCCAACCCGATCACAACACTGAAGTAAACACCGAACTGAATATTTCCTTTTGCCCTCCTCTATGTCTATTCCTGCAGACACATCACATCACATCATCATCATACACATCTTTTTAAGTCATTATGTTCAGAGTACCACCTTGTTATCGTGTAAAGTAAAACAAAGTGCACTTCCTCTTTCATGCTTTGTCCTGGTGCGAACACAAGCAAGTGATCTCAGTGTCAATGGTTTTTTTTTATAAACAATAATATCATTGTCTTCTTAATTCTAATACCTGCATCTTGCACTTAGAAAAGTTTCCAGGTGTTGAAAAATTTGGAATCGGTGTTTGATTCTCGCTGTGTTGCTTATTGCCAGGTCTGGTAGAAATCATCTGAAATTGTATCAAACATTATAGACAGGCGTAAAGGCTGTATAACTGCCATGGGTGCTGTTATATTTATATGTTTGTTGCAATGAAACTCAGCTCATTTTGTATCATTTTTAAGTGTGCTTGACAGGTGGTTTGAGGACGAATTAGGTCACACTGTTTAAGGCAGTGATGAACAAAGGCGTCACTGAGGCTATTGCATCGCGCTGAATCAGAAACAAAAATTGCTTGATGAAACTTCCCAGTGCCGTGGTATTTTTGTTGTGGGCTATGTAGCATTTGTTAAAATTTGTTCAAGTAGCCTAAATTATCAGTAATTATTACATGGAAACGAAAGGGAAATTTTACAACTTTCAGCACCGCTTTCGCTGAACAGCGCCTCTTTGGAAAAGTTCTAGGCTGCTAAAGAGAGGACTTTTGTCTTACTAATTTTGTAATGTACCTCCAAATATTATAATTTTGTTAATTTCATCGCTGGTTCCATATTGATTTATCCTTCAGATTTTCTTTTCTACTTCCAAAATATGTGCTTTATTTAATCAGCTGGGGTTTCCAAAAAACAGTTTTTAAGCACTGTGAAATGCGCCTAGAATATAATCAATTTGAAATGCATTTCCCAATTTACACTCAGAGGGCCGCTGTTCGTCGACAAACTGTGGAGAAACTGTGTATTTTACAGATCCACCCCAGCATCACAACATATCAGAGAGAAAGGACGAGAAGCTACCACCTCACAAAATTTGATCTTGCGCGGATTTTCTACAACACTAATTGTCGTGTACACGGATAACCCAAGCGAATGTACATGGTATTTTATATAGGCCTATATATTTAAAGGATACACTGATCGATTGTTGTATTGTTTTAACCATCTGTGCAATTGAGACAATGCCTGATGCAATGATACAGCATTCGGTGTTGTTTTTGAGTGTTCTGATTCACATAGCGCAAGGACAGGTCAGTTACTCCATTCCAGAAGAAATGGCAAAAGGATCGATGGTGGGAAACATTGCGCTGGATTTGGGCTTTGATTTACAACGACTGAAATCAGGGAAAGCGCGAATATATACAAGAGACAACACGGAATACATCGAACTGAACAGAAACACGGGATTGCTGCTTATCAGAGAGAAAATGGATCGTGAGTCCCTTTGTGCAAAAACAACTCCGTGTGCTTTGCATCTTCAGATGATTTTGGACAACCCGATGGAATTTTACACGATTACAATTGAAATCAGAGATATAAATGATAACGCTCCCAGTTTTCAGAAAAAGGACTTTAGATTTGAGATCAGCGAATCGGCGGTGGCTGGTGCTGGTTTTATGCTCGGTAGAGCTTTCGATCCGGATGTAGGAACAAATGGTCTTCAAAGTTACTCGCTGAAACCGACTGATAAATTCCGGCTTCAATTACACAATCAAGCAGATGGTAGTAAAAATGTCGAGATGATTTTACAAAGACCACTTGATAGAGAAACGCAAAGCTCATTTACTTTGTTGTTAGAAGCCTTTGATGGAGGCGATCCAGTGCTCTCTGGCACTGTAGAGATACACATTACTGTGTTAGATATTAATGATAACGCTCCTGTCTTTACACAAAAACAATATAAATCCACCATTTCAGAAAATGCACTAAAGGATACTACACTAACAGTCGTGAGCGCGTCGGATGCAGACGAAGGATCTAACAGTGTGGTGATGTATTACATATCTGACACAATGGACAGTAATGTGGCCGACATGTTTTTTGTTAATGAACAAACTGGTGAAGTCATGTTAAATAGTCTAGTTGATTATGAGAAAGTGAGCCATTATGAGCTTAATATTCAGGCAAAAGATCAAGGAGGACTCACTAACGCATGTAAAGTAATCATTGATGTGTTGGATATTAATGACAATTCACCTAGTATTAATATCGTGTCTAATTCCAATTCCATATCTGAAGGGTCCAAGTCTGGTACTGTTGTTGCAATGCTAAATGTTGATGATCTCGATTCAGGTGTAAATGGTCAGGTTCAGTGTTTCATAAGTGAGGATATTCCCTTTGCTATAACATCTCAGTCTAGCAGTTTCTTCAGCTTGCAAACAGAGCAGGAACTGGACAGAGAGAGAGAAGCTGAGTACAATATCAGTGTAATATGTACTGATGAGGGAGTTCCCGCACTCTCCAGCAGTGTTTCTCTCCGTGTGCAGATATCAGATGTGAATGACAATGCTCCTGTCTTTGAGAAAACTAACTATGAGGCCTCTGTGGTGGAGAATAACACACCTGGTCTCTCTATATTTTCAGTTAAAGCTAGTGATGCTGATTGGAATCAGAATGCTCGTGTTTCTTATATTCTAGAAGACAGCACTGTTAATGGAGTCTCTGTATCATCATATGTGTCAGTGCAACCTGACAGCGGACTGGTTACAGCTATGCGTTCTTTTGACTATGAGACACTGAAACATTTCCACTTCCGGGTAAAAGCGCAAGATGGAGGCTCTCCTCCGCTCAGTAATAACGTGACTGTGAAAATTACTATTCAAGATCAGAATGACAACGCTCCTCAGGTTCTGTATCCAGTACAGACTGGCAGTTCAGTTGTGGCTGAGATTGTGCCTCGTGCTGCAGATGTTGGATATCTCGTCACTAAAGTGGTGGCTGTTGATGTGGACTCTGGACAGAATGCCTGGCTCTCCTATAAACTACAGAAAGCTACAGACAGAGCGCTGTTTGAAGTGGGTTTACAGAATGGAGAAATAAGAACTGTGCGACAAGTGACTGATAAAGATGCTGTCAAACAGAAACTCACTGTTGTTGTGGAGGATAACGGACAGCCCTCTCGCTCAGCTGTGGTCTCCATTAACGTGGCTGTGGCTGACAGTTTTCCTGAAGTGCTGTCAGAGTTCACAGACTTTACGCATGAAAAACAATATAACGACAACCTGACTTTTTATTTAGTTCTCGCACTGGCTGCTGTTTCTTTCCTCTTTATCACTTGTGTGGTTGTGATAATATCAGTAAAGATCTACAGATGGAGACAATCTCGCTTCCTCTATCAGTCCAATCTGCCTGTTATTCCGTACTATCCACCGCATTACGCAGACACAGGAGTCACTGGAACTCTGCCGCACGGGTATAATTATGAAGTGTGCATGACGACTGACTCGAGGAAGAGTGACTGTAAGTTTTCTACACTCGGTGGACAGAGTGTTTTAGTGGTGGACCCGAGTTTCACTGAGACGATGCAGCATACAATCAAGAAAAATAACGATTTGGAAAGTGAATTTTCGACATTGGTAAGACAAATGCTTTATACTAAGTTACAAAACAAACCTGTTCACAGTGTACAGAATAATTAATGAAAATGATATCAAACATTAACTTAAACCATAATTAACAATATATATACAGTATATATCTACAGTATATATATATATATATATATATTTATATATATATATATATATATATATATATATATATATATATATATATATATATATATATATACTGTACACACACACATATATATATATATATATATATATATATATATATATATATATATATATATATACTGTACATATATACTGTATATATATTGTTAATTATGGTTTAAGTTAATGTTTGATATCATTTTATATATATCATTATATATATATATATATATATAAATTAGCACTATTATATATATATATATATATATATATATATATATATATATATATAATTATTATTATTAGTAGTAGTAGTATTATTTTTTGTCTCATTAAATGTTAATTTAGGCTACTTTCAGCACCACATATTGGACATCGACATAGTCATGCCAATTATTTAAATTAGACAGTAAATGGTTAAATGTTTTCCATCCATTTGCTAAATCAAATAATTTCTCCAGAAAATCTACATTTTTCAACATAATTTCTTCCAGTATTCTTGATTTTTTCCATAAACATTTTCAAAAACCCTTGTCTGCTATAGTTTTGCTGTGATTTTATTTGTAGTGCTTGGTTTAGACTCACAGGGCCGCTGTTTGTCAATGTAACACAGTAACTGTGTGTATTTTAAACCCAGCCCAATTTTCAGTGACAGGGGAAAAGGGGAAAGCTTTTGGATCGTTTATTATTTCCGAGTGTCTTCAAACGCGACATCATTTACTTTGTCCGATTCATAGGATTTGCATTTAACATTCTTCCATCAGAACACACCATTTGGAAATCGTTAAGATCGTTTTTATGGTTTGTTGGCGCTACCGAGAAAATGCTTGGTGTAGTGATGTGGTACTCGGTATTGTTTGCCTTCTTCCTGCTTCATTCGGCACGCGGACAGGTCAGTTACTCCATTCCAGAAGAAATGGCTAAAGGTTCCACTGTGGGAAACATCGCACAGGATTTGGGCTTGGATTTACTCAGATTGAGGTTAGGAAAAGCGCGCATATATACAGGGGACAATACTGAATACATTGGCCTCAATAAAGACACTGGCTTGCTGTTCATCAAAGAGAAAATGGATCGCGAGTCTCTTTGTGCAAAAACGACTCCGTGTGCTTTGCACCTTCAGCTGATTTTGGAAAACCCCATGGAATTATACACGATTACGATTGAAATTACAGATATAAACGACAATCCACCCACTTTTCAGAAAAAGCTAATTCAGTTTGAAATCAGCGAATCGGCTGTACCGGGCGCGAGATTCATGTTAGAGAGAGCCGTGGATGCGGATGTAGGAGTTAATGGTCTTCAAAGCTATTCTCTTAAACCAACTGATCATTTTGTCCTTGAACAGCAACTTAAAGCAAGTGGAGATAAAAACGTCGAGATGATTTTGCAAAGACCACTTGATAAAGAAAAGAAAGGAGTGGTTACGTTATTACTAACCGCCATTGACGGCGGTGATCCGCAGTTGTCTGGAACTGTTCAAGTACATGTTACTGTATTAGATGTCAATGATAATGCTCCTGTCTTTACGCAAAAGGACTATAAAGCCATATTGACTGAAAATGCAGCGAAAGGGACTAAACTGACCACAGTCAGTGCTACTGACGCAGACGAAGGACTTAATGGTCAGGTGACGTACTACATTTCAAGCACAGAAGATTTTGCGCGAAACATGTTTTTTATAGATCAGCATAGTGGTGAAATCACTTTAAATGACCTAGTCGACTTTGAAAAGGCAAGTCACTACCAGCTTGATATCCAGGCTAAAGATCAAGGGGGGCTTTCTGATTCCTGTAAGCTGATTATTGATGTGCTGGACATTAATGATAACAAACCAGTGATAAACTTACTCTCTATGTCAAACTCAGTGTCTGAGGACTCCACACCAGGCACAGTTGTTGCTATGATGAAAGTAGATGATGCAGACTCAGGTGTTAATGGCCAGATTCACTGTATCATAAATGACAATATTCCATTTGCTCTTACATCATCATCATCCAGCAATTTCATCAGTCTGCGTATAGAGCAGCAGCTGGACAGAGAAAAAGATGCTGAATACAATATCAGTGTCACATGCTCTGATCAGGGGGTGCCTGTGCTCTCCAGCAGCGCCTCTCTGTCTCTTCAGATATCAGATGTGAATGACAATGCTCCTGTCTTTGAGAAAACTAACTATGAGGCCTCTGTGGTGGAGAATAACACACCTGGTCTCTCTATATTTTCAGTTAAAGCTAGTGATGCTGATTGGAATCAGAATGCTCGTGTTTCATATATTCTAGAAGACAGCATTGTTAATGGAGTCTCTGTTTCATCATATGTGTCAGTGCAACCTGACAGCGGACTGGTTACAGCTATGCGTTCTTTTGACTATGAGACACTGAAACATTTCCACTTCCGGGTAAAAGCGCAAGATGGAGGTTCTCCTCCACTCAGTAGTAACGTGACTGTGAAAATTACTATTCAAGATCAGAATGACAACGCTCCTCAGGTTCTGTATCCAGTACAGACTGGCGGTTCAGTGGTGGCTGAGATTGTGCCTCGTGCTGCAGATGTTGGATATCTCGTCACTAAAGTGGTGGCTGTTGATGTGGACTCTGGACAGAATTCCTGGCTCTCCTATAAACTACAGAAAGCTACAGACAGAGCGCTGTTTGAAGTGGGTTTACAGAATGGAGAAATAAGAACTGTGCGACAAGTGACTGATAAAGATGCTGTCAAACAGAAACTCACTGTTGTTGTGGAGGATAACGGACAGCCCTCTCGCTCAGCTGTGGTCTCCCTTAACGTGGCTGTGGCTGATAGTTTTCCTGAAGTGTTGTCAGAGTTCACAGACTTTACGCATGAAAAACAATATAACGACAACCTGACTTTTTATTTAGTTCTCGCACTGGCCGCTGTTTCTTTCCTCTTTATCACTTGTGTGGTTGTGATAATATCAGTAAAGATCTACAGATGGAGACAATCTCGCTTCCTCTATCAGTCCAATCTGCCTGTTATTCCGTACTATCCACCGCATTACGCAGACACAGGAGTCACTGGAACTCTGCCGCACGGGTATAATTATGAAGTGTGCATGACGACTGACTCGAGGAAGAGTGACTGTAAGTTTTCTACACTCGGTGGACAGAGTGTGTTAGTGGTGGACCCGAGTTTCACTGAGACGATGCAGCATACTATCAAGAAAAATAACGATATGGAAAGTGAATTTTCGACATCGGTAAGAAAAATGCTTTATACTTTACAAGAAAAAAAAAAACATAACCCTAGTGTATGTAATGATTAATGAAAATTATATCAAACATTTGTTTTAATCAATATTAACTATATATATATATATATATATATATATATATATATATATATATATATATATGTGTGTGTGTGTGTGTGTGTGTGTGTGTGTGTGTGTGTGTGTGTGTTGTTGTTGTCTTATTAAAATGTTAATTTAGGCTACTTTCAGCACCACATCTTGGACAGCGACATATAGTCATGATAGTTATTTGAATTAGACAGTAAACGGGTAAATGTTTTTCTTCCATCTGAAATCAAAGCATTTCTCCAGAAAATCTTTTTTTTTTTTTTTTACAACATCATTACTACCACTAATCCTGATTTTTGTTTTCATTAACATTTTTAAAAACCCTTGCCTGCTACAGGTTTGCTGTGTTTTTTTTTTTTTTTTTTTTTTGTTTTTTTGTAGTGCTTGGTTTAGACTCACAGGGCCGCTGTTTGTCAACGTAACACAGTAACTGTGTATTTTAAACCCAGCCCCATTTTCAGTGAGAGAGGGAAAGGGGAAAGCTTTTGGAACGTTTATTATTTCCGAGTGTATTGAAACAAACGCAGACATCATTTACTTTGTCCGATTCATAGGGTTTGCATTTAACATTCTTCCATTAGAACACACCATTTTGAAATCGTTAAGATCGTTTTTATGGTTTGTTGGCGCTACAGAGAAAATGCTTGGTGTAGTGATGTGGTACTCGGTATTGTTTGCCTTCTTCCTGCTTCATTCGGCACGCGGACAGGTCAGTTACTCCATTCCAGAAGAAATGGCTAAAGGTTCCACTGTGGGAAACATCGCACAGGATTTGGGCTTGGTTTACTCAGATTGAGGTTAGGAAAAGCGCGCATATATACAGGGGACAATACTGAATACATTGGCCTCAATAAAGACACTGGCTTGCTGTTCATCAAAGAGAAAATGGATCGCGAGTCTCTTTGTGTGAAAACGACTCCGTGTGCTTTGCACCTTCAGCTGATTTTGGAAAACCCCATGGAATTATACACGATTACGATTGAAATCACGGATAGAAACGACAATCCACCCACTTTCCAGAAAAGGCGAATTCAGTTTGAAATCAGCGAATCGGCTGTACCGGGCGCGAGATTCATGTTAGAGAGAGCCGTGGATGCGGATGTAGGAGTTAACGATCTTCAAAGCTATTCTCTTAAACCAACTGATCATTTTGTCCTTGAACTGCCCAGTCAACTAGGCGGAGATAAAAACGTCGAAATGGTTTTGCAAAGACCTCTTGATAGAGAAAAGAAAGGAGTGGTTACGTTATTACTAACCGCCATTGACGGCGGTGATCCGCAGTTGTCTGGAACTGTTCAAATAGATGTCACTGTACTTGATGCTAATGATAATTCTCCCATATTTACGCAAAAAGTATATAAAGCCACATTGACTGAAAATGCAGCGAAAGGGACTAAACTGACCACAGTCAGTGCTACTGACGCAGACGAAGGATCTTACGGTCAGGTGACGTATTACATTGCAAGCACAGAAGAGATCGTGCGAAAAATGTTTATTATTGATCAGCATAGTGGTGAAGTCACTTTAAATGGCTTAATCGACTTTGAAAAGGCAAGTCACTACCAGCTTGATATCCAGGCTAAAGATCAAGGGGGGCTTTCTGATTCCTGTAAGCTGATTATTGATGTGCTGGACATTAATGATAACAAACCAGTGATAAACTTACTCTCTATGTCAAACTCAGTGTCTGAGGACTCCACACCAGGCACAGTTGTTGCTATGATGAAAGTAGATGATGCAGACTCAGGTGTTAATGGCCAGATTCACTGTATCATAAATGACAATATTCCATTTGCCCTTACATCATCATCATCCAGCAATTTCATCAGTCTGCGTATAGAGCAGCAGCTGGACAGAGAAAAAGATGCTGAATACAATATCAGTGTCACATGCTCTGATCAGGGGGTGCCTGTGCTCTCCAGCAGCGCCTCTCTGTCTCTTCAGATATCAGATGTGAATGACAATGCTCCTGTCTTTGAGAAAACTAACTATGAGGCCTCTGTGGTGGAGAATAACACACCTGGTCTCTCTATATTTTCAGTTAAAGCTAGTGATGCTGATTGGAATCAGAATGCTTGTGTTTCTTATATTCTAGAAGACAGCACTGTTAATGGAGTCTCTGTCTCATCATATGTGTCAGTGCAACCTGACAGCGGACTGGTTACAGCTATGCGCTCTTTTGACTATGAGACACTGAAACATTTCCACTTCCGGGTAAAAGCGCAAGATGGAGGTTCTCCTCCACTCAGTAATAACGTGACTGTGAAAATTACTATTCAAGATCAGAATGACAACGCTCCTCAGGTCCTGTATCCAGTACAGACTGGCGGTTCAGTGGTGGCTGAGATTGTGCCTCGTGCTGCAGATGTTGGATATCTCGTCACTAAAGTGGTGGCTGTTGATGTGGACTCTGGACAGAATGCCTGGCTCTCCTATAAACTACAGAAAGCTGCAGACAGAGCGCTGTTTGAAGTGGGTTTACAGAATGGAGAAATAAGAACTGTGCGACAAGTGACTGATAAAGATGCTGTCAAACAGAAACTCACTGTTATTGTGGAGGATAACGGACAGCCCTCTCGCTCAGCTGTGGTCTCCATTAACGTGGCTGTGGCTGACAGTTTTCCTGAAGTGCTGTCAGAGTTCACAGACTTTACGCATGAAAAACAATATAACGACAACCTGACTTTTTATTTAGTCTTGGCTCTTGCTGTGGTTTCCCTGCTCTTCATAGTCTCGATTATTTCAATCATCTCAGTGAAAATCTACAGATGGAGGCAGAATAAGTTATTTTATAAATCAGGGGCAAATCTACCTGTAATTCCATATTACCCTCCAGTCTACGCAGATGGCACATTACAGCATGTGTATAACTATGAAATGTGCGGGACCACTGATTCAAGGATGAGTGACGTGAAGTTTGTCAAGCCCTACAGTCAGAACACACTGGTGAGCCAGAGTCATTTGGGGACAGTTCAGAGAGAAAAGAAGGAGCAGGAGGTTGATGACCTGACTTTAGAGGTGAGACCTTGTTTGATGTTTTAAAATCATCTCATCCGATTTCAAATGGAAAAAAATACAATAAAACAGTATTTTTATTGTGCTTTGTGTCTCAAACTCGGATATACAGTAAGTTCGCCAAGTTTATGTATTACAAATAGTGCTGGGCAACGATTACAATTTTTAATCGCGATTAATCGCATGATTCTCTTGCGATTAATCGCGATTAATCGCATTGTTATGCGCAAAATTGAATAATGACTTCTAAAGTAGTGTATTGCGCACTTTTGATTTAAATGTACTGCTATATACACAAAAGTGCAATAACTTTAAACAAATAAGGTGCTTTTATACCAGCAGTATTCCCTTTACACAGTAATCTCAAATCTCAACTTAAACATTAATGCAATCGAATCAAATATTTAAACAAAGCTATTTGCCACTGCCAGGGCATTAACTTTTATCTAGTTTGTTAAAAGGAGTCTAGTTTTCTTGTTTTTTTTTCTGAACAGGTATCAACAGGTATCTTTTATCAGGGAGCAGCAGAAACAGTCTATGTAGTAGTCAGAGGTCATGATCACTACTACAGATATAAGTTGACCAACGTTACTTATAGTAGCTTAGGTTTGGTCATGCCATGGTTTCCCACGTAAGACTACATTAAACAGAGTAAAAAAACAATTTATATTTTATACTCACGCCGTAGCTGTGTAGCGCGCGTACACTTCGGCGTACCCTGACGTGCACCTCTCCAAAAATGTAACGTCAATTCTACGCGTACCGCAAGCGCTGTGATTGCTAGAACCGCTCCCCGGGTTTCACATGCTCCCTCTGCATGTGTAATTGCGCGTCAACGCGGACAACGACGCAGAGATATAAATGAAAACCAACGCGTAGTCTATAGCGTATAGTCTTCGGCGTAAGTCCGACGCAGAAGTATAAATCAGCCAAGAGTGAGGTGTAGTGGTCGAGCACAAGGTGCAGCGACAAGCGGGTGCGTTCCTGTGAAACTGTTGCGGTCATGCTCGCCTCACGCACGCGCCCGCCCCCGCTCGTTGCCGAAGTTGAATTGTCTATAACTTTTTATAAAGGACGCGCAGCACAAATCATTAGAAGAGAGACTGATCCTCGGCTCGCTGTTAGTGAGTTTCCAGAATCTAAATAGTTATTATCTATAGGGTTTATAGGTACTATCCATAGAGCGCCTGTCATTCACTCGCGGAGCGCAACCCTTTAACTGTTCACCAGAGAGAACCTGCCTCTCTCCACTGCTTGTTTGGGTGGGTTATTTGCTGCCTGACAAACATCCCACCCCTCCTGTGATCATGGTTTGACTGTTGGCCTATGTGTATTCAGAGCCAGTGAGCAACGGGCTTTCAAAATAATAATAATAAAAAACTGCGTTAACGTGCGATAAAAAAATTGTCGGCATTAATTAATAAATGCGTTAACGCGATAATAACGCGTTAACTTGCCCAGCCCTAATTACAAATTAAAGTTGATGTTTTTTTCTTGATTTATATCTAATTTAAATACTCAGAATTTGAGTAAAAATAATTTAATAAATATGTACAAATATATTACGTTGATATTAAGTTTGAATGTGCTGTTCACTCTGACAGTTGTGTCAATTTAGTCACTTATACAGTGGCCCTAAAATGTATTTGGACATTAAACCATAATTCTAAATGTACTGCATTTGCCTAATATAAAATAATACCAAAGTGGCATTTACTTTAAAGAAATATAGCACAACCACAATTTTTAATAAAAACATTTCATAAAGTGAAAGTTTCTTAGGTTTAAAAATATGAACCAATAAATAATGGCTTTAATATCAGTTAAAAACAATTTTAAAAAGTGTCTCAGAAAAGTAAACTTAGTTCTGAGGAAAGCTCTACTATCATTTGCTTGCATATTCCATATGTATAGGTACACCGTCTCATTTTGTGCAGTCTTTGTGAGCCCAGTATAATTAAATGTGGAAAGTCATGTTACAGTCTTTTTAAAAACATGTATAGCCTAGGTGATTTCTTTTTAAAGTAGATGTTACATAAATGAAAGAGGGAGATATGTTGAATCAGGTGATATGTATTTTGGCATTTAATAAGCATTTGATCACCAATCAAATTGTAAACCAAAACTGAAAAGTTGATTTTCTTACCTACGTAAATACTTCTTTCATTTATTTATTTATTTATTTTTATTTTTTACTACACACAGCCTTATAACTTCCACTGTCACCTTAGGAACGTCATGGTCATGTATAAAGATTTCTCCCTTGTACATAAGTTACAATTGGTTAAACTCAAATCTCTCTCCCAGTCTCCGATATTTGTGAGGCTCTCCGACATGTGAAGCATTTGTCACAACCCCCTCTGTCCCCTATAACAGAGGACAACAATTTTATTTATTTATTTAATTTGAGCCATGTTACACAACAGAGCGCATAACTTTATGCTTTTTAACTCTTTGAAGTCTTTGATTGTATTTTTGATTAAGTGGCAATTATGTAGTGCTGGATTTAGGACTCTAAGTGCCGCTGTTCAACCTCTGTAGTATTTTTTGGTTTGTGCTTGTATCCCTCCTTTTAACAAAACCCAAAGCAGAGGCATAATTCAGATAGCGTCAACAACTAACATTGGATGCTACATAACAGACCACCAATCGAGTTAAAATTGCATGGTCTCCGGATTCTTTAACCCGAACGAAGACGGAATTTGCTGTAAACATAACTGACCATAGGCTACATTTTGCTTTTTTGGATGCTTCTGCTCGATCTTTGTTCAAAAATGGAGTCGGGAGGAAAAGGCTGGCTACATGGGTCGCTATTCTTCTATACAGTATACGCGTTGGCTTTATTTTCCTCTTGTGTGACAGGACAGATTCTTTATTCTATACCTGAGGAAATGCCAGTGGGCTCGTTTGTTGGAAATATTGCCTCCGACCTTGGGCTTGAGCCGAAGAGACTGATTTCAGGAAAAGCGCGTGTTTTCACGGCAGACAGCAGTGAGTACATTGGACTGGACAAGGAGAACGGGCATCTGGTTGTTAAGAATAAAATTGACAGAGAAGAGCTTTGTGGAGAGATATCAGCTTGTAGTGTCAGTTTTGATGTCATTTTTGATAATCCGATGGAGCTTTATAGAGTGACCGTTGACATACAGGACATCAATGACAACAGCCCTGTCTTTCCGAAATCTAAAATTGAACAAGAAATCAGCGAATTAGCGGTACTGGGTGCACGCTTTCCTTTAGAGAGCGCAATAGATCCAGACGTGGGAGTGAACACGCTACAGAAATATACACTTCAGCCCACCGATCATTTTAAACTACATATTCAGAATAGTGAGGATGGCAGTAAAAACGTCGAGATGGTTCTTCATTCTGCCCTAGATAGAGAAAAGAAAAAGCATCACAACTTAATTCTGACGGCTTTTGATGGTGGAAAACGTCTCAGGTTACGACTGTAACCTATGTTCCCTGAGAACAGGGAACGAGACAATACGTCAACGACGTTATGGGGAACGCCTCAGGCGTGACAGGTGTCTGAAATCACTATCAAATCACGTCAATCATATTGACCGGCGACAGCCCGTGAATCATTAGCGTGAATGATTAACGTGTGACCTGGAAGTATAAAAGGGCGCCTTGCAAACATGACAAATCACCTTATCGTCTGAAGGGACTGTACGGTAGGCAAGCCCCGAGGCATGGCAGGGAGACGTATTGTCTCGTTCCCTGTTCTCAGGGAACATAGGTTACAGTCGTAACCTGAGACGTTCCCTTTCGAAGGGAACTCAACAATACGTCAACGACGTTATGGGGAACGATATACCAACTCCGCCATGCTAAGGGGAGTGCATGCCAAGTGGCAGTGACAACTGTCAGAACCAGCAACTTCAAATGAAACGCTAGAACCACTCACCCTCAGGTCACACTGGGCTGTCAGTGACAGCATTCCCTACGGTCATAGCCCAAGCTACAGCCTCACAGAAAAACCTTCATAAAATGGTTAAATGAAAGGTCTACCTGGGCCGGCTCCGGGCCTGGAACCACAGCTTCCAATTAGAAGGGGTCCCTTCTAGGGAATGTGGCTAGGGAACCCGAAGGAACCCCAGCCAGTCACTATTCAGGGGAACGTACTCACCCCGAAATGCCACCAGGACGGCCTGACCTGGCGTCAGTACATAGACACTTAGTCTGGCCAAATCCTGTCTGTCTGAAGACAGAGCCTCTGGACAACAAAGCCTTAAGTAAGGCATCCAACCCGAGGGACTGCGAAGCTGGCAGTGAACCCTCGGCCCGGATCTCGGAGACGGGATATCCCGGAGAGTATGACTCAGCATAGTGCTTTCCAACCCTTGCTAGCAAGAGGAGTTTCTCTACTCGATCCACGGATCAACCCAGTGTCTGAGTTTCAAACCACTGAGGAGGCCTGTGAAGGCCTAAGGGCTGATCTAACTGGGAGGCCTCACGAGAGGCCTACGACCGTCTGACCAGACTCAGGAAGCCGCATGCTCATAGAGACCCTCGGTTAGGGGAGCACAGGTCTGCCTGGTAGGCGAACCAGGCTGTAGGCAGAAAAAGTTCCGAGAGGGAACCAATAGCAGAGAATGAACACTTTAGCGAGCCAGGGCGCAAGCTCGCCTTCAGAAGCTGCCTATTAAGGCTAGCTGAAACTGATAGCAAGAGACCACTAGCTTCATAAACCCAGCACCACTAGGGAACGTTACAGGGAGGCCCGGAGAGGCCTACTACCTGATAGCCAACGTAAGTGGGAATTCACCTTCAGGGAGGCCCGTGAGGCCTACTACCTGATAACCACAGTAAGTGGGGTGCTCACCTTCAGGGAGGCCCAGAGAGGCCTACTACCTGAAAACCACAGTATGTGGGGTGCTCACCTTCAGAGAGGCCAAGAGAGGCCTACTACCTGATAACCACAGTACGTGGGAACTCACCTTCAGGGAGGCCCGGTGAGACCTGCTACCTTACAACCACAGTATGTGGGGAGCTCACCTTCAGGGAGGCCTGGTGAGGCCTGCTACCTTACAACCACAGTATGTGGGGAGCTCACCTTCAGGGAGGCCTGGTGAGGCCTGCTACCTTACAACCACAGTATGTGGGGAGCTCACCTTCAGGGAGGCCCGGAGAGGCCTGCTACCTTACAACCACAGTATGTGGGGAGCTCACCTTCAGGGAGGCCTGGTGAGGCCTACTACCCAAACGTACTCATCCAAGAAGGCCTGGAGGAGCCTACTACCTGATAATCACAGCATGTGGGAACTCACCTTCAGGGAGGCCTGGTGAGGCCTACTACCTGACCGTTCTCATTCAAGGAGGCCTGGAGGAGCCTACTACCTGATAATCACAGCATGTGGGAACTCACCTCCAGGGAGGCCTGGTGAGGCCTACTACCTGACAGACAAAATATTTGGGAGCTCACATTCAGGGAGGCCCAGAGCGGCCTACTACCTGACAGCCACAATATTTGGGAGCTCACATTCAGGGAGGCCCAGAGAGGCCTACTACCTGATAGCCAACGTAAGTGGGAATTCGCCTTCAGGGCGGCCGGGTGAGGCCTACTACCTGATAACCATCTTAAGTGGGAATTCACCTTCAGGGAGGCCTGAGTGGCCTACTACCTGAAAACCACTGGTAGCTTCGAGCCCTGAGTCCGGGTGATAGTATAAGGTGGCCTGCTAAGGCCAGCCAGCTGGGGACTCGCCTATCAGGGAGGCCTGGTCGGGCCTACTAGCTAATAGCAAGTCATATTCTGCCATAAAGTACACTGTTGGGAACCATACCACACAAGCATAATTTACTAATGGGCTTCCAGTAGCGCTATAAGGTATGTCCCACAATGTTGGGACTCACCTCCGAGGAGGCCTGTTTAAAGGCCTACTACCCATCAGTGAGTCAACTGCCCGAACCACCAAGGCCAACCACGTAAAGTGAGCTGGCCTACAGTGCCCTCTAGGGGGCTGTCCAATCAAGGAGGCCTGCTGAGGCCTACTACCTAATGGCGCAGCCTTCGTTGGCAGAAAAGCTGTTTACACAGCGCCTACAGCATCCTGGTGCCTAATCACATTGCCCATGGCAGTGTACTCCGCAAGAAAGCTAGCACCCTCAAAACAAGGGGAGTACAACATACGCCACTCTGCCTCAACGGAGGCCCCAGTTAGTCAGGGGCCTACCATCTATGCATGGGCGTCAGCTCAGGGCAATGCTCTGGATTCAGGGGAGCGTACTTCGACCAAAGAAGAAGTGAAGCTCACTTCATACTCGACCCGAGCCATAGTGGTGCGAGGTAGGATAAAACAGAACTGGGAGTGAAGTGCTCAGACCTACCCTGTATCACAGGGGGATACTCACACCTCACCCTGAGGTTACCACGGTGCGGGCCTGCCAGCGGCTCTAGGGGTGACAGAAATTTATCTGTGCCCAACCTAGGGGAGTGGGGCTTGAATGAAAGCCAACCACCTACAACCTAGTGCTCGAGCAGTAGCTCAGCGAGGTGAGTGAAGCCTAAACTGGCGGCCTAAATCCGTAGGCCAGTTCTGCATGGCAGGGTCGGGCAGGAAACCCAGTCTTCTTCGTGAAGCGAAAGACGGCCTAACCCTGCTCAATAAAGACATAAATACCACGGAGGCCTGTTTGAGGCCTACCATGTCCTTACAAACCATCCTTTGCACCACGCTGCATTACTCTAGTCACCCCAGAATGCAGAGAAGGGGGCGGGCCTTGGCCTAACGACTCCCATGGGAGGAGGCTGTTTATACAGGGATGCTACAAACCTACATTCACAAAGTGAAGGTTCAGAGGAAGCAATGCTAAATTTTTAGCAGAGCGCCTTTATTATCCCTGGCACAGCCTAGGCCAGCTACAGAGGCGGCCCTGGTGAGGGCCAGCCTGCAGGCATAGATCTATCTGAGGGCTCGGAGGAGCCACAGCCTTACTAAAGAATATAGTCTGTATTATTCCATACAAAGGCTGTAGATCGCTCAGCCTAATGAAAACCCAAACAGAGCTCAAGGGGCGAAATACTCAGTCGAAGTCAAACGGACCCGTGGGCCGGACATAAGATCTATCTGAAGCTCTAGCGTCAGTCAACACTCTAAGTAACAAATTCTAAGAGAGAGACCAACTACTCTACCCTGAGGTGGCTAACAGCCCGAAGGCTAACATAGTTATCGTTCTGGCCACCTAATGGGGAACTTCAGGGCCCTAATAATCCAGGAAACTCTCTTACTTTATTACCTGATGACATGGCAAATGATATGACCCCATAGCTCTATACAGGGAACGAGGTCTGTAGAGAGATACATTTCGGAATTTTAATTCACAAAAATTTAGTCTTGAAAAGACCAGTCAGCTCACCTGCGGCATGCGGAGTGAAGACTCGCCAGATAGTTCTTTATGAACCTGGGGTCCCCACTTTACATGCCTGAAAGAGGCGTTTCTACTAACCAAGCCTAGGCGGGCCATTGGAACATCGTTCTTATCACAGGCCCAGCCCCAGGCCTGATGTAATGAACGTCTGGGGAGTCAGAAGAGAGGAGAGGGCTGGATTTCTTTTTAATGAAGCCCTCCGGGGAGATTATCCATCAGCGACGCTGTATGCGCTTGTGCTGGATAACCTCCCTCAGATCCCTCTTCTTGCGGGAGTCACGCCTTTTCTGCGCCCTGTTCCTCCACGGAGGGGGCGCACGAGAGGCGACACTGGCTCTCTGGCCCTGTCTACGGTCCTCAGACCGTGAAAGGCCAGGCCCTCCCGCCTGCCTGGGCGTGGAACCGGATCTCAGCGGTATGCAGGTCCTAAAAGCAGCTGAGCGCGCCTTCGCCTCCCTGAACTTCCCAAACACCGCCTCCACGGAGGGGCCAAAGAGTTCAGAGGGCGAAACCGACGAATCGAGGAGAAAGGCCTTCTCTTTCTCCTCAACGTCGGCCAGGTTTAACCAAAGCTGTCTCTCCGTGGCCACCATCGCCGCCATCGACCGACTGATCGTGGCAGCAGTCTGTTTGGTGGCCCGGAGCGCAAGAACCGTGGTTCGGCGCGGCTCAGTAACCGCCTCAGGGGACATCCCTGCCCCCTGGTCGAGATCCTGCAGCAGGTCGGCCTGGTATGCCTGCAGCACCGCCATGGTGTGCAGGGAAGCACCAGCCTGAACTGCTGCCGTGTATGCTCTGCCATTCAAACGCGCTTTTGTCTTTAGCGGTTTGGATGGCAGAAATGGAGCTCTCAGTGTCGACGCCTGCCCAGACACGAGATAGTTCGCAAACGACTCGTCAAATGGGCGGCATCGACACATACCCATGCTATGCGATCCCCTCAACATCAGCGAAATTAACCCGCTGATGTCAGTGAATACTGGCAGAGTATGGGCTCTTCCATGCCCTCTAGATCTCTGTGTGAAGATCAGGAAGGAATGGAAGGCTCACCTGAGCTGGTGGTGTATGGCCGGGGAGAAACCGATCGCCGAGCCTACCGCGAGCGGTCTCTCCTCTAGCGCGTTGCCATGGCAGCTACAGCCTGTTGGCGGCGGGCTCCACAACATCCACCAGACCTGCATACACGGGGCAGGGTGGCTGAGAGGGTTCTGGATCTACCTGATTATAAACCTCCTCAGCCATCTCCTGCTTGTCCTGAAGAGCAGCAACTGCAGGAAACTGTCGGTGAAAAATCCTCAACATCGACCTGCAGTTTGCCCTCATCAGCCGTCGAATCATCTGAGAGGTTTACAGCACTCTCAAGATGACCGACGAGCTCTATCTGGAAGCCCATGATGCAAGTCGCCGCTCTGCCTCGGCACGAGCGGGACCACGAGGACCAGACGTTGAACCCCCTTCACTCGAGAAGAGGGCCAGACGAGAGCGGAGCGTTTTAAGAGAAAAACGCTCACAGTTCACACAGAGGATTCCCTCGAGAACCTCCCGTGCGTGCTCTTCTCCCAGGCAGGAAAAGCACACTCGTGTGCTGTACATTTAATTTTCTTACCGTTTCATTGAGTTGCGTTTTCAAACAGACAGTCCCTGAAGACGATGAGATGATTTGTCATGTTTGCAAGGTGCCCTTTTATACCTCCAGGTCGCACGTTAATCATTCACGCTAATGATTCACGGGCTGTCGCCGGTCAATATGATTGACGTGATTTGATAGTGATTTCAGACACCTGTCACGCCTGAGGCGTTCCCCTTAACGTCGTTGACGTATTGTTGAGTTCCCTTCGAAAGGGAACCACAAAGGTCTGCAACTGTACAGATTAATATTATTGTTCTCGATGTCAATGACAATGCGCCTGTGTTTAGCCAGTCGTCTTATAAAACATCAGTTGTTGAAAATGCTCCTAAAAGCACAATCGTAAAAAAAGTAGGTGCGACAGACGCTGATGAGTCTAGTCACGGCATTCAGTACTATTTTGAGCACGCGACATCTGCGGTAAAAGCTTTGTTCTCCATTGATGCGGATTCTGGTGAGGTTAAAGTCATAGGTGATATAGATTATGAAAAACACAAGCAGTTTAAAATCAAAGTCAAAGCTAAAGATCACGGAGGTTTAGTTTAAAGATCTCCTATAAACTACAGAAAGCTACAGACAGAGAGCTGTTTGAAGTGGGTTTACAGAATGGAGAAATAAGAACTGTGCGACAAGTGACTGATAAAGATGCTGTCAATCAGAAACTCACTGTTGTTGTGGAGGATAACGGACAGCCCTCTCGCTCAGCTGTGGTCTCCATTAACGTGGCAGTGGCTGACAGCTTTCCTGAAGTGCTGTCAGAGTTTACAGACTTTACGCATGAAAAACAATATAACGACAACCTGACTTTTTATTTAGTCTTGGCTCTTGCTGTGGTCTCCCTGCTCTTCATAGTCTCGATTATTTCAATCATCTCAGTGAAAATCTACAGATGGAGGCAGAATAAGTTATTTTATAAATCAGGGGCAAATTTACCTGTAATTCCATATTACCCTCCAGACGGCACATTACATCATGTGTATAACTATGAAATGTGCGGGACCACTGATTCAAGGATGAGTGACGTGAAGTTTGTCAGGCCCTACAGTCAGAACACACTGGTGAGCCAGAGTCATTTGGGGACAGTTCAGAGAGAAAAGAAGTTGCAGGAGGTTGATGACCTGACTTTAGAGGTGAGACCTTGTTTGATGTTTTAAAATTACCTCATTAAGATTCAATTAACAAGAGCCCAGGCAGTGTTGTAATAGTTTTTGCTTTTATGTCTGTAACTTAGACTATGATATAATTTCAGCACATTTATCCACTACAGCTTAAAGTTGTTTTGAAATCTATGACTTACAATTATCTGTGGCAATAATTTATCTTTGGCAATAATAATAATTTTTTAAAAAATCAATATGAAACAAGTGCATAAATATGATAATAATAAATAACATTGTGTGCATGTTAGGTTTTTTTCACAATTGTGCTCAATGTCGGTCCATACACTGTGCCGCTTTGTACAGTTTTTGTTAGTCCAGTAAGTCAACAGGAAATATATTTATGTTTCCATGATATTAAATAAACATATTTCTATTTATTAATTTATGTTTAGGTAAATGTTTGGAAGATATGTTATATTTCATATTATTCAAGATAATCTGCTGATGTATGTTCTCTTATCTACCATACATTAACTTGATCACAAACCAAATAATAAACCAGAAGTGAAATGTTGATTTTATACCTCAAAGTTATTGTTAGTATAGTAGTAGTATGAGTACAATAAGTTTTTCATATTTTTACACAGTGTTACAACAGCTGCTGTCACTTCAGGAGAATGATAATCAATTTAACCACTGAATGAATTGAAAAGATAGTCCACTCAGAAATGAAAATTATCATCATATACTTACCCTTTCTTCTTTGGAACATAAAATAATATATATTTGAGAAATGTCTTAGTGTTTTTATGTCCATACAATGGAAGTCAATGTACTCCAATGTTGTTTGGCTCCGAATGTTCTTCAGAATATCTTTTGTGTTCCATGAAAGAAACTCTTTTTTATATACAGATTTAATTTTGCAGGGAATATCCCTTTAATAATAGGTTAAACTAAACGTGTTACAACCCAGGAACACAATGCACTCTTGTAGATTGAGATTCTCAGATTTGTGAAGCATTTGTCACAATCATCTCTGCCCTCTCACTCTTTGCTCTTTTAACAGGGGCATGTTCTTTTTTTGTGGTAGCCTATATATAACATTATACAGTGTATAACCTTATAAATGGGATATTTAACACTTTTTCAAGTTTCAGTCCTTGATGGTGTTGGTTTTTCGAGAAATTGTCTATTCCGTAGTACTGTATTTGGACTCTAAGTGCCGCTGTTCAACCTATAAAGCTAGTGTTTTTCCCTCCCTTCAACCCAAAGCAAAGGCATAATTTAAAAATCGTCAACAGATAACTGTGAATGCTACAAAAAAGACCGCAAAACCGCTTTCAGCTTTGTCTCCAAGCTCTTCAAGCCAGAGAAATGTGCATTTAGTTGGAAACATACAATCTATCATATTGCCTTTGGATGTTTCTGCTCGATCTTTGTTGATCAAAAATGGAGTCGGGAGGAAAAGGCTGGTTACATGGGTCGCTATTTCTCTATACAGTATACGCGTTGGCTTTATTTTCCTCTTGTGTGACAGGACAGATTCGTTATTCTATACCTGAGGAAATGCCAGTGGGCTCGTTTGTTGGAAATATTGCCTCCGACCTTGGGCTTGAGCCGAAGAGACTGATTTCTGGAAAAGCGCGTGTTTTCACGGCGGACAGCAGTGAGTACATTGGACTGGACAAGGAGAACGGGCATCTGGTTGTTAAGAATAAAATTGACAGAGAAGAGCTTTGTGGAGAGATATCAGCTTGTAGTGTCAGTTTTGATGTCATTTTTGATAATCCGATGGAGCTTTATAGAGTGACCGTTGACATACAGGACATCAATGACAACAGCCCTGTCTTTCCGAAATCTAAAATTGAACAAGAAATCAGCGAATTAGCGGTACTGGGTGCGCGCTTTCCTTTAGAGAGCGCAATAGATCCAGACGTGGGAGTGAACACGCTACAGAAATATACACTTCAGCCCACCGATCATTTTAAGCTTAATGTTCAGAATGGCGCTGGTGGGAATAAAAATGTCGAGATGGTTCTTCATTCTGCCCTAGATAGAGAAAAGAAAAAGCATCATAACTTAATTCTGACGGCTTTTGATGGTGGAAAACCACAAAGGTCTGCAACTGTACAGATTAATATTATTGTTCTCGATGTCAATGACAATGCGCCTGTGTTTAGCCAGTCGTCTTATAAAACATCAGTTGTTGAAAATGCTCCTAAAAGCACAATCGTAACAAAAGTCAGTGCGACCGACGCTGATGAGTCTAGTCACGGCATTCAGTACTATTTTGAGCACGCTACATCTGCGGTAAAAGCTTTGTTCTCCATTGATGCGGATTCTGGTGAGATTAAAGTCATAGGTGATATAGATTATGAAAAACACAAGCAGTTTACAGTCAAAGTCAAAGCTAAAGATCACGGAGGTTTGACTGACTCGAGTGAGATAATTATTGACGTCATTGACATAAACGATAACACGCCCAAAATTACAATAATGTCTTTTTCCAGTTCAGTATCTGAAGACGCAGCACCTGGAACTGTTATAGCAATGATAAATGTACAGGATCTGGATTCAGGTGACAACAGTAAGATTACATGTTCTATTGATATGAACTCTCCTTTTAAAATCATGTCCTCATTAACTAATTATTACAATCTGGTGACAGACTCCGAACTAGACAGGGAACAGACAGCAGAGTACAATATCACAGTAACTGCTGTAGACGGGGGACACCCACCTCTTTCAAGTAAAGAGATTTTGAATCTTAAGATATCTGATGTAAATGATCACGCGCCTCAGTTTATACAGGAATCTTATAATGCCTTTATAGCTGAAAATAACCCGCCATCTACAACTATTCTGACTGTCAAAGCAGAAGACATGGACTGGGGGCCAAATGCAAAGGTTTCATATTTTCTTATCGATGGAGATTTGAATGGAACACCTCTGGCATCTTACATTTCTATAAATTCAAAAACTGGAGTAATTTATGCAGAACAATCTTTTGATTATGAACAGCTGAAATCGTTCAAAATGCAAGTCAAAGCTCAAGACGGGGGCTCTCCCCCTTTATCAAACAATGTGACTCTAAACATCATCATCCAAGATCAGAATGACAACGCTCCTCAGGTTCTGTATCCAGTACAGACTGGCGGTTCAGTGGTGGCGGAGATTGTGCCTCGTGCTGCAGATGTTGGATATCTCGTCACTAAAGTGGTGGCTGTTGATGTGGACTCTGGACAGAATGCCTGGCTCTCCTATAAACTACAGAAAGCTACAGACAGAGCGCTGTTTGAAGTGGGTTTACAGAATGGAGAAATAAGAACTGTGCGACAAGTGACTGATAAAGATGCTGTCAAACAGAAACTCACTGTTGTTGTGGAGGATAACGGACAGCCCTCTCGCTCAGCTGTGGTCTCCATTAACGTGGCTGTGGCTGATAGTTTTCCTGAAGTGCTGTCAGAGTTCACAGACTTTACGCATGAAAAACAATATAACGACAACCTGACTTTTTATTTAGTCTTGGCTCTTGCTGTGGTCTCCCTGCTCTTCATAGTCTCGATTATTTCAATCATCTCAGTGAAAATCTACAGATGGAGGCAGAATAAGTTATTTTTTAAATCAGGGGCAAATCTACCTGTAATTCCATATTACCCTCCAGTCTACGCAGATGGCACATTACAGCATGTGTATAATTATGAAATGTGCGGGACCACTGATTCAAGGATGAGTGACGTGAAGTTTGTCAGGCCCTACAGTCAGAACACACTGGTGAGCCAGAGTCATTTGGGGACAGTTCAGAGAGAAAAGAAGGAGCAGGAGGTTGATGACCTGACTTTAGAGGTGAGGCTCTCTCTCATAATCACTCATTGCTGCAGGAGTTTAAAGCTTTAAGCACTATACTCTCCTTCTAGTTATGCGTGTTTGTTTGTTTTTTCTCAAAAATAATCTAAGCTATCCATTTGAAAAACCTTATATGTTAGCAGATGTTGATATGTATATATCGTTTTGAGAAATTGGACTTCTTGTTCAGTCTCACAAACACATCACAATGTTGGTGCACAGTGAACTCGGAGTCGGTTCCACCCACACACAGAGAGAGCGAGAGTTCTGCCACTCTATTACTGTAAAGTCATGAATATCATGATATTTAGATTGATAGCAATACATACAGTACAATTTCATTGTAATACACAGTTTCTTTTCTTTTTTGCTTTGTATATTGTTGCACTCCTGTGTGATTTTGTCAGACCATTCTATGGTACATTTTTCCAGGCTTTATGGTGGATTTGTCATAAATATTGCTTCAACGTTTGCTCCTTTTTATACTTTTCACTTTCCAAGAAGAGCTTCCTTTATGGCTCAGTAGGGGGATTTAATACTGCAAATATTCTTCTGTTATTTCTGCATTATTATGTTTATGCTAAAATAATTTTGAATGTTTTCTTGAAGGTATCACTTGATACAAAATCTGTGTATTTTTTGACCATATCAACTGAAATACAATATCAAAAATGTTGCTCATTTGTCCAGAATGGTTTATCAGATGCAGTCATGCCTTTCAGTCATCAACTTGATTTTTCAAATTTATGATTGCCTGATACATCATGAACATCCATTTTGGTGGGCTTTCATGCAAACTTTGTTGTGAGAAGATTGTAAATAAGGTCAGTCAATGTATTTGCTAGCTTCATAATCTCGCTAAGTTGAATAAAGTGTTAAAATACAGACAACAAATACTCAAAGCACTTTTACAGTGATGCAGTGTTTAGAATAGAATAGAGTTTTACTGCTTTGATTTTCTTTCACTCTCTTGAATGAGTCTCTCTTTCCTCCAGTGCTGAATAGAAACCCTGCACAGTAAGCTTTTGTGCATTAAATTGACACACTCACCACACATTCTCTGTGTATAAGGAATTACAAAACCCTTTCTATGCATTCTACGCATACATGCCCAAAAACGTTATGGAGAAGTAAATTAGTGAATTGTCTATTTTATTCTGCTTTCTTCTTTGCTGTCAATGCCTTTGTGTATTTGACACATCCGGATTTTTAAATCCCCCTTCTTGATTCGGATTCAAATGAATGACGAACACCTTAGGATGATTTTTATTGCATTATTAGTATTAGAGCTGCTGAAGGTTTAGGTGTGGGTTCTGCATTAAACTCTCATAGATGCTGGGAGTGGCTTCTCTGCAGTGCGAGTACAACCAGATATCTGAAACATCATTCAGTATCAAATCTGTGTCAGCTGAAGCTTTACTGGGTCCACTGGCCAGTGTTCATAAATATCACATTTATATTCATAAAAAAAATCCCTTTCGGTGATGTTTACGGTATGCCAAAAATGTTTGATTCCCTGTTTTATAGTTATAGAAAACTGTAAAACACTGATTTGGTCAATACATTATATATATATATATATATATATATATATACACACACACACACACACACACATACAATTTACATTTAATCATTGACTTACATTATGCAAAAAATAACAAGCAATATTTCATAGAAGAGTGAGCTAGCATAACATACCAACATTTATTTACATTCACAGTGATCAGTGAAGATGTATTATAGTGAATTGTACTCCAAATTTGAACCTTATCAATGTGAGTAAAGCTCAGACAGCAGATGAGATCTGTGGTGGTGTTTTTGAGAATGCTGACTCTCAGCCAGGGGGAAGGAGGGGCCTTTTCTCTCTGCAGTGAGAGTCTTTGTCCTGCTTCTGCCTCCTCAAACCTCTACCAGAGCTGGATGCAAACACTGATGCCGTCAAAAAGCTTGAAATTATATAGCAAATTTTTCTTTGCTCAAATTTTCAGAATTTAGTGTGCACATATTTGCAGCTTGTGCTCATGTGTAATACAAATATTTATATGCAGTGCTTTACACAAATCCCTCTTATTTTGTATCCTTTATCTAAATGCTTCTGTTTGCTCGGACAGCTTGAACGCAACCCACTCCACCTACATGCATGTCCATACACTGTATTTCTCCTTTGACACACATACTACTCCCTTGACAACATACGTTTCTATGCCAACAGACTGAGTCAGACCAGTCCATTTCCTCCTTATAGGGGTGGGAGCCTGTCCATGTGTTTGTGGGGGGATGGTGATGTTTTTATGGACACTTTAAACCTCCCTTTCGGTCTCTCCCATGCTCCCTCTTGCGCTTAATAGAAGTGTATACCACTATTAGTGTTATTATCAGTTCACATGTTTTCTTAGATTTGTACTGCACAATTACTTTTGGTAAAATAATTGAGTGTGGTATTTGTTTTTGATTGCATACTGCTCATGATCTGCTCCTTTAGCAGTATGATAAAACTGGAGGTAGCTACTAACTAATTGCTGTGCATCACAATTTATGTAGAAATTATATACATGAACTGCACCGCATCATAAAATAATAAATAGTTGCATTAGTCAATTTCAGATGAATACAAATACAGATGAATAAATTGTTATTACAATTCTAACCATGTTTTTATCTTTCTTTCTCTCCTCGTTTTGTCTGGCACATTCCACCTCTTTATCTGGCTTTTACCAACAAAGGTAAGAGCAAATTTCCTTTTCTGTATATTAAAAATGTGTTTAACAATAGCAAAAAGACTCTAAAATTTAGTGTATTATATGTGCTAGAGCAAACGATTTCTTCTAATTAAATATTTTCAAGATGAAATTGGATTTTCAGATGTAGGGTATAGTGGGGCTCAATGCGCTTTTCTCTCTCTCTCTCTCTAAGCTCTAAACAACAACACCTTTGTCACTATATGCACTGAGAAAGGGTCCTGATGCATAAGGTTATCAAATGCAAATAAAAAGAAATTGAGGGCATCGAATCTAACATGATATTAAAAACTTTATGTAGCTAATAAAAATTCCTGAAGTGATGATTAAATGTTTTGAGACAAAACATTATGATTATATTATGATATGAATATTTATTATCAATGTAATTAAATTGAAAAAGAAGTCTATTAATGTTCTATTAATCTATACTCAAATACTTCCTACTTGCATAAATATTATTAAATATTATAGCATATTGTATTGCTATATATATATATATATATATATATATATATATATATATATATATATATATATATATATATATATATATGTATGTATATGGTGACAATTTGTTGCTTCATCACCATTGCCTCCATACTCAATATCATTATAGACCGCACTGGGATGGGGGGGGCCTTTATCCAGAATGTTAGGTAAAGACCCCTCTAGCTGCCATTACATTTACTGTATTTTGAATTATATTGCTCCATTAAAAAAAAAAAAAAAAAAAACATTTTGATTGTCATACACAAAGATAAGGGAAAGATATTCCCCACGGATGTTTTTAGCCCCATTGTACCCAAATCTATTTGCTACATGCATTAGGCAGATGTGTATTGCCATTTTGATTCCACACACTCATAGAAACACAATAACAACTCTCATAGTACAAAGTCCAGTGTCCTCGGCTACTGTCAGTGCACATGAAACGGTATTAATAGACGATCAATGTCTCTGTAACTTAATTGATGCTGTTACGTAAGGTAGAAAAAAACGAAAAGAAGATTTTCAAATGCATATATCCAGGTAAGTGAGTGGCTTGCTCAAGACGTTTATGTGAATTTTCCCTGGGGAAAATAAGTCTTAATGTTTTCTACTGCTTCTGAACGACGTTAAAATACTTTTAAGAAATATTCCTGCTGTATGTTTGCGAAGATAAAATGACAAACAGTCTGGATTGACCGAGATGGAAAGCATTGGAATATACATTCCTTCCTTCTGAACACACGAGTGTAGCTGCTGGAACAGGCCGCCTGTGTGGCGCTGTCCACCCGCGTGGTGCTGAAACGCTCTCTTCACTCTGGCTGCTTGCTGTCTCCCCCTGCTCATGGTTGAGTCCTTTGTTGCAAGAGGATCATGCAGTCTTTTACGGATAAAGGGCATTTTATCGACTAATACTGGAATATATACATTTATAATTTCATTGTTTTTAAAGGCGATAGTTATAACTGAAATGTAAATACGTCTAATAATTGATCTGGTTACAATATAAAATTCTGGGCCTCCAGCAATAACTTCCACACACTGCAATGCACGCACCGCTCAAACGATACACATGTACGGCTGCGCTTCTCTCTGTCGCCACATGACGGCACACGTTCATATTCTTTCTGTTTAGGATAACTGAAGCTATATTTAAATAAAGTGGATACAACACACACACACACACACACACACACACACACACACACACACACATAAAATAGAGGATAATAATACTCATAACAATAACATTAATAATAAAAATACCATATTATTATTGTTATTAATGTTTATTATTATTGCATATTATTATTGTAATTATTTCATGGTATTATAATTATTATTTCATATTATACTTTAATTTCTTGCTTCTAGATTCTTGCTTCTCTCCTCTGACTCACTTTGCCCGTGCCTCACTTGTACTACCCCTTTAAGATATTTAAATGACTGGATTGGTTCAAGATAAATGCGCAGTCGCCCAATGAGGTGCTGACTTGGACAAAGAGATCCACTCCCTCCCACGGCTGTGGCATCTTTCTGAGCTTGAGCACAGAGAACGCATGAATTACTCGTTTTTATCAAAAGGACCTCTTACACTAAAAAGGAATATGCGATCAATATATTGTTTGGGATTATGTAACTGTTGCAAATATTTTGAAACCTTGAGAAAACTTGGATAAATCGTCAAAAGCTTGGAGCCGGGGAGGATGGAATCTCTTTTCTTTTTGAGGAGAATTTGGTGGTGCTGTGTCTTTATTCTTCCTTGGAGTACAATAGAGGCGCAGATTCGATACACAATTCCAGAAGAGCTAAGAGAAGGATCTGTGGTCGGAAATATCGCTAAAGATCTAGGTTTGGATGGGTCTAAGATTATAGATCGTAAACTACAAATAGCATCTGAGACTGGTAAGCAGTATTTCGATTTGGATGTGGAAAAGGGTGATCTTATAGTGAATGAGAGAATTGATAGAGAGGGTTTATGTGGATACAATGTCCCGTGTGTTTTGCCTCTTCAAGCCGTTTTAGAAAATCCTCTTCAGATGCATCGAGTTGAGATTGAAGTACAAGATATTAATGACAACACGCCCAATTTTAAATCTAATGAGCGTATACTGAACATTCCAGAATCTATTAATTCAGGAGCAAAATTCCTCTTAGAGAGCGCCATTGACTCAGATGTACAGTCCAATTCTTTAAAATCATACAGTCTGAGTATAAATGATAATTTTGTTTTAAACGTGAAAACTCAAGATGCGGTCAAAATTCCAGAACTTGTACTCAAGCAACCTCTTGACCGAGAAAAACAGGCTGTTCATAAGCTAATATTAACGGCAGCTGACGGAGGGAATCCAGTGCGCACGGGCACATGTGAGATCACGGTTGTAGTTTTGGATAATAATGACAATGCTCCTGAATTTGAAAAGCCTTTCTATGAGACTGTTGTTGATGAAAATGAAATAATCCATAAAGAAATTGTAAGAGTCAAGGCTATAGATTTAGATGAAGGGTTAAATGGAGAGATTGAATATTTTTTTTCAGACCAAACATCAGATACAGCATTGTTTAGTATTAACCAACAAACTGGTGCCATCACATTAAAAGGACAACTTGACAATGAAAAAGCAAGCTTACATAAATTTGATATAGTTGCAAAGGACAAAGGAAATCCTCAAATGGAGGGTCACTGCAGTGTAAAGATAAAGGTTAATGACGTAAATGACAACGCACCTGACATAATTATAACTTCACTCTCAAGTCCAATTCCCGAGAATTCCTCAAATGGCACAGTCGTTTCATTAATTAGTACAAAAGATGCAGATTTAGGAGAGAACGGGAAAGTAAAACTTACGTTGGCTTCTGGGACACCATTTAGATTGAACCCTACAGTTTCCAATCATTACGCACTAGTTACTAACGGTCCTCTAGATAGAGAAACTTACTCTGAATATAACATTGAATTAAACGCTGTTGATGCAGGTTCGCCACCGCTATCTAGTGGGAAAACAGTCACAATCGGCATTTCAGACGTAAATGACAACCCTCCAATGTTTTCTAAAAAGTCCTATACGGTTTACGCTGAGGAGAACAGCGCTCGTGACTCAATATTGTGCTCAGTCTCCGCCCATGACCCAGACTTGGGCGAAAATGCTAAAATCTCCTACTCTGTTTTGGACTCTAAAGTTCAAGACGTGCCTGCATCTTCTTATATCTACATAAACTCAGAAAACGGCAGCATATTTAGCATGCAGTCATTTGACTACGAGAAAATCAAAGTGTTTCAGATCCTCGTTCAAGCTAAAGATCATGGCTCTCCATCTCTGAGCAGTAACGCCACTGTTCATGTGTTTATTTCGGACCGGAACGATAACGCTCCTGCTGTCATTTACCCGTCCACATCCATGGGGTCTGTCCCTCATCAGAGGATGCCCCGTTCTGCTAAAGCAGGACATCTCGTTACTAAGGTAACAGCAGTGGACGCGGACTCGGGTCATAACGCCTGGCTCTTCTACAGGCTCGCGGAGGCCACAGACGCGTCACTGTTCAGTGTGAATTTACATACGGGAGAGGTGAGGACTAAACGCGCTGTTTCAGAGCAGGATGACTCTTCTCAGAGACTGATGATAGAGATAAAGGATAATGGAGAACCGATCCAGTCCACCACAGTCACAGTGGATATACTGATAGAGGACGGGTTTCATGAGCCCATTTCAGACTATAGAGAGAAAACTGTAGAGCCAAACAAGAAAAGCGGTAAAATAACTTTATATTTGATCATCTCATTGGCTTCTGTGTCCTTGTTGTGTCTGATGACGTTTTTCATCTTGCTGGTGAAATGTGCGCGAAGCAGTAGAGGCGGCTCAAGCTGCTGTATCAGGCGAAATGATTCTGGATACAAGAACCCCAACAGAAACCTGCAGATCCAGCTCAACACTGACGGGCCCATTAAGTACGTGGAGGTTCTGGGAGGAGACATGATGTCTCAGAGTCAGTCCTTTGGCTCCTATCTCTCTCCAATGTCAGAATTCAGTGATCTCACCCTCGTTAAGCCCAGCAGCACCACAAACTTTACAGACACGCTAAACGTGCTTGATGCGTCATTACCAGACAGCGCGTGGACGTTCGAGAGCCAACAGGTGAGCGCGTGAAATTGTTTATTTTATATTTTGAATATTATGCTATGTATGAATATTCTATATTACATGGCGTTATTGATTTCATTATGTAAAATCTCGAATTATTCGAACTATAGGCACAAAATCTCGTATCAACACGTTTAATAAATGACTACACTCTTTGATTTTGTCATTTCATCCGAATATCCACATTTGTGAGATTTCAAACGGTTTTGAGGTTAATTAAACAAATGTTGTGTCTCTGGAAAATAGTGATCACTTAAGTTAAATATCAAAGTTTGGTGTTTGTTAATCAGGGAATTGCAGGTACATTAATGCTTTCTAATTTTTTTACATTTTCACAGAAGTACCAATTGACCCTATGAGGGACATCTTACCCATAGTGGGGCAAATCATTTTACAATTTGTGCTATGATAACTACATCAAATGTTTTCATTCACTTCCCTTAATAACACATTGACTGATTTATTATCATTCTAAACATATATCTAAATATGTTACAATTTGAAAGTAAATGCACAATGTTCTTTTTTTTTTTTAAATACAGATTTATGTTTTGCAATATATTTCTAAAGTGAGCTAAACATGACCTGGATATTGCTGTTTGGGTGTTGCGCGTGGCTTTGCTCTGCCTCTTTAAGACTGATTCGTGTTGTGACTGGTGAGCCCTTGTCCAATAGTGGGACTGCACTGCACAAAGGGATCTACTCCCTCCCTCTGACATAATGCTGAAAGCCATTACGCACAGACCTGAGACAAAATGCACTGCACTCGCTGCAATTTATTTAACAACGGGATATAACCTGGAGTTCTATACATTTTAAAATGTCACATTATATTTGTGACGGCTTACACGCGTAAGATGTATGTCAGGATACTGGTATCAACGGTCATTTTTCGTGTTTGGAAATGAGGACTCAAATACAAAGGAGAATTTTGTTCTGGCAGGCGCTGTGGCTGTTGTGTTTCGCTGTTTTGTGGAGCGAGACAGGCGCACAGCTTCGTTATACAATACCGGAGGAGCTGAAGGAGGGATCCATTGTTGGAAATGTAGCTAAAGATCTCGGTTTGGATGTATCTGAAATATCTAATCGTAAATTACGGATAACATCTGAGTCTGGTAAGCAATATTTCAGTCTGAATTTGCGTAATGGCGAGCTGCTTGTTAATGAAGTAATAGACAGAGAAACCCTGTGCGGACAAAGCGCGAGCTGTGTGTTACCGTTACAAGTCATAATCGAGGATCCACTCCAGTTTTATCGAGTCGAGGTGGACATTCAAGATATTAACGACAACTCTCCAATTTTCTTGTCGGAAATAAACACAATTGAGGTACCAGAGTCGACGTTAACTGGAGCAAGGTTTCGTCTGGAACCTGCTCAAGATCCAGACGTTGGAACGAACTCCTTGCGCACATATGCTCTTAATAAAAATGAACATTTTGTTATGCACATAAAAAACGAAAAAGACGGAACAAAAGTCCCAGAAATAGTTTTAGAGAGATCTGTAGATAGAGAAAAAAATTCTGTGCACCATCTCATTTTGACAGGTATTGATGGAGGTGATCCAGCGAGGTCCGGGACCACCCAGATTACTGTAAAAATTCTTGACGCAAATGATAATGCTCCAATATTTGAACACGACTTATATGAGGTTAAAGTAATGGAGAGCACAGTCCCGGGTACAATGATACTTACTGTAAAAGCTATTGACTTGGATGAAGGTATAAACGGTGAGGTTGAGTATTCCTTTGCGGCACATACACCTGAAGCAATTCAAAATGTATTTGCTATTAATCCTGTGACAGGCGAATTAGTCGTTTCCAAGATTCTTGATTATGAAATCAGCACCTCATTTAAAATTGACATACGCGCAAGAGACAAAGGGTCACTTGCAATGGAGGGACATTGTTCAGTCCAGGTGAATGTTTTAGATGTGAACGATAATGCACCTGAGATCACCATCACCTCCTCACCCAAATCTGTGCGAGAGGATGCGGCCACTGGGACTATGGTAGCGTTAATAAATGTTAAAGATTTGGATTCAGGCGTAAACGGAAACGTAACACTTAGAATGTCACCAGGCACCCCTTTTAAATTAAAGCCAACATTTTTAAACCATTACGCACTGGTGACAGATTTACAATTAGATCGAGAAAAGTTTCCTAGATATGATATTGAGCTTAAAGCGTCAGACTCTGGATCACCTCCATTGGTATCTAGCAAACTCATTGCAGTAAATATATTAGATGTCAATGATAATCCTCCTGTTTTCTCTGAACGCGTGTACTCGGTTTATATTAAAGAAAACAGCGCCCCGGGATCAATTTTAGCATCAGTGACAGCATCAGATCTAGATACGGGAGAAAATGCCAAAATTGTCTATTCAGTTCTCGACACTAATGCTCGAGACGTACCTGTTTCTTCATATGTATACATAAACTCAGAAAATGGTAGTGTATTTAGCATGCACTCTTTTGACTATGAGAAAATGAAGGTCTTTAATATGATAGTGCTTGCCAAAGATCATGGCTCTCCATCTCTGAGCAGTAACGCCACTGTTCATGTGTTTATTCTGGACCGGAACGATAACGCTCCTGCTGTCATTTACCCGTCCACATCCATGGGGTCTGTCCCTCATCAGAGGATGCCCCGTTCTGCTAAAACAGGACATCTCGTTACTAAGGTAACAGCAGTGGACGCGGACTCGGGTCATAACGCCTGGCTCTTCTACAGGCTCGCGGAGGCCACAGACGCGTCACTGTTCAGTGTGAATTTACATACGGGAGAGGTGAGGACTAAACGCGCTGTTTCAGAGCAGGATGACTCCTCTCAGAGACTGATGATAGAGATAAAGGATAATGGAGAACCGATCCAGTCCACCACAGTCACAGTGGATATACTGATAGAGGACGGGTTTCATGAGCCCATTTCAGACTATAGAGAGAAAACAGTCGAGGCTAACAAGAAAAGCGGCAAAATCACTTTATATTTGATCATCTCTTTAGGCACAGTGTCAATTTTTTCTGTGTTGACATTGTTCACGTTGATTGTGAAATGCGTTAGAAGTACCATCGGAAGTTCAAGCTGCTGTATCAGGCGAACCGATTCTGGATACAAGAACCCCAACAGAAACCTGCAGATCCAGCTCAACACTGACGGGCCCATTAAGTATGTGGAGGTATTGGGAGGAGACATGATGTCTCAGAGTCAGTCCTTTGGCTCCTATCTCTCTCCAATGTCAGAATTCAGTGATCTCACCCTCGTTAAGCCCAGCAGCACCACAAACTTTACAGACACGCTAAACGTGCTTGATGCGTCATTACCAGACAGCGCGTGGACGTTCGAGAGCCAACAGGTGAGCGCGTGAGATTTTGTTTATTTTGTGTGTGTATATATATATATATATATATATATATAAAAATCAAAAAAAAAAAAAAAAAAAAAATATATATATATATATATATATATATATATATATATATATATATATATATATATATATATATATGGCGTTATTGATTTGATTATGTACAAACACATGTTATTCTAACCATTATAGAATTCCACAATAGATAGCACTATATTTTCATCAAAACTATTATAGTAATAGTTTTGATGCAAAAACAATATTGTCTATGTGTTTATTTGTTTGCTTGTTTTGGACTATGGAAGTTGTGGTTAGAGTAATACTTTAAAGCGATATTCCTATTCATATTTGAGCGTCCATATGCTTATCTATAGCATCTCCTTAAAGAGTACTAGAAAACTGCATTTGTAATGTATTTTTTCAAAATGTATCCTGTTTTTAAAAACGAGTAAATGGGGGTGGGGGATCGTAAAGTGAGCTAAACATGAACTGTATATTGTCTGTACGGGTGTTGCGCGTGGCTTTGCTCTGCCTCTTTAAGACTGATTCGTGTTGTGACTGGTGAGCCCTTGTCCAATAGTGGGACTGCACTGCACAAAGGGATCTACTCCCTCCCTCTGACATAATGCTGAAAGCCATTACGCACAGACTTGAGAGAAAATGCACTGCACTCGCTGCAATTTATTTAACAACGGAATATAACCTGGAGTTCTATACATTTTAAATGTCACATTATTTTTGTGACGGCTTACATGCGTAAGATGTATGTCAGGATACTGGTTTCAGCGATCATTTATAGTATTTGGAAATGAGGACTCAAATACAAAGGAGAATTTTGTTCTGGCAGGCGCTGTGGCTGTTGTGTTTCGCTGTTTTGTGGAGCGAGACAGGCGCACAGCTTCGTTATACAATACCGGAGGAGCTGAAGGAGGGATCCATTGTTGGAAATGTAGCTAAAGATCTCGGTTTGGACGTATCTGAAATATCTAATCGTAAATTACGGATAACATCTGAGTCTGGTAAGCAATATTTCAGTCTGAATTTGCGTAATGGCGAGCTGCTTGTCAATGAAGTAATAGACAGAGAAACCCTGTGCGGACAAAGCGCGAGCTGTGTGTTACCGTTACAAGTCATAATCGAGGATCCACTCCAGTTTTATCGTGTCGAAGTTGATATTCAAGATATAAACGACAATTCTCCGAGTTTCCTTTCAGACACAAAAATTATTGATGTATCAGAGGCCACGCTAACCGGATCGAGATTTCATTTAGAGCCTGCGCAAGACGCGGATGTTGGGTCAAATTCTTTGCACACGTATGCTTTAAATAAAAATGAATATTTTGTCCTACATGTTAAAAATGACAAAGACGGAACAAAAGTTCCTGAAATTGTTTTACAAAAAGCACTTGATAGAGAAAAACAGTCCATACACCATCTGATTTTGACTGGAATTGATGGAGGTGATCCAGCAAGATCAGGCACCACTCATATTACTGTTAGAGTGTTGGATGCGAATGACAATGCACCTGTTTTTGATAAAGATTTATATGAAATTAAAGTGATCGAGAACTCTGCTCCAGGTACGATCATTCAGATAGTAAAAGCAAATGACTTAGACGATGGAGCAAATAGTGAAATCGAGTATTCGTTAGGATCTGTCACTCCAGAAACAGTAAAGCATTCATTTTCCATTGACTCGGACTCAGGCGAATTAACTATATCTAAAATTCTTGACTATGAAATGAGCACAACATATAAATTTGACATACGCGCCAGAGACAAAGGAGCGCCTGTCATGGAGGGACATTGTAGAGTCCAGGTGAATGTTTTAGATGTGAACGATAATGCACCTGAGATCACCATCACCTCCTCACCCAAACCTGTGCGAGAAGATGCGGCCGCTGGGACTATGGTAGCGTTAATAAATGTTAAAGATTTAGATTCAGGCATAAACGGAAACGTAACACTTAGCATGTCACCAGGCAGCCCTTTTAAATTAAAGCCAACATTTTTAAACCAATATGCACTAGTGACAGATTCACAGTTAGATCGAGAAAAGTTTCCTAGATATGATATTGAGCTTATAGCGTCAGACTCTGGATCACCTCCATTGCTATCTAGCAAACTCATTACAGTAAATATATTAGATGTTAATGATAATCCTCCTGTTTTCTCTGAACGCGTGTACTCGGTTTACATGAAAGAAAACAGCGCCCCTGGATCAATTTTAGCATCGGTGACAGCATCAGATCTAGATACGGGAGAAAATGGCAAAGTTGTCTATTCGGTTCTCGACACTAATGCTCGAGACGTACCTGTCTCTTCATATGTATACATAAACTCAGAAAATGGTAGTATATTTAGCATGCACTCTTTTGATTATGAGAAAATGAAGGTATTTCATATGATCGTGCTTGCCAAAGATCATGGCTCTCCATCTCTGAGCAGTAACGCCACTGTTCATGTGTTTATTCTGGACCGGAACGATAACGCTCCTGCTGTCATTTACCCGTCCACATCCATGGGGTCTGTCCCTCATCAGAGGATGCCCCGTTCTGCTAAAGCAGGACATCTCGTTACTAAGGTAACAGCAGTGGACGCGGACTCGGGTCATAACGCCTGGCTCTTCTACAGGCTCGCGGAGGCCACGGAAGCGTCACTGTTCAGTGTGAATTTACATACGGGAGAGGTGAGGACTAAACGCGCTGTTTCAGAGCAGGATGACTCCTCTCAGAGACTGATGATAGAGATAAAGGATAATGGAGAACCGATCCAGTCCACCACAGTCACAGTGGATATACTGATAGAGGACGGGGTTCATGAACCCATCTCAGACTATCGTGAAAAAACTATCGAGCCCAACGAGAAAAGCGGAAAAATCACTTTATATTTGATCATCTCTTTGGGCACCGTGTCAATTTTATCTGTGTTGTCATTGTTCACGTTGATTGTGAAGTGCGTTAGAAGTAGCATCGGAAGTTCAAGCTGCTGTATCAGGCGAACTGATTCTGGATACAAGAACCCCAACAGAAACCTGCAGATCCAGCTCAACACTGACGGGCCCATTAAGTATGTGGAGGTTCTGGGAGGAGACATGATGTCTCAGAGTCAGTCCTTTGGCTCCTATCTCTCTCCAATGTCAGAATTCAGTGATCTCACCCTCGTTAAGCCCAGCAGCACCACAAACTTTACAGACACGCTAAACGTGCTTGATGCGTCATTACCAGACAGCGCGTGGACGTTCGAGAGCCAACAGGTGAGACAGAAAATAGGCTATAAAAACATAATCTGTATTGCAAATATTAGCATTGATTGGGACAATTCAGGTTCTAACGTGTTTATATTTGTGAGTGGAAAGTGTACATATAATATGCCAATGTTTTGCTATAATATGATGAAATTAGTATGTTTTTAAGAGAGTGGAGGAGACGAAGACAGAAACTAGTATGTTTCAGCACCTAAGTGCTGGACAGCGACATTCATGATATTTTGCTCACTGTCAATTCAGGTCCTAACGTGTTTATATTTGTGAGTGGAATGTGTACATATAGTATGCCAATGTTTTGCTATAATATGATGACATTAGTGTGTTTTTAAAGGGGTGGTAAAATGCCCTTTTCACAAGATCTCTGATGTCCCCAGAGTGTGTGTGTGAAGTTTTAGCACAAAATACCCCACAGATATTTGTATATAGCATGTTAAAGTTGTCACTTTTTGAGGGTTAGCAAAAACGCACCGTTTTGTGCCTGGCCCTTTAAATGCAAATGAGCTGCCTCAGAGGGCGGGGTTTCAAGAGCTCTTGTGTGTTAGCAGCTGCGATTACCTCACGCAGACACACTAAAATGACAGAAACTGTTCTGCCTTTAATGTTAAAACAGAGTCAGACAAAGATGGAGAGACTCAAGAAGAAGTGACAACATGTAGAATGCAACATGACGTCTCTGAATGGTTAGTTGATGAATTTATGTTGCTGACGTGGAGTTAACTATCTTCAATTAGCATATTCTGTCATGATAATCTATAAATCGCTAGTATAGGAACTGTTGTGAGATGCACACAGAGTGACTTTTTATTGCATGTGAAAAGAAGGATGCTAAAGTTTGAGCTGACTGAAATGTACTCTTATACAACAACTTTTCCTCTTCTCAACATGGACTGCGTGTCCCGGGGGCGGGGTTTATGTACATTTTAGGGTTGTTGATGTCACTAACCCGGGAGGAATGTCGTGTAGTCCCTACCAGCCGTTTGTTGTAGTCCTTTTCTTTAAAAGCAAATATCTCCCTTTGCTTTGAACTTTGAGCATTGTAACTTTGCAGATGTTGTTTATGCTCAAACAGCAACATTTCACACTAGCTAAAGTTAGAAAAGTGAAATTGTGTTTTACCACCCCTTTAAGAGAGTGGAGGAGACGAAGACAGAAACTAGTATGTTTCAGCACCTACATACTGGACAGCGACATTCATGATATTTTGCTCACTGTCAATTCAGGTCCTAACGTGTAAATATTTGTGAGTGGAACGTGTACATATAATATGCCAATGTTTTGTTATAATATGCTGAAATTAGTATGTTTTTAAGAGAGTGGAGGAGACGAAGACAAAAACTAGTATGTTTCAGCACCTAAGTGCTGGACAGCGACATTCATGATATTTTGCTCACTGTCAATTCAGGTCCTACCGTGTTTATTTTTGTGAGCGGAACGTGTACATATAATATGCCAATGTTTTGCTATAATATCATGAAATTAGTGTGTTTTTAAGAAAGTGGAGGAGACGAAGACAGAAACTAGTATGTTTCAGCACCTACACACTGGACAGCGACATTCATGATATTTTGCTTACTTTCTTGCACAAGTGTGCATTCTATCTATCTATCTAACTATATATCTATCTATCTCATCATCAGTTCTTAAAAATCGAAGTCAAAGAACGATGTAGAAGATACATTGATACATCTAAATTGAGTGGTTTTATTCAAGTCATAATTATTATTTATTACTTAAGTTTGGTCGCTTTTTTAAAGAAGACACTTGGCAGATTACTGAAGAAGTGATATATATATATATATATATATATATATATATATATATATATATATATATATATATATATATATATATATATATATTTTTTTTTTATTTTTATTTATTTTTTTTTTTTTTACAAAACATAGGTTGACTCTTAAACTACAAGACAACCAAAGCCAAAAATCGTAACAAGTTTTTCCAAATTATAGGTTGATATCTCAAATAATGAGCTTTCAGTAGATTTTGTTTGGGCGCAGTACCAAACTGTTCCACTAGATGACATTATTATGACTCTTCCATTCCATATGTGGTTTAAATGATCTGAACCATATATTTCCATACAATTCATGAAGTAGACTTCCTATTCAGAAGTAGTATGGGCAGTTTGGCAGTAATTGATTTAAATTCAACCTCGAACAAACGCATAAAACACATGCGAAAAGAATAGGTATGTGCGTTATAGCTCGCCACCGCATCACAAAAGGAGAATCTAACGTTTTTTTCTTAATATTTAAAAACATTTTCAGACCTAAACAAACAAACTGAGGTTTCCACCAATCTTTCATGATTTTTTTTTATGTTAATCGCTAATTCAGAGTCTCCTTATGAAATGAGGCATGCAAAATAATAACTTTTCCTCTGTAATTTAATTTGCATTGAAAATCAGACACCAAATATGAAAATTAGAGTTTGTAAGTTCTCAAGTGATATATAGTTTTTCAATATTACTTTAGGTTTAGCCTATGATATAATTGTTTTAAATATATAATAGCAAACGTCCCACTGTTAGGACGGTGACAGTTAAGGGGGGAGGAAGCGAGACAAGAGAGAGCTCTGCACCAATCACGTAACAGAACGTACAAAGTGATCTACTATGTCCCCCAGTCAGAGCAGCAGAACAATGAAGAGAGCTGAAGACAGAGGGAGGTAGCTTCACATGCTGCTATGAAGCCGATTACAACAAAACGGACACCTTCAGTGGATTGTATTACCACAAAATGAAGATCTTTTCTTGGTTAAATTGTTCATAATAGAATAATATGTTAACGGAATGGGAAAATATATCGTGAAAATGAGACGGGGGAGGAATGGAGAATCGAAATGGGCAGCGCTTTGGCTATTCGGTGTCTCTCTTTTGTGGAATACAGTCGGAGCTCTGACTCGCTTTACTATACCAGAAGAACTACATGAGGGGTCAGTCATTGGAAATATCGCTAAAGATCTTGGTCTTGATGTCTCAGATATTGCAAATCGCAATTTACGGATAGCTTCTCAGAGCAGCAGACAGTATTTCAGCGTTGATTCAGAAAAGGGTGAGTTGGTCGTGAACAGCAGAATTAACAGAGAAAGTCTGTGCCCTCAAAGCGCTAGCTGCATTTTGCCATTACAGGTTATTATAGAAAATCCGTTACAATTGTATAGATTCGAGATAGAAATACAAGATATAAATGATAACACACCGATTTTTCACACATCAGACGGTATTTTGGAAATAGCTGAATCCATCTCTCCGGGAGACCGATTTCCGCTTGAGAGTGCAGAGGATTTGGATGTAGGGAGGAATAGTTTGAATTCTTATTCGCTAAGCAATAATGAATGTTTCCGATTAAATGTGAAAACGCTTGGGGATGGTAGGAAAGTACCAGAGCTTGTTGTTGATAAACCACTGGATAGAGAGAAAAAATCTGTCTTCAAACTAATTTTAACTGCTGTAGATGGCGGTGAGCCTGCCAAATCTGGGACTACTTTAATACAAATCAATGTTGTGGATAGTAATGACAATGCTCCAAAATTTGACTTGCCAGCATACAAAGCATCCTTACGAGAAGGTGCTCCCGTTGGTTCGACTGTGTTAACTATAAAAGCCACGGATTTAGATGAAGGTGACAATGGCGAGATGCAATATTTTTTAGGTGTACATACACCCGAACCTGTGAGAAAATGTTTTGCTTTGAAACCGGACACGGGGGAAATTACAGTTATAGGAAATATTGACTACGAATCTGCTAAATCATACAGATTTGACGTGAGTGCTAAAGACAAAGGGAATCCAGAACTAGTGGGTCATTCGTCGGTTCAAATAGATATAATGGATGAAAATGATAACCCTCCAGAGATTATTTTAACATCATCACCCAGCCCTGTGCCTGAAAATGCCTCTGTCGGAACAGTTGTAGCTTTAATTAACGTAAATGATTTAGATTCTGATGTTAATGGCAGAGTAAACGTTAATATATCTCCCGGGGTTCCATTTACCTTGAAACCGTCCTTTGACAATCATTATTCACTAGTAACAGACTCATCTTTAGATCGTGAGGTAATTGCAGAATATAACATAGAAATAATAGCGACCGACTCTGGTGTACCACCCTTAAAGACGTTAAAGGCTGTAAATGTTAAAGTACTTGACGTAAATGACAACCATCCAGTATTCTCGCAGACCTCATATAATGTTTATATACAGGAAAACAATTTAGCTGGTGTTTCATTGTTTTCTGTATCTGCATCTGACATTGACCAAGATAAAAACGCTTTACTCACTTATTCAGTTTTGGATTTAAGTTCAAGCCCAGTGCCAGCATCATCTTATTTTTATATCAATTCTGAGAACGGAACTATTTACAGCATGAGCTCATTTGATTATGAGAAAATGAAACTAATCAGTGTCGTAGTTCAGGCTAAAGATCATGGCTCTCCATCTCTGAGCAGTAACGCCACTGTTCATGTGTTTATTTTGGACGGGAACGATAACGCTCCTGCTGTCATTTACCCGTCCACATCCATGGGGTCTGTCCCTCATCAGAGGATGCCCCGTTCTGCTAAAGCAGGACATCTCGTTACTAAGGTAACAGCAGTGGACGCGGACTCGGGTCATAATGCCTGGCTCTTCTACAGGCTCGCGGAGGCCACGGACGTGTCACTGTTCAGTGTGAATTTACATACGGGAGAGGTGAGGACTAAACGCGCTGTTTCAGAGCAGGATGACTCCTCGCAGAGACTGATGATAGAGATAAAGGATAATGGAGAACCGATCCAGTCCACCACAGTCACAGTGGATATACTGATAGAGGACGGGTTTCATGAACCCATCTCAGACTATCGTGAAAAAACTATCGAGCCCAACAAGAAAAGCGGTAAAATTACTTTATATTTGATCATCTCTTTGGCTTCTGTGTCCTTGTTGTTTCTGATGACGTTTTTCATCTTGCTGGTGAAATGTGCGCGAGGCAGTAGAGGCGGCTCAAGCTGCTGTATCAGGCGAACTGATTCTGGATACAAGAACCCCAACAGAAACCTGCAGATCCAGCTCAACACTGACGGGCCCATTAAGTATGTGGAGGTTCTGGGAGGAGACATGATGTCTCAGAGTCAGTCATTTGGTTCCTATCTCTCTCCAATGTCAGAATTCAGTGATCTCACCCTCGTTAAGCCCAGCAGCACCACAAACTTTACAGACACGCTAAACGTGCTTGATGCGTCATTACCAGACAGCGCGTGGACGTTCGAGAGTCAACAGGTGAGACAAATAAAACTTGCTACATTCAGAGCTGTCATTTGTATGTAAAAAAAAATATATGTCTCTAAAATCACATTGTGTGTTTTGCGAGTTCACACACACACACACACACACACACACACACACACACACACACACACACACATATATATATATATATATATATATATATATATATATATATATATATATATATATATATATATAACTATACGCCTATTCTGTTGGGGGGAAAAAAGCCTACTGCGTATTTTAAGCGCGTATGCTTTGTGTGGGTTAAAGGGTGCTGAGAACAATATGACCAGATTGAGCACATTTCAGAACCGCAGCTGTGGACAGCGACACGATCATAAAGTTGATAGTTTGCCAAAATAGAGTTTTTTAACGGGTTGTTTTGAGATTCTTATTGACTTATATGACTGCAGCTAGTTAATTTGGAGTTAACACTCGATTGATTTTAGCTTTATTTAGCTTTATTTATTTGTATTCAATTTCCTCTTTTTTTGCAGCATCCTTTTGTGGTTGCATGCAAGAAGGCACTTTCTATATAAAAAGAGTACAATTTTCTTCTAGTGTAAACATTACATGTAAAATGGTAACAAATGCAATTTCCATGTTAGGACAATATTTTGTCCATTCGTATAAATGCAAGTAAACCTTGTTTGTAACAATTCACAGTCAACATAATTTCCAGGGGAAAATTGAGCATGTTCGCCTTTAAGAGAAACTCTGTCCTCTATTGGACAGCAGCGCATTGAGCTCAGCACCAATAAGGTGCGAGACTACACAAAGGGATCTACTCCCTCCCTTAGCAGGAAAGGGCTACAATGAGTGATATGAGCTGAAGGAGAAAGCACTCGCGGTTATGACGCTGATTACTACAAAACCGACCCTTCGATCGAAATGGATTTGCGATCTTAATAAAAGAAGAAAAACTGCGTTTTTTTCTGGATATATGCGAAGCACTCATTGATGGAAAGGTTCAAAGCACCGTGGAAATGAGGAGCATCCAAGTGTGGAAACAGGCGGCGCGTTGGCTGTTTGTTTTCTCTCTATTATGGAATACAATTGGAGCTCAAATTCGCTACACTATACCAGAGGAACTAAAGGAAGGGTCTGTTGTTGGAAACATTGCAAAGGACATTGGTCTGGACATTTCAGACATCGCTAATCGTAAGTTACGGATAGCCTCTGATTCTAGTACGCAATATTTCAGTGTGGATACAAGGAATGGTGAGCTGATAGTCAATGGTAGAATAGACAGAGAGGCGCTCTGTGGACAAAGCGCCAGTTGTCTGATGCCGTTACAACTGGTTATAGAAAATCCATTGCAGTTATATCGTGTAAATATAGAGATACAAGACATAAATGACAATGCACCGAATTTTCATACAAAGGATGACGTTTTGAAAATAGCTGAATCAGTAGCTGTGGGTGCAAAATTTCCATTTGAAAGTGCCGAGGATTTAGATGTCGGTAGCAATAGTCTCAAATCCTATACTTTGAGTAATAACGCTTTTTTCCGTTTAAATGTGAAAACACTGGAAGATGGTAAGAAAGTACCAGAGTTAATAATTGATAAACCACTTGACCGAGAGAAACAGTCTGTACATAAGCTAATTTTAACAGCATTAGATGGTGGCGATCATGTCAAATCTGGAACTATTATGATACAAGTAATCGTTCAAGATATTAATGACAATGAGCCAAAATTTGAACAATCGCAATATAAAGCGTCTGTGCATGAGAGTACGACATTTGGTTCAAGCGTCTTAACTGTAAAAGCCACTGACTTAGATGAAGGTCTTAACGGCGAAATACAGTATTTTTTCGGTGCACATACTCCAGATCACTTGAGAAACATTTTCAGTATCAATGTTGAAACCGGAGATATTACAGTGATTGGAAAACTAGATTACGAGTTAACAAAATTATACACATTTGATGTCTGCGCTAAAGACAAAGGGAGCCCAGAACAGGAGGGCCGTTCTTCAGTGAGGCTGCACATCATTGATGAGAATGACAATATTCCAGAAATCATTTTGACATCTTTACCTAGCCCAGTGTCAGAGAATGCATCAGTCGGTACAGTTGTAGCTTTAATCAACGTTAAAGACTTAGATTCTGGTAATAACGGGAAAGTAAATCTTACCATCTCCACTCGTTTTCCTTTTAAACTAAAACCAGCGTTTGACAATCACTATTCTTTGGTAACTGACTCACTCTTGGACCGTGAAGCTAATGCACAATATGACATTGAATTAGAAGCAACAGACTCTGGTGTACCATCCTTAAAATCTATGAAAACTTTAAATGTAAAAATACTTGATGTGAATGACAACCATCCAGTATTCTCACAGTCCTCGTACACAGTTTATATAACGGAAAATAGCCCACCAGGTGCTTCATTGTTTTCTGTATCTGCATCTGATATTGACCAAGATAAAAACGCAATACTGAGTTACTCAATTCTAGATTTAAGCTCAAATCAGATTCCAGCATCATCTTATTTTTATATCAACTCTGAGAACGGAACTATCTACAGTATGAGCTCATTTGATTATGAGAAAATGAAACTAATCCGTATCGTTGTTCAGGCTAAAGATCATGGCTCTCCATCTCTGAGCAGTAACGCCACTGTTCATGTGTTTATTCTGGACGGGAACGATAACGCTCCTTCTGTCATTTACCCGTCAACATCCATGGGGTCTGTCCCTCATCAGAGGATGCCCCGTTCTGCTAAAGCAGGACATCTCGTTACTAAGGTAACAGCAGTGGACGCGGACTCGGGTCATAATGCCTGGCTCTTCTACAGGCTCGCGGAGGCCACGGACGCGTCACTGTTCAGTGTGAATTTACATACGGGAGAGGTGAGGACTAAACGCGCTGTTTCAGAGCAGGATGACTCCTCTCAGAGACTAATGATAGAGATAAAGGATAATGGAGAACCGATCCAGTCCACCACAGTCACAGTGGAGATATTGATAGAGGACGGGTTTCATGAACCCATCTCAGACTATCGTGAAAAAACTATCGAGCCCAACAAGAAAAGCGGCAAAATTACTTTATATTTGATCATCTCTTTGGCTTCTGTGTCCTTGTTGTGTCTGATAACATTTTTCATCTTGCTGGTGAAATGTGCGCGAGGCAGTAGAGGCGGCTCAAGCTGCTGTATCAGGCGAACTGATTCTGGATACAAGAACCCCAACAGAAACCTGCAGATCCAGCTCAACACTGACGGGCCCATTAAGTATGTGGAGGTTCTGGGAGGAGACATGATGTCTCAGAGTCAGTCATTTGGCTCCTATCTTTCTCCAATGTCAGAATTCAGTGATCTCACCCTCGTTAAGCCCAGCAGCACCACAAACTTTACAGACACGCTAAACGTGCTTGATGCGTCATTACCAGACAGCGCGTGGACGTTCGAGAGCCAACAGGTGAGACGCAGAATACTTCACTCAGCATCCATATAGATTTGTGTCATAATTGTAATCTTCGAAACGGTGCACAAATATAATTTCACATATATTGCACCTTTAAAAGTGTGATGGTGCACATTTTTGATAGTTTGATGTGTGTGTGTGTGTGTGTGTGTGTGTGTGTGTGTGTGTGTGTGTGTGTGTGTGTGTGTGTTATTCGCATATCTTTCAACCATTAGTCCGATGGATTTCAAACTTAACAGGTGTCTTGGTACGGTCACTAGTAAGTGCAGTGCCAAGTTTGACGTTGTTTAGATTAGAAATGCAAAAGATATCGTTAAATATATATGTAAAAGAAGCACACATTGGCTTTTGTCGCGGGCCACTCCCCCTCTCACACTGCAAACTGAGTGAGCACAGCGCAGGACCAGAGACAGAGAGGGTCGAAGAAAGCAGCGGAGCTTGATTAGCGTTTCGGAGTTCACTGTGTAGCCTGCTCCCTGAATCGTCGCTCTTATTCATTTGTGGATGTTAACTGAATCTGTAAGTCAGCTGCACACTGAGTGAGCACAGCGCAGAACTAGAGACAGAGAGGGTAGAAGAGTTCACTGTGTAGCCTGCTCCCTCAATGGTCGCGCTTATTCAATTGTCGATGTTAACTGAATCTGTAAGTCAGCTGCACTGTTTACTTCTGAATATTATATTTTGTTCTGGTGTGCTTAGCGATATCGCTACTGTGTAATAGTAGCCTATGCTATTTACCAACTAAACATATCCTATTCAATGCGTTTACAGTCTCTTTCACGGCCATCATTTGTAGTAGCCTATTCACAAACTGTTTGCTCAAGCGTAGCGTTTTCTCGGAGTTCACTGTGTAGCCTGCTCCCTGAATCGTGTAGTTAAATGTTCAATATTTATGTCATTATGTCAGTATCAGTATTTGCTTTCTGCTATGCACAAATAAAAATGACACTGGACTTTTGCTGTGTAATTGTAACAATGAGCACTCAAACACACCAAACCAACAATTACTAAAAAAACACACAAAAACTGATTTTGCACGGGCACTTTGCACTAGTTTAAGTAGATTTTATAAACGTGCCTTAGAAAAAAAACATTACTGGTGTGCATCTTGAGACAAAACAATGACATTGACATGTCAGTGCAAGTTTATTTTAGTTAAATCAGCTCAAACATTCATTTTAGTCAGGGACTAGGCTTAAGCCAGGCTATATGAAGCCTACATGTTTCATCAGTTGTAAACGTCTTGTGCCGATCCACGTTGCGTGCACTGAAATTAAATGGATTTAATTTTAAACAGTTTAGCATCAATATTTCTAAAACCATGAGCAACTCTATCATTAACGTTTTTTTTTTCTAAATTAAAAAATGTTTAATAAATTTCACTGACGTGCAAATTCTGTGATTAGCCACCTTATCGCACAATATTTGATGTCATGTCGAAAATCCTAGAGATAAACGTTTTCAGACTGCGTTCAGCACTTTGGACTGGACAGCTCCTATAACGCTGCGACTCTACAGCGGGGACAGGCAAAATCAGTCCTGGAGTGCCGCTATCCTGCAGAGCTTAGCTCAAACCCTAATCAAACACACCTGAAACAAGCTAATCAATGTCTTCAGGACATCAGCTTCGGGCCAGTGAGGATTTTTTTTTAGGGTTGGAGCTAAACTCTGCAGGACAGTGGCACACCACGACCTACGCTGTTTTTCCCTGCTCTAAAGTTTTAGAAGGCATTGTTGCAACAAAAAGAGAAAAAAGAATATGTATTTATTGGGACATTTTTTTCATCATAGAAATTGAAAATGCTAAATCCTAAATAAAATATGCAAAAACGTTTAAATAGCACATTAAATTATTTTAAATGTTTTATACTGCATCTTAAGAACAAACTAGTTACACTTGCTCATCCCCCTATATGTTCAATGAGCATACTCTGTCATTTAAAAGTCGTTTTGCGTACAGAAACATTTGTCATTTAAAAGAGAGGCAAATGTTTCTGTACGCAAAACGACTAAGCTAAGAAACTAGAATAGTATTGCACATATTAGCTCACAGTTCTCCGCTAGATGCCGTAACACACTACAAAGGGCTGTTTAAGCTTTTAAGAAACAGCAGAGCATCTATTGGACGAGTGAGCGTTGAGCTCTGTACCAATCGTGCTTCAGACCATACAAAGGGATCTACTCCCTCCCCCAGCCAGAGGAGGAGTACAATGATGAGAGCTGTAGAGCGAGAGGAAACATGAACGCTTTATGAGGCTGATCACCACAACGAGGATGCGTTGAATAGACGTAATTATTTGAAAATGGAGAACAGCATTCTGATTTTCTATGGATATAAGATCAAGATTTGTTGATGGGAATATCAAGCGCAACAGAGACATGAGGCACCGGAGGATCAGAGGGTGGAAATGGGCAGCGCTTTGGCTGTTCGCTTTCTCTCTTTTGTGGAATACAGTTGGAGCTCAGATTCGCTACACAATACCTGAAGAGTTAAAGGAAGGATCTATCGTTGGGAATATCGCGAAGGATCTAGGGTTTGACATCTCAGATATCGCCGAGCGTAAGTTGCGGATAGCATCTGAATCAAATAGACAGTATTTCAGTGTGGATTCAGGGAAGGGTGATCTGGTAGTAAATGGCAGAATAGACAGAGAAACGCTATGTGGACAAAGCGCCAGTTGTCTGATGCCACTGCAGATCGTTATTGAGAATCCATTACAGATGCATAGCGTAGAGATAGAAATACAAGACATTAATGACAATGCGCCAAACTTTCATACTAAAGATGCCACATTAAAAATATATGAACTGACTGCTGCCGGCGCACGATTTCCCCTTGAAAATGCCGAGGACCTCGATGTTGGCAGCAATAGCCTAAATACTTATTCTCTGAGTAATAACAATTTTTTCCGTCTTCATATAAAAACTTTAAAAGATGGAAGAATGGTACCAGAACTTGTGGTTGAAAAACCTTTAGATAGAGAGAAACAATTAGTACACAAGCTAATATTAACAGCTCTAGATGGTGGTAATCCGGTAAAATCTGGCACATCTTTATTGCAAATAATTGTTCAAGATATAAACGACAACGAACCAAAATTTGAAGTTGCTGCGTACAAAGCATCTGTTCTTGAAAGCGCCGTTGTTGGTTCAAGTGTGATCAAAATCAAAGCAACCGATTTGGATGAAGGTCCGAATGGTGAAATACAGTATTCATTCGGTGCGCACACACCTGAACTTGTAAGAAATGCGTTTACTGTAAACCCAGAAACCGGTGAAATAACAGTCATTGGAAAATTAGATTACGAGACAAAAAAAACGTACACGTTTGATGTCTGTGCTAAAGACAAAGGGAATCCAGAGCTCGAGGGACAGTCATCGGTTCAGATAGATATCATAGATGAGAATGACAACCCTCCAGAGATTATACTGACATCTTTACCGAGCCCTGTGCCTGAAAATGCAACGGTGGGAACTGTGGTGGCTCTGATTACCGTCAAAGATTTGGACTCCGGTAATAATGGCAAAGTCGAGCTAATTGTCTCCCCGGATGTTCCATTTAAATTGAAACCTTCCCATAATTATTATTCTTTGATAACTGACTCATTTCTTAACCGTGAGGTTCATTCAGAGTATAGTGTAGAAATACTGGCCGTAGACTCTGGTGTACCACCATTAAAAACTGTGAGGACTTTAAATATTAAAGTGCTTGATGTAAATGACAACCCTCCAGTATTCTCACAGACATCATATAACGTTTACATTACCGAAAACAATCTTGCAGGCACTTCATTGTTTTCTGTGTCTGCATCTGATATTGACCAGGATAAAAACGCTCTACTTACGTATTCAATCCTGGATTCAAGTTCTAATCACGTTCCAGCATCATCTTATTTTTATATCAACTCTGAGAATGGAACCATTTACTGCATGAGCACCTTTGATTATGAAAAGGTAAAATTGTTCAGTGTTCTAGTTCAGGCTAAAGATCATGGCTCTCCATCTCTGAGCAGTAACGCCACTGTTCATGTGTTTATTCTGGACCGGAACGATAACGCTCCTGCTGTCATTTACCCGTCCACATCCATGGGGTCTGTCCCTCATCAGAGGATGCCCCGTTCTGCTAAAGCAGGACATCTCGTTACTAAGGTAACAGCAGTGGACGCGGACTCGGGTCATAACGCCTGGCTCTTCTACAGGCTCGCGGAGGCCACAGACGCGTCACTGTTCAGTGTGAATTTACATACGGGAGAGGTGAGGACTAAACGCGCTGTTTCAGAGCAGGATGACTCTTCTCAGAGACTGATGATAGAGATAAAGGATAATGGAGAACCGATCCAGTCCACCACAGTCACAGTGGATATACTGATAGAGGACGGGTTTCATGAGCCCATTTCAGACTATAGAGAGAAAACTATAGAGCCAAACAAGAAAAGCGGCAAAATTACTTTATATCTGATCATCTCTTTGGCTTCTGTGTCCTTGTTGTGTCTGATGACATGTTTCATCTTGCTGGTGAAATGTGCGCGAGGCAGTAGAGGCGGCTCAAGCTGCTGTATCAGGCGAATTGATTCTGGATACAAGAACCCCAACAGAAACCTGCAGATCCAGCTCAACACTGACGGGCCCATTAAGTATGTGGAGGTTCTGGGAGGAGACATGATGTCTCAGAGTCAGTCCTTTGGCTCCTATCTCTCTCCAATGTCAGAATTCAGTGATCTCACCCTCGTTAAGCCCAGCAGCACCACAAACTTTACAGACACGCTAAACGTGCTTGATGCGTCATTACCAGACAGCGCGTGGACGTTCGAGAGCCAACAGGTGAGCTGAGAAAAATAATAAATGTATATTTAGAGAGAGAGAGAGAGAGAGGGGGGGGGGGGGGGGATGGGGTGATTTGATGGTGGTAGGGATTCCACCCCCTGGTCTAAATATCCCTACCTCTGCTAAAATATTAAAAATTGTGCTACTTAACCAATAGACCATGCAAAATATATATTGTAAAGTGTATATAAATAACTAATTAAAATGCTTCAGCATGCACGTTTAAACAACAATAAAATCAGAAGTGGACTTTCACTGTCTGCCTTCCCGCTTGTGTGATGAGAGATGACACTGCACGTTTCAGTGGCTTGATCCATGCTTTGCTTTTCAATATGTCACAAAGTACAATAGTCATATTATAGTCTATTTCAATATGAAAACTACAGCTAGCCAAGTTAAAGAAAAGTGAAAATGATTCAGAGCAGCATATCGTTGTATTTTACAGGAACCTCGCAAAAAACTCAAAACAAAAAGAAATATTACAATTGAGAATGGGACTACAGGAGTCACGGTTTTAGGATTAACCCGGAATTCCCATACATGCTCATGCTGACTCAAGCGATGTGAGGCATATAGTCTATTTTTTATGTTGACAGCTTGTTGTGCTATTGGGTTTTGTGATTATTTTGTATGAAATATGTTTGAAGTTTATAAATAATTGTTTTGATACACCTGGCCGATTGGCGCTGTGCATTATTCTAAAATCGGGTTTTAATTATGGAATGTTGAATTAGCGCAAACGAGCTGGGTTTTTATTTTTCTCATAACACTGGAAAGAACTTAAAATACCCTGTAGTTTTTGGTCATACATACAAGAGTAAGATACATTAGAAACTGTAAAGGGTCTTCTTTTATTTTTATACACTCATCATAACAACAAATCGTTACAAACAAGCAAACAGGATGCGCTTTATGCAGTCTCTGTCCCCTTTCTGTTGCGCGTCACAAAAATGAACCGAAACTTGTGTATGTGCCTCAGTCATGATACGAATTATATCTATAGAAAGCTTGAAATGTGAAATTAATTATGAAATCCATATGAAACCAACGAGAGGCACAGAGGTAATCTTCTCAAAATTATATGTTAGTGTATGAGCGCTTCCCAGTGAGGAAATGGCAAGGCACAGGAGTGAAAATCTTGAATTAAGAATTAAAAGGTACAAATTTATTAAAATTATAATTTTTCAGAATATTCTGATATTGTTACATTAAAGTTCATAATTATTCCATAAATGCAGCTGTACGAAATACCCACTGTGATTCGTGATTTATTTTTATGATAAAAAAGAAATAAATAAAAATAAATAAAAAACATCACCCCCCCTGTGCTTTTTTTCACAGAACGTCCTCTGGATATAAAACATTATGCTGACATTTTAACATTTTTGCATGAAAATATGAATAATAATACCAAAACATTAGCTTTAAATAATTAATATAGAAATATATAATTTGTGATTTTTACAGAGAGCATAAATACAACTATGATGACCAATGATCTCATACTCAGTTTCACAGCAGGTGCAGATGCTGTGCCTTTAAGAGGCAGTTATCTTGCTATTGGTTATTGCGATTTATGCCTACACCAATCCAATGCAGAATTGCACAAAGAGATCTACTCCCTCCCCCACTGACACCACAACGTTCAGTGCAAGCGGAGGCGAGGGATGCTCTAATCGCTCCGATAAAATGGATTCTACCATATTTTTTAGACATAATGGACAATCTAAATTGTCATCATGTATTGGGATCCCTGTTTTTTTATCAGCACGGTGAATCGTCTGGATTGTAAATCAAAATGACAAAGAGGGTGGCATTCAGATGGTGGAGGCATTATTTGCTCTTCTTTTTTCTCTTTCTTCTTTTGTGGAGTACGACAGAAGGACAGACTCGCTACTCAATTCCAGAGGAATTAAAAGTGGGCGCTGTTGTTGGAAATATTGCAAAAGATTTAGGTCTGAAACTATCTGAGCTGTATGACCGTAAATTGCGAATAGCCTCTGAATCAGGTGAGCAGTATTTCAGCTTGGATTCACGCAGAGGAGAGATAGTGGTTAATGAGAGAATCGACAGAGAGATCCTTTGTGGAGAAAACGCAAATTGTCTGTTGCCTCTTCAAATAGTTATCGAGGACCCTTTACAACTTTATAGAGTGGAAGTCGAAATACAGGATATTAATGACAATTACCCGCATTTTCAGTCAACGGACAGCGTTTTAAAAATAGCAGAATCTACTGTTCCTGGTATGCGCTTTCCTTTGGAGAGCGCAGTAGACCCAGATGTAGGCAGTAACTCTTTGAAGTCGTATACTTTGAGTAAAGACGAATGTTTCAGTTTAAAAATAAAAGATCTTGGTGATGGCCGAAAGGTACCTGAATTAGTACTGGATAAACCTTTGGACCGCGAGAAGAAACCGATGCATCAGCTGATGTTAACTGCCATAGACGGAGGGAACCCGGTTAGATCTGGAACGTCACAAATTAATGTCACCGTGCTAGATAACAACGACAACAACCCCGTATTTGAGAAAAATGTTTACAAAGTAGCTATTGCTGAAAACAGTAAACAAGGTACGACATTTCTAAAAGTTGAGGCAAAAGACTTGGACGAAGGCCCAAATGGAGAGATAAAATATTCCTTAGGGGAGCACATGTCTGATGCGTTGCGCTCGTTGTTTCACATCAATGAGAAAACCGGGGAAATGTTTCTAAACGGGGAGTTGGATTATGAAACCACTCCTATGTACAACCTTGAGATACGTGCCAGAGACAGAGGTATCCCCGAAATGGAGGGCCATTGCACGGTAAAAATAGAAGTCTCGGATATTAACGACAATCCGCCGCAGATATTGCTCACGTCTAAACCGAGTCCTTTGCGCGAGGACGCACCAAGCGGGACAGTTGTAGCGTTAATAAGCGCACGGGACATTGACTCTGGTGACAATGGAAAAGTCAGACTACAGACACAGTCTGGCCTTCCATTTATTTTAAAAACTTCTTTCTCAAATGAATATTCGTTGGTCACTAACGGTGTTTTAGACCGCGAAACGTTCCCGGAGTATAACGTGGAAATCACTGCATTTGACTCAGGCTCGCCGACTTTAAGTAGCAAAACAATAATTCCAGTTAAAATTCTCGATGTTAACGACAATTCCCCGAAGTTCTCTGATAGCGTGTATCATGTGTACATAAGAGAGAATAACAACCCAGGCTCTATTATCTGGTCAGTATCCGCCCAAGACGTTGATGTCGGCGTAAATGGCAAAATATCATACTCTATTGAGAACCCTAAAGCTTGGGATACCCCAATATCGTCGTATTTGTACATAAACTCTGACAATGGAAGCATATTTAGCATGCATTCGTTTGACTTCGAAAAAATAAAAGTGTTTGAGGTCATCGTTCAGGCTAAAGATCATGGCTCTCCGTCTCTGAGCAGCAACGCCACAGTGTATGTTTTTATTTTGGACCAGAATGATAACGCACCTGCTGTCATTTACCCGTCCACATCCATGGGGTCTGTCCCTCATCAGAGGATGCCCCGCTCTGCTAAAGCAGGACATCTCGTTACTAAGGTAACAGCAGTGGACGCGGACTCGGGTCATAACGCCTGGCTCTTCTACAGGCTCGCGGAGGCCACGGACGCGTCACTGTTCAGTGTGAATTTACATACGGGAGAGGTGAGGACTAAACGCGCTGTTTCAGAGCAGGATGACTCCTCTCAGAGACTGATGATAGAGATAAAGGATAATGGAAGCCCGGAGCTTTCCACTACGGTTACGGTGGATATACTGATAGAGGACGGATTTCACGAGCCCATTTCAGACTATTATAAGAAAAACGTAGAGCCTAAAAAAAGTGGAAAAATTACTTTATACCTGATCATCTCTTTAGCCGCTGTGTCTTTGTTGTCTTTGGTGACATTTTTCATCCTACTGGTGAAATGTGCGCGAGGCAGTAGAGGCGGCTCAAGCTGCTGTATCAGTCGAACTGATTCTGGATACAAGAACCCCAACAGAAACCTGCAGATCCAGCTCAACACTGACGGGCCCATTAAGTATGTGGAGGTTCTGGGAGGAGACATGATGTCTCAGAGTCAGTCATTTGGCTCCTATCTCTCTCCGATGTCAGAATTCAGTGATCTCACCCTCGTTAAGCCCAGCAGCACCACAAACTTTACAGACACGCTAAACGTGCTCGATGCGTCATTACCAGACAGCGCGTGGACGTTCGAGAGCCAACAGGTGAGACACACTTGTTTCAAGTCAAACAATGTAATTTAAACAATGTTTATTCATTCAGTATATTACGTAACCGTGATATAGGTGCGCTGCTTTTAGCACCTTGGACAGCACCATGCGTGCTTTTGTCTGAGCAATGTAACTTTCCTCCAATAGAAAAGCACGATTTTTACCCCGCCCCTTTTCACTCTTTTCCAAGACCCCCACACTTGTTGCTGGCAAGAGCTGTATTGTTATTTTAGAAACCAATGGTGGAGATGAATACAAAACGTTTCTAAAACGTCTAAGATAAACGCATCTAGGAAATGCATAAATTAAAATCTCGAAGGAATCTATAGCTACTAGTGAAAATACCAGTGTAAAAATGGAGAGTAAAGAGCTTTTTCAGAGATCTTTGGACTGGGCTGCAGTTTGGATTGTTCTTAATGCTTTGTGTTTTGGAACGCACGCTTCGGAACTTTTATATTCCACAGCGGAGGAATCTAAACCAGGAACTGTTGTTGGATACTTTACTAAAGATTTAGGAATGGACGTTCAAGTGATACTTCTAAGGGAGATGCGAATAATCTCGGAATCTAATGATAAATATGTTGACGTAGACCTGACATCTGGAGCTTTGGTGGTCAAGCAAACAATGGACAGAGAAAGTATGTGCGGAGGAAGTTTACATTGTCACATTCGGATCCAGATTTCTCTTCAAAATCCTTTGGAAATGCACAGCGTTACGATAGAAATTGTGGATGTTAACGACAACGCGCCACTTTTCCAAAGCCGAGACACTTCATTGGAAGTTTCAGAAGCGGCTGCGCCTGGCACAATTTTCCGCTTAGAAAGTGCGCATGACCCCGATGTGGGTGTGAATTCAGTGCGCGCTTATTTTCTTAGTCAAAACAATTGTTTTATCCTAAAAGTAGAAACTAAAAGTGACGGAAGTAAAATCCCAATTTTAGTCTTAAACAAGCCTCTTGACAGAGAAAAGACGAGTGAATTTAGCTTAATTTTAACTGCAGTTGATGGTGGAAGTGCAGAAAAGTCTGGAAATAGTGCCATTTTATAAATATTTTAGATGTCAATGACAATGCGCCACACTTTCATAATCCTACAAAAAGAGTCACGCTTTTAGAAAATTCACCTCATAGATCATTAGTTACAGCTCTTAATGCCTCCGATGCCGATCATGGTCAAAATGGTGAAATATCTTACATGTTCGATAAATACACCCCTGATAACGTTTTGAAACTCTTTAGCGTTGATTTTATGACTGGCGAGATTAGAGTTACAGGACTAGTCGATCACGAGCTCACTAACGTGTATGACGTCACTATTCTTGCTAGGGACAAAGGAATACCTCCCATGGAGGGCTCGTGCAACATCAAAATCGAGATTATTGACGTGAATGACAACACCCCTGCTATCAGCATTAATGTGGTTTCTCCTGTAATCTCTGAAGATGTGAGTTCAGGCACTGTCATAGCCCTCATCAAAGTTAAAGATGAAGACACAGGGAAAAATGGCGAAGTGAGTGTGCACATCCCTTATGGGTTGCCTTTCAAGATGAGTTCGCCATATAAGGGTCTTTTCACTTTAATGACCGATGGCCAGCTGGACAGAGAGGCTTTGGCTGAATACACCATCACTATGATCGCCACAGACTCTGGTTCCCCACCTCGTTCCTCACAGGAATCTTTTGTGTTACGTCTTTCAGATGTTAATGATAACCCCCCAGTCTTTTCACAGCCTTCTTACTCAGTAGACATAGCTGAAAACAATGCCCCAAATGCTCCCCTTCTGTCCGTGTCTGCATCAGACCCAGATGTGGGGGAGAATTCTACAGTTTCTTTCTCGATTCTGGAGAGCGAGGCTCTCGGTATGTCCGTGTCTTCATATGTGTATATTAACCCAGATAGTGGGCAGATATATGCCATGAGAAAGTTTGACTATGAGCAACTGAATGCGTTTCAATTCGTGGTGCAGGTTCTTGATAGAGGAACTCCTGGTCAAAGCTCCAACACCACAGTGCATGTGTTTATTAAAGATCAGAATGATCACCCTCCTGTCCTTATATACCCTGCACCCCCATCTGATGGGACACTGCAGTTTGTAGTACCTAGCACACTCGGTATTGGATACCTAGTCAATCGCATCATGTTTGTGGATGGTGATAGTGGCCACAATGCCTGGTTATTCTACAGAATCTCAGGCCTTGATGCTGAAATGTTTCACATAGGTGCACATACTGGAGAGCTGCGTACCGCCCGTAAACTTACAGCAGAGGACAACAAATCTGTCTTTAGTCTCACTGTGATTGTAAAAGATAACGGCAGGTCTTCTCTCTCCGCTAGTGTGGTAGTTAACATCACCCTGGCTGAAAAAGCCTCAGACACCTCTTCTGAACGCATGAGCTCTAACTCCAAAAGACCAACTGGGCCTGACCTCACATTGTATCTTATAATCACTTTATCCTTTATTATTGCGGTCTCATTCCTGGCTGTCATTGTTTTAGCAGTGCGCTGGCTCGGCCACCATGGTTACATTATGTGCCTCATGCAAAAACTTGGTTTCAAGCACAAACCTCGTGAGCACCAACACAATGACCTCCACCTGCAGCTAAATACCAACGGTCCTGTTAGATACATGGAGGTCGTGGGGGGCTCTCGGGATTTCCACAAACACGCATATGCACCTGGTTTCTCCACCATCTCCAGCAGAAGTGACTTTGTGTTTGTTAAGGCGCCACAGAGCACTCTAAGCATGCGACTGTCAAAAAGACTCTTCACTCACTCACTCATGAAGGTGAGGGTTTCAGGAAATATTATGCACTAGCGTTTAAAAGTTTGAGGTTGGTAAGATTTTTAAATGTATTTGAAAGAAATCTCTTATGCTCACCAAGACTACTCTATTTTACTCATCTTCAGTAAATGCAGAGTAATTTTAAATAACTGTTTTGTATTTTAATATGTTCAAATGTAATTCAGTCCAGTGATGGCAAAGCTGATTTTTCAGCATCATTACTCCAGTCTTCAGTGTCACATGATCCTTCAGAAATCAGTTTAATATGCTTATTTGGTGCTTAAGAAATATTTTTGATTTTTTTTTCACGATTCTTTGACAATTTAAAGTTCCAAAGAACTGCATTTATTTGAAATAGTAATCTTTTGAATTATAAATGTCTTTACTGTTGTCTGAGTAATTTGACTAATAAGCTTCATGTTTTTGCCGTCTGAATTTTACTGTAACAAAATTTTAAAATAATTTCTGGTAACCATAATTTGTCCATAAATTACTACTGACGCAGGCTTCAGTCTCTATGACTCACATTTTGGACAAAGCACTCTGTAATGCCAAGTGTATTAATAATCAGGCCATGTTCAGAGCTATTTTCAGGCCCAATGACACAGCAGATAATTCAACAATATGAATCTGAGAAGAGTTATGATTAAAAATAGTCAAATGTTCTGCCGTAAGGTGAAGCTGACTTTTGTAGACCTTGAATAACATCTTGCAACATAATGGCTCAACCCGGTGTGGGGACATGCAGCATAATTGTGTGGGATATAAAGGAAATGAAAAAAAAAAAATATGAAATATGGTGAGGGGGGATTTATCCACAATCCACCCACAGGTGAGCTCATATTTTGTTTAATACAGACTTGTGTGTATTTTCCTCATGCACACGCACTCATGCATGACAGCGACATGATCGAAGTTTCAATTATTCACACACACTCTCCCTCAACCTATTTCCAACCCTATGTTCTTCTTTGTTGCTCTGTTTCTCACTACTGCCCTCAAATTTTTTCTTTATGTTCTGGCGAAGGTGCATTTTCAAACAGTCCTGAGGAGAAACAGAGGATGTTGTACTTTGATGTCAATAATACAAATTTGTGTTTCAGAACTATAACCTCCTATGACGGGATGGAGGGACCTGCTCTCCAGAACATACAACTAGTGCATATGAATCTCTGTGCCAAACAAGATTTTTGACAAAAATCTTTTCTTCTTATTTTCAGCAAAAGCCACCTAACTCTGATTGGCGTTTTCCTCCAAACCAGAGGCCCGGACCAAGCGGGTGAGTGTTGGATTCAATTTACTTGTCTCGCAAAAAAACTATAAATAACATTTGAGATTATCCACTTGGTATTACCCTCTATGTTTAGTAATAATTTTAATTTAATCTGTCTGATTGGAATGAGATAACGGAGCATAATAAAAGAAAAAAAACAGGGATAACCCGTAAACATTTGAGTGCCCATGCAGACTTTTAGTGGTCGCTATCTTCTGAAGTTAGTCAGCAAGAAGAGTTAAGGAGATAATACTCATAGACAAAAATATGTAGATATAAATATAAAGGATTTTTTCCTTCCTTTGTGTTTTCATCCCTACATTTAGTCCAAAATACTGTCATTATTGCCATTATTAATGTTAAAGATCCCAATGTCAAGTCACCACTCTCCCATAATCCTGTAAATAAATCCTGAAAAGAAAACCCTGTAAAAGAATCCTGTGGAGAAAATCCTGCAAAAATAAAACCCTGCAAAAGAAATCACATGAAAAAAAATCTTGCAAGAGCACCAAATATAGTATTTCAATTATCAGATTAAAACGTACAAAGGCTAACCAACTACCTGTGAGACGCAACGTCTTTATAGTACCGTAAATAAGGTTTTAACTTCAAGGAACTTCATCCATGTGCTCTGGTCAGTCTCGTCCTCACTGGACGTGGGGCGATTGAGTGACAGCTGCATGCTCCTGTGCTTATCTCTCAGTCAACACAGGTTCCACACCCTGCAGCAGAGATGGACTCCATACGAGAAGTCCAGGTAGAGTGAAGGCGAAGAGAAGGCTAGTGTGTGGTAGCGTTTGGCTTCACCTGGTGTGTGGCCTTCTAGTGCTGTGTTTAGGTCGTTCAGATTATGTGTCCTGCAGCTTCCAGCGACATGCTGTGTCCAGTCTGTTCCAACATATAGATGTAAACGCAAATTACATGCAGTTCCGTTCATTAAAGGATAAGGCTTTTGGATGTATGTGTATCGCTGATAGCTGTTCGTTGCATCTTGCTCTGCGGGTTGTCGTCGCACTGTGTTTACCTGTGCTAAACTTGTTTGTTCCAATTTGGTTTATTTTGGCTTTGTAGAGCCAAGTCTGTGAAGTCTGTCCCTAAAGAGTAGAGAAATATTTCTGTCCTCATGTACAGACCGCGCTATCCATTTGTGTGGGCAGAGAGTGTTAAAAAAAAAAAAAACAGCTTTTTATTCATGTGACATTTTGAAACTGACCAGAATGTAATAACAAGTAATATACTTAAAGGTATAGTTCACCCAAAAATGAAAATGCTGTCATCATTTACTCACCCTCACGTCGTTCCAAACCTGTATGACCTTTTTTTTTTTTTTTTTTTAAACAAGATATTTCAAACACTGGACCCCATTGAATTTCACTGTTTGGAATTCCTACAGGTTTGGAAAAACATGAGGTTGAGGAAATGGGGAAAGTTTAATTTCGGGGTGAACTATCCCTTTAAATAAAGCTTGTTGTGATTTAATCAAAGGGCAAAGTGTATGTGTTCTCAGGCCACATGGTGTAAACAGACAAAAATCTGTATTCTGATCATCTCATCTGTCTGTTTACATCATGCTTACCTCGGCTCTGTCGACTTTAGCCTCCATTTTCTGACTGAACTGCACTGCACTGCACTGTCCTGCCCTGTCACACAAAATGGCTGTCTCAACTAATGAACCGGGTGCCTTTATGCTAGCAAACTTGATGGCTGCTGTTCTCATATGTGTGTTCGAGAGACAAAATCTCTGAGCACATTTCGAGTCACTAACCCCGTTCTCTCTCGTGTAGGGCTGGAGTGCGTCCTGACGAGGCAGGTGCCGGCCCTGGTGTGATAGCGGGAACAGGACCGTGGCCCAACCCCCCTACCGAAGCTGAACAGCTCCAGGCTCTGATGGCGGCAGCGAACGGTGAATCTCAATCTCACTTATAACCCCTTCTCTTAGAAAACTGCATCAGAAAGAGAGCGAATAAGAACATGGGGAGAAAGCATTAGCACATTTAACCTTTGCTATATTTCACATATGCAATTTAACTTTTGAGTCAGCAAAACTTAGCTTGTAAGAAGAAAATGTCCTTCTGGCTGATCAGCTTTACAAGCTAAATTTTCATTTTAATCTTGCTGGTTAAGCTAATTAAGCAACCCGCCAGGGGCAAATCAGCCCACCAGCATCCAAAACACAACATGTGCAGTCTGTGAAGGAGGAAAGCCTATCCACATATACTGTATTTGATCCACCAATCCTCTAGATCAGATTCTGAAGAGCATAAGGGTGATGTAAGGAGAGAGAGAGAGAGAGAGAGAGAGAGAGAGAGAGAGAGAGAGAGAGAGAGAGAGAGTGCAGTTTCTAGGGTACAATGGATTTCGCAATTTATTGACTGTTATAGAGTCAAACTAATTGAGTGTAAAGAGACAAAGGAGACTTTCTCCCTCTCAGCAGCTGCAGTCAACACAACAACACTGTGCTGATGTTCTTCTCTAGCCAAGATGAATGCAGTCTTTCTAAGAAACAGAATCTCAAGAGTATGACACTTTAGTGAACTTTTAAAAAGAGTACTTATTATGGAAATGAAATACTTTAAAAGAATTTACTTAAGCAACTGAATGCAATGTTTTCGGGCACTTAATAGCATTGTAAATTGCAATGAAATGAAAATATATTATAATTTAAATTCATATTAGATGCAATTAGCTGAATTTTAGTCCCTTTTTTGTCCCACAAGTCACTTAAGTACAACATTATATGTAATTTAGTAATTACTTCAATTATCTTTGAAATATGGTTAAAGTGTACTGTTGAATGTAATGACAAGCATTTATGGTAAACCAAAATACACTTCAGAGCCATTTCTGTTGAAACTTGTGTCATACATTTGCATTTACACATTATAAACTATATCACCTTTAAATGTATAGTATGTTCTTAAAACAAATTATAATCAAATACTTTACATGTGCTTTATGTTTGTCAACAAATAATAAGTATCCTTCTATAAAACATGTATGTATTAAAATGTAGGTTTATTTTGACATTATTACTTTTTAAAAGTGTACTTAAGAGTGTTAAGAAACATGAATGTTTACTCTCTGAAGTACATTTAATTGGCCTTATATACACCTTTAAGAGTACACTAAAAATGCACATTCAAAACATTTAAGTGCATTTGTTTTTTTACAAGGGTGGGTCCATGTTAAATTGACCACAGCTTTGACTTGTTGTGAATTTGGGGGGTGGTAATCAGATTTATTCCGTGAGAACAAAGGCAGACCTGCCTCACTGCCATTAGAGGACAATGCCACTTCCATTTGCAATGCATTTTACATGAACTGTGAAAATAGTGCATTCTTTTCTTGTATATACAGTACACATGTATTCTGTTCCTGAAAGAGTGTTGCTGAGTATGAGATGCATGTCGATGTTACGGCATTCATAATGCATGGGGGATGGGCAGGCAGAAGCAGGTCACTGAAGAAGCTGCAATGCGGTTCCTGAGTGACTGAATTATGAGCTCTGTGCTGAACCAACCCATCTCTAACCTTTCCCATCTCTCTCCTGTTCTTCTATACCTCCTCCTATTTCTTCTTGCCCTTTTTCTTTCTTTCTCACCCTTCCGTTGCTCTCAGAAGCAAGTGAAGCCACTGCAACTCTCGGCCCTCGCTACAATCTACAGTACGGCCCAGAGTACCGCCAGAACGTGTACATCCCGGGCAGTACCGCCACCCTCACGGCCAACCCTCAGCAACAGGTACCCCAGCAGGCCCTTCCCCCTCCTCAGGCCCTGCCCCCCGCCGAAGTCCCCAAAGCAGCTCAAACCCCCGCCAGCAAGAAGAAGCCCACCAAGAAAGACAAGAAGTAAGGCACGAGTGGAAGCACTATCAGAGCTGCAGAAATATGTTGCCGGGATCTGAGCATCTCTCCTCACAAAACGTGTCCACAGGTTTGGTCAAAGAATCAAAAGATTAGGATTCAATGTTTATGTCTTTGAGGTGTTCATTTGTTTGTTTTAGATTGACCTTTTTTATTATTATTTATTGGATTTTGAATTCTATTACAATATTAAAATCGAGCATTTCCTGTCACTGTAAAATGACTGAACGAAAGGAGATGTGTTCAGATTTCTGAAGCTCGTTCTTCGACAGATAACTCTGTCCTGTAAATAGCATTACTAAAACAAGAAGAAAACATGCATTTCTTCTTTTATTTACCCCCCCCCCCAAATGTCATGTTTTAGGCTTCTTTGTGTTCTTTTCAAAGCAAAGTAGATGCTTCTTGTGGTTACAAAATGAAACGCTGTTAGGCTTTTTAACATAATGTGCCACAACTCTTACCTTGACTGAAATGAGTATTGAGCTGAACTATGCAGTGCAAAGAGGATGTTGTTTTCAGAGTAAGAGAATACATTTACATTTGTCTAAAACCAGATGGTGAGACACTGGACTGTTGGCATGGTATTCAAAAATAGATTCAGTCTTCTCATTAATAGCCAGTTAAGCAGAGCTGAATGTTAGGTTTGACTATTCTTTGCTATTATTTCCGGTTAGCGTGGTATATAAAAATCCTTTGGAATTGCAAGTAATGTAAACAGTGTTTTTTAAAGATCAGAAAAGATAATCTCAGCCTTTGTAAGGTCAAGATCACAGATTGATTTGGGTCAAAGTGAATGTGCTAAGAGTTTGAGTCGGTGTAAAACATGAAGTCAACCAAAATGAAAGAAAACAATGAATATGTGGAAAGACTAATGACTAACTTCAGCGCGACACTGTACTTGAATGGATCTTAGATGGAAGGATTCTGCACCAACCACCACCACAGTGTATATAAAATGTGTAACCTGTCTGTACAAACATTAGAGCCACAAGGGCTGGCTGTTACAGGAATGTTTCAGTATTTTTTAAAAAAGCAACAAAAAAGACGATAGAAAAAAAAAAGATCCAGTGTAGTGTTCAAGATCATTGACTAACCAAACTGTATATACTACGAAACTTCTGAAGACACGCAATCGTAGCTTAAGGCTTGTGGACTATGTGCATATTTTTGTGTTTTTCCCCTTCGATTACACATTCTTTGCTTTTCTCCAATCACCTTAAACCTTGAAAGATAACAGACGATACTTACTGTCATTAGAGTACCCCCCCTCCTCACATCTGATTGTACTTTTCTGTGCTTGTAATTCCAATCAGTGAATAATGATACTGGAATGCCAATCCTGTCTGTTTGACTATGAATATCTTATCTATATATATAAATGTCTGTCTGCTGCTTGGCTAACTTTCTGTATTTGACTGTGATTCCTTTTAAGAAATGCTTAGCACCTCATGTTACCCTTTTTATTTTACAAGCTAATATTTATATCGCTGTTGATTTATGTTTTACTTTATTATTGGAACACTTACATTTGAAATAAAATTTTGTCAGAACTCACAGTCATGGCTGAGCTGTATTTTTTAAGTTTCTTGGTCTGTGGACATGTAAACAAGGTATACAGTTCAAAAGTTTGGGGTCAGTAAGAGTTTTTGAAAGAAATTAATACTTTTATTCAGCAAGGATGCTTTAAATTGATCAAAAGTTGTAGAAAGGACTTTTAGAATGCTACAAAAGATTTCTATATCAAATAAATGCTGTTTCTTTTAAATATTTAACAGCACAACTGTTTTCAACATTGATAATAAATGTTTCTTAAGCACAAAATCAGCATTTAGAATGATTTATAAAGGATCATGTGACACTGAAGACTTGAGCAATGATGCTAAAAAATGCAGCTTTTCCATCAAAGGAATAAATTACATTTTAAAATATATTAAAATGGAAAACTGTTATTTTACATTCTAATAATATTTCACATTCTAATAATATTTCACACTATAACTGGTTTCATTGTGTTTGTATAAAATAAATGCAGCCTTGATTTTTGAGATTTCTTTCTTAAACATTTTTAAAAAATTACCGACCCCATTTTCCCAGGATGTGCTTCACTGATGCCCAAAAAAAATTCCCAAATGTTCATATCTGCAACTTCAATGCACATGTCCCAATTTAAGAATCATTACTGATTCAGTTCAGAAAGAATAAGATTGCTGGCGTCAGGATGAGCGAGCTCTGCAGAGATTTCAGAAGTAGGACACCAGCTCTGTTCTCGTGTATCCATATATAGCAGAGATATAGTGTAATGAGGCGCTCCAAATGGCAGAGAAACACGACTCCTCACCGTGACCGTATACTATGAAGGAATCGCTGGAAAAAGTCCAGAAAATTGGATAAACAAAAGATGAATCAAACAGCTTGATATATTCTGAAGCAAGATCCCAAACACCTGCTCATATTAAAGCAAGCATAAAACATTTGAATTATGTAATTACTTTAAGAACCATTAACCCAATCTGCTATTCGTACGTTCTGGGGACATTTAGTTTAATTGCTGTTTTGTCTAAATTAATTGTGGGAAGAACTGCCGCTCTCATTTTCAGCTTCAGAAATCACAGACATGTATTCACTGACTCACCAGCTATTATATAACAGCATCGAAATGTCATTGGCGAAGTGTCCATCACTTACAAACCTGTTAGTTTCTATGTTAAAGTGATTTTATTGATGTAACTAGAAAAGCTGACTGCAGTCCAGAAAGCAGTTTAAACTGAAGGTCATGTGTTCTTGGATTCACTGACACAATCACATTATAGATTGTTTCGAGCACAGCCGAGAACATTGTCAAATTAGATGAGTTACTTTAAAGGCTTAAACCTCCATTTTATTAAAGCAGACCTCCTCTCAGCAAAGCAGCTTCCTCTCCCCCACAAAATGGCCGATAACTCGCACAACTGCAGCGGTTGCCTTGGTGATGAGAGAAGGACTCCAATACTCTGAGAAACAGCGGAATCAGAATCAGTCAGGTGAAATGTGCACAATACAGCATCCATACACGCAGCAAACAAATCCATGACCTCATAGAGGTCAACTGAAGTGTTCAACTGTGAAATACACAAAATAATGATGCAGGTTTTCTTTAAAAATTACAATTCTTAGATATCTCTTATGTTGCATCAAAGGACACAATTTGAACCTCAAATAAACCAATATAAAAAGAAGCTTGAGAAACGCTGAAGGGAAGAGACAATGGCTGGATTAGGGGTCATTTATATGGCTTCCTATTAACTAAGTTCTAAGTACAGTCTATCTAGCATCATTTTATGTGATATCAAATTGACGGCTTTATAGATGTAGGAAGCTGTCCCTATATGATCTGTCTAAGACGCTGTATTGGGACATGACAGCATTAACGCACTGCTTCAGACAGGCAACTCTCCAAGACAGCAGCTGCTTCTTCAGAGCTAAACTCTCCATTTCCTCTCTGCCACGGAGATTATGCAGCCAATCAGCAAAGTCCACAACATCACAGTCAGAGCTGCATGAAAGACATATCACTCCTGCTGCCAGAGAGCAAATATATTCTACAGAAAACTCAATTTAATAAATAAATAAATGTGTGTGTATTATTATATATTTATACATGTATCTTTAATGATTCATAATTTGTTTGAAAATACAGTGAAAACAGTAATACTGTGAAATATTATTAAAATGTGAAATATCAGTTTTCTATTTTAATATATTATAAAAATGTATGTATTCCTGAAATGGCAAAGCTGAATTTTTAGCATCATTACTCCAGCCTTTAGTGCCACATGATCCTTCAAAAACCATTTTAATATGCTGATTCAATGCTCAAGAAATGTATTATTTCTATCAGTGTTGAAAACAGTGGTGATGCTTAATATGTTTGTGGAAACAAAAAAGAACAGCATTTATTTGAGATAGAAATCTTTTGTAACATTCTTAAAGTCTACTATAAATATAATGTAAACATAAAAACCTACAATAAATATCAATTTGATCAATTTAATGCATCCTTGTTGAATAAAAGTATAAGGCCTGGTTTGACAGACAGGGCTTTGATTAAGCCAGGATTAGGCCTTAGTTCAATTAGGACATTTAAGTAGCTGTTATAAATGTGCCTTAAAGGAAGGGGGAAAAAACATTACTGGTGTTTATCTTAAGACAAAAAAATGGCACTTACATATGTGTCAGTGCAAGTTGCTTTCATGTAAAACAGCTCAAATGTTTTAGTCTGGGACTCGGCTTAAGCCTCATTTGTGATACCGGAGGATAATAAAAAAAAAAAAAACTGTTTTTAAATCTCACTGACCATAAAATAATTATAGAAATATTATACCTATTTTAACTTGCTTTTCATTTTACATCACAAAAATAAAATGATATCATATGACAACAAAAAAGCTCTCTCATCTCTGATTTTACTATCTGGCAAGACTGAATGGCCCCGTTTAGGCGGTTCAATCAGAGCTGCCTGTTAACCAGCATAAACAAGGTCATTGATCAGAGCCCAGACCACGTGGATTGCCAGTAAATGCCCCACACGAACAGAAGCATCGCTACACACTAGCAGGGCAGATGGTCTTTTCAGCTGCCATTACACAGTGCCACTGGTCATTCCATCAGGGAAAGGTCATTTCCTCTTAAAACACTGCAGACAATTATCTGTTAAAAGGTCAGTTGACCAGTAATATCCTTCATTACCGGCAAGTTGGTTCTTCCAAATCATGTACGCGTCAAAAACATCTTCCTCATCACTATCAGATGGCTCTAATGCATCCATTTAAAAGAACTGGCATTTGCTCACAAATTTGGAAGGGTTTGGTGTTTCTGGACACAGATTTGTGGCTTCTCTTTGCTTTGTGAGACAGCACTGAAGTCATTCAGTGAGAAAACGCAAGCAAGGAATAAAAGAACTCCATCTGCCAGGCGAACGAGCTCCCGCACCCCACCCCTCCATTCCTTTCCTCCCCCCAACCTGCTCAGACACACTGAATATAGAGTCGACAGCCACAAAAAACCCTCTGCAGCTGCTGTTGTCATGGAAACAAGGCAGTCAGCCGAGCCCTCCCACCAACACAGGGATTTTGAGCATCCAAAAACGACATTTTGAGACCCTAAAAGTAGGGAGATGGAGTGACTGTCTTTTTCTTAATCTCAGCTTTGTGCATGTAATGTAAAAGCAAATGTGATAGTGACAAATATATCAAATCCAATGTGTTAATTCAGGAGAAAAATAACAGAATCAAACACAACCACATAGAAAATCACCCCAAAATCACCAAGATTGTGACTAAAATAACAAGAACCCTCAGAAAACTGTCCTTTTCTTGCTTTAGGCCCTGCAGCAGATTGCAAGGAGTGTGAAAGATTTATGAAGTCTTCTAAGAAAAGCAATGCTTCATTGCCCCACTTAACGCTTACCAAAGGGATGCAACATGACGTCAGCTTTTCCCACTAAACCCCCACCATCTTTTTTTCTCTCTCTCCCTACTGACAAACACCTTCCTTTTTCTGCTATACATCGCTCCTTTCAAAAGCTGTCTATATTTATAGATTCTCGTCAGTGGAGTGAGTCCTTGTCCTATATAATATTCATAGACCGCAGAGGCTCCGCAGAGTGTGGGTTCATAAAACCTGTCTGTCCCCCACTTCCATCCACCGTGGCCGTTTCCATAGCAACCTTGCATCCCTAAACCTGTCTGCATTTCTCTACCGCAGGCTTACAGCCTGACCTTAACCCACCTGAGCAGCAGCTGTGAGCATTTCGCAGGTCAGTGGAGTAGTAAATGTACTGAAAATAACTGTACGCAACCCACTGAGTCTATCATCCGTTCAGAGTATCGTCTTTTCTTTTAGCTTCGTGCCAAAACTATATCATATTTATAGCAGCACACAGAGTGGCATCAATGTAAGAAGATTACTGTCATTCTCCCCCATCCCCCTTTTAGTCCTTCTGTTCACATTCCTTCTGAATCAATCCCGCCCGGTTCCTTGCATGCTTTTATTTTCATTCTTTAGTTTGTCTTTCTAGCAGGTATCAAAGTATGTATGATAGCACACATGGAGAGATGCCTGCAGCAAGAACACACAACCACACGCACACACACACACACACACACACACACACGCGCAGGCTGGGGGAGAGGAACCTCATCATGAACAAGGAGCAAGGTAGCTATGGCAACGGACAAAGAAGGGATGACGACATTTTGTTGGGTGAACAGTGGAAGGAAATGGTTTGCAATAAGATCGCATGTTACTTTTATCTGCATCTTTTAAAACAAGATTGCAAGTGCTATTTTTTCCCCAATTGTTCCTTTTCAATTAAATGTGTTATCTAACTGATATCTCTGGCTGTTTTGGATGTGTGTGCTAGTGTTTTTTTATAATGGTGGCATAAACAGCTGTGAGAGTGTGAGGGGGCGAGTGTGGGAAGGGCTTAAGAGGCAGATGACCGTTCAGTCGGTCAAATGTGTTGTTGTTTGTGCAGCAAATTCTTAATTCAAATGCCTACCCTCCACTATTTTTTTATTCAGCCTGATTATGCCTAGAAAAAGGGAGAGACAATATAGTATGATATAGTTCTGTCAGTCAGCGAGTCGGTTTAATACACACAGCTGGGTCAGACAAAAGTATTGCAACAGATACAGATGATCATACAGATACACAAGGCCGGAAGGCTTTAGGAGGATGTGACCTCACACCCCATGCAACATCATACCAAACACATCAGCACTGACTATGAAACAGGACAACTGTCCCAGATTCACACATTAAACCACACACCCCCTTCACATTCGATTAGCAGAAAGTGGGTGTTTTTCTTTTCTTTTTTTTTCTGGAGAGATTTACTCATGAATTATGTGTAGGAAGTAAGGTGGTGAATCCTTACACAACAAACATCAAACCGTATAATGTCACCTATTATTGGAAATCCGCTGCCCACATAACCAGTGATTCATTTTCAGCCTCAATACAGTTGCCCCAAAAGTATTTGGACACTTGCACTATACTTACGGATCATATAACATCAAATTTATAACTATTTCTGCAACTACCCAACTGGTCTCATAGTTAATTTTAGATGTATAATGTCCTATAGCAGAGTAACCACAGGTGTAGTTCATCACATAAACATTTGTTAACCAGTGTCCAAATACTCAGACTTAATTTTGAACATAAAATGTTAATATTTCAGTAAAATATTATGCTTGAAAAAGGTGTTTGTGCTAACTTTCTTTCTAAACACCACAGGGTTTATATCTAATGCAATAAAAAATTATATTTTGTAGCCATAGTGTACTTCAGATCTTAAAATATATTTTTTTTAATGTACTTGCAGATAATGCATTAATAATGATGATAGAAAGGGCTACTTAAAGACAGTACACATTCATATTATTTTAAAGCATATTATTTCCGTAATATGTACCCGTTTTTAAAAGTATGCTAAAGTGTACTTCTTTTCACAAGGGTTTTGCTCACGTGCTATTCATTTAGCTACAACACAGTAGGCTAAACATCTTTAGCAGACCTGAAAAAAAGGTGGTAAGTATTTCGTAGTCGTTCTATGCACAAACAACCACCGTTATCCAATCCATTTCTCCATATTCGAATGTGAACATGAGGTGGTTATGAGGTGACGGAAGCCATTTTGTGGGGTTAGCCTGAAGCGAATTGAGTTGTGACAGTCTGACAGATGAAGGGCAGGGTGAGGAGATAAGACGCCTCTCTCTCTCTGGTTCTGCTCTAAACAGCCATGGAAGTGTGATTCCACACTGTACACGTTTTACACACAGCCATGTAATCTGCAGCGTATGTTTGAGATTGCTCTCATAAAGGCTAATGAGGGTGACTGTAATTTAACAGGGATGAAGACGTCACTTCAGACGACCAGACTTTCTATGCTTATCAGAAAAGATTAAATAATATGTATGTATCTATCTACCCATGTATCTATCTATGTATCCATCTATGTATGTATCTATGTATGTATCTATCTATGTATCTATCTATCTATCTAAATTGTCTAAGTTGCTGACTTCAACAAAAGGGGAGGACAACAGTGGTAGGGATGTTTTTATTTTTTTCACAAGGGTGAGCAAAGAGTTTTACCTGGAGACTCCCACAACCCTCTTCCAATCAGCTAGCAGCTACATCTAGTTCTCAAAGCTGATTGGCTGTCTGTGCCCTCAGGCAGAATAATGCCTTGAAGTGATGATTGAAGCAGTGGGCCGGCAGTTTAAGGGAGACAGTCTGATCTGGCTGTGACCTCAAGCATGAACGTTTCTTAGGGGGTGGCTAAATGAAAGTTTTTGTAGCCATTCAAATATCAAATCTTAATATTCAACAGCTATAAGCCAACCTGAAGCACAAAGAAGGGATTCCGTTGTCTGAAAATGGGGGTTGTGCCAATATGAATTAATTGAGTATCAATCATTTACATTTATGTCATATTTTAGGATCACAGAACTAGCTAACAAGTAATTTAAGTTGACATGTCAGTCTCTTTGAGCCTGTGAAGAGCAAATAATCTGATTGACTCGTTTCTAAGCTACAACCAATTCAATAATTATCACATCGATCTGACATACAATACCTACACAGTTCAGTTCCGCTGAAGAGTTTCCAGCTTTACCACCAGTAGCAAAAAAAGAAATGAGACATTAACTATATGAAAATATTTAAATAACTTAAGATGCCAACAGTCATAAGTTAATCTTCCTCTTATGTTTTAATAAAATGCATCATTATTATCAAAGCACAGCCATAACTAATAATTTCTCAGAAGTCACTCAACTCTCGAAGTTTGCTGAAAAACTAATATGAGATAATCTTCTATTACCAATCCAAAAATAAATCTATCCAGGCAGAGACGAGACCAATGAGGCCTACTTTGTAGTTGTTAGACTGAGATTGACTTAAGTTTCATAAGGAATAAAATTACATTTGTCCAGTGACTTTCATGCAAACACAAAGCAAATACTACCAATTCATAAATAAATACAACATTCGTTCAAACGATGGAAGTTGACGGGGAGTAATGATGCTAAAAACTCCCTGACACACATTTTTGCCATTGTGAAGCTGAACTTCCAACTGAAGCTGTGCCAGAAAAAGAAACAAATAACCCAAGCTGCTGATCTGATCTGTGTTAAGCTCAGAGACGAAGGATTAACAGAGCTCATCCCTGCAGAGAAACACACGGTGAGACACACTGATCACACACCAGTCCAGAACCACACACCCACATTAAGCGAATGCGCCTGCTGTTAACACCATGCTCCTGACAGAGACAACGGGACTTCAGATCAGCTGACAGCATCCTCATATATCCATTTAAATCAAAACCCTCACCCTGCAGAGCTACACTGAAAAAAAACTGCTCCTGACCACTAAATGTAAAGCACATTAAAATGATTTCGAGTCAAATCCCATTAATGAACGAATGCAGAAAGAGAATAAGAAGAGAAAGAGAAGGATGGAAAACAAGAAAGGGAGGGGTGAGATACATTTTCATATATGAAGCTCTAGCAGCCATTTTGGATTATATAGGTCACAGTGAGATTCTGAAAGGGTGGGGTTGGTGTCTTTAACCCATGATATGCCATCCTATGGGTCCATGTGCGAATTGTATGGTGGGGTGGTTAGGTAGGGTAAAAGAGATGATGATTGACAGCCGACTGATTGCATGAAAGCTAACGCAGTGTTTAGTGGAGACATTCGAAAGGAAAACCGCAGTGGCTCGCCTGACTGCCAAGGTTAACAGTTTGCTGGCTGTATGTGTGTGACTAGAATCTGTCACGCAGCCAAAGCTGATGGAGCAGATGTCTGATTTAGGTCAGATATATGTGGAGAACAACAATCACACAAAAGCATCAAAAGTTTTAATCATAAAAATGATTACAGTGTAACAAAGAAAAGAAAATACAGTGACGTCAGTGAAAGCGTTAGAAAAGGAAAAAGGGCTACAGATGAAAAAACATGTCAGATGAGGAGAGGGGAGAATAGAATAGAATCAGAGGACAAAAGGAAAAAGAGCGAGGAGGGGAGAATAAAACGGTGATCACTAGTGCTGCGCACTAGTGGCGCCTGGCAGTATTGCAGTTTCAATAAGCCATTAAAAATGTATCTGCATAAGGCTTGCCCATATGCGTTTATGGTGAGTGGTGACAGTGCGCATGCGTGTGGTCTCATGCACAATTTTACATCACACTGGTCATATAAGAGATACGTGACGTCACCTTCAATCCCCTGACTATATTTAGTCCAGGTTTGATGTGTGCAGATGTAAAGCCTGAGTGCACTAATGGTCCATCTGCTCCTAAACACAGTTTGAGTGATCCAGGACAAAGACACTGCGATTCTGAACATTAATTCTCTCTGTACCTCTATCCGCTGTTCTTTAGTGAAACTGACTTGCCTATGGCACTATGTACCCTATCTATATTGAAGAAGGAGAAGAGAGTAAATATAATGTCTGTAAACTTGTATGAGTCTGAGTCGCCTCTAGAGTTTCTATTCTGGGATCTGACTGCGTTCAAGTTCCATTTGCACCCCGTCCCTGTGAGGAACAGTGTGTTAGGGCGCGAGCAGGAAAAAAAGCAAAACACTAATTGAATTTTGCACAAACTCCCTGGTTTAATGCCTGGGATACCTGGGGAATAAAACTTAAATCACTCTGCCCTGAAGATAGACATATAAAAGTAGGTCACAAAGTTAAAGAGACATATTAAACACAATACTAAATATGGGAACAATATTTTGAAGTTTGAGATTAAACTTTCGAGTCTACTCTAAAGTGTTACTCTTCAGATCAGTACTGGAGTAAGGCAGGTCTTTTCTACAAAATGTTGAATTAAGTACTTGTGTGAACACAATGCTATTATGATGGTGTGTGTGTGGTGGTATTCACTATATTACAGCGACCAAATGTCCCCTAGTAATACCAGTAACTTTTTGCCTTATGGGGTTTTACACATTGTTTCTTTCCCGTGAGGAAAACAGCTTATAAATCATGGAGAAAGTTTTCTGTGATGGGTAGGTTTAAGATTAGGGGATAGAATATACAGTTTGCACAGTATAAAAATCATTACATCTGAAATGTCTCCATAATGAGGAATACTAGTGTGTGTGTGTGTGTGTGTGTGTGTGTGTGTGTGTGTGTGTGTGTGTGTGTGTGTGTGTGTGTGTGTGTTGGCTGTGCAGATGTCCCTTTCATTTAGAAACTGATGTCATTTTGCCACAGTATATAACCTATAGACTTTATTCACACAATGTTGAGTTTTTGGGACATACATGTTTTATGGGAACATTCCATAGGCATAATCATTTTTATACTATACAAACTGTAAATTTTATCCCCTAGATTGAGAATTTTTCCTCAAGTGGACCAAAAAGTGTCCTCACAAGTATAAGGATTTTGGATATTGCCATCTTTTTGTGGGGACATTTTCTTACCAGGAAAAAAACACACAAACACACACACATACACACACACACACACACACACACACACACACACACACACACACACACACACTATTCCAACACAGAGCACAGCAGGCCAGGCTCTTTACAGTGGCACACGCTCAGCCTTTGTTCACTGATACAAAGCTGGGGGAGAGACAGAAAAGCATCCGGATTTTGTGAGAGAAGGGAAGTGTGTCCAGGAGGAGGATGCAGTTTGGAATACATTAGTATTTCAGCTTGTAGCTTTAATGTGGCCATTATTGCAACAAAACGCACGCTCTCTCATAGAAAAGGAGTTAAGATTCAGATCCTGCCTAAGATGACATCTATTTAACCCAAGAATAGCACTTTGTTTATGTGCAAAACAAGCCAGTGTCCACAAATGCTGGCTGATAAAGAAAGCACAGGAACACTGCCGAAGATTTTAAATGAATATCTATGGAGAGACTGTATATGTTATCTATCCATCCCCCTGTTTCACAGACAAGGCTTAAGCCTAGTCCCAGACTAATATGCATGTTTGAACTGTTTGAACTGAAAGCAAATTGCACTGGCATATCTTAAAATGTGTCAGTGCCATTATTTTGTCTCAAAATGCGCATCAGTAATGTTTTTTTTTCCTAAAAAAAAAAAAAAGCTACTTAAATGCCCTAATTGAACTAAGGCCTAATTCTGTCTTAATCTAAACTTTGTCTGTGAAACCGGGTCTATCATCTATGTAGATTTTGGACAAAATCTCCCCTAACTCGATTAAATACTAAGAGTGTTTATGCACTGAAAATTACAACTACTACTACTATTTTATTATTATTATTATTATTAATGGTTATAATAATTTTCAATTTTAAGAAATATCAGTAACAGAAAGGTTTCATTTGTTAACATAAATTAGCTAGTTAACATGAACTACCACTGAAAAATACTTCAAGAATGTATTATCTAAGTTCATGTTAATCTCAGCATTTAATCATACATTTTTAAGATCAAAAGTTCTATCTGTTAACATTAATTAATTCACTGTGAACTAACATGACATTTTTTTAATTAAGTAACATTAACAAAGGTTAACAATTGCTGTGAGAATATATTGATCATTGTTAGTTCATGTTGGTTAATGAATTAACTAATGTTAACAACTGAGTCCTTATTGTAAAGTGTTACCGAAATCTCTAATGCGCTGACCTCTCGCAAGGTTGAGATACGATCACAGCCAATGCTGCATCCGGCACTGCTGCTGTGCAGATCGTTTAATAGGGTCAGTAATCTGATAAAGACTCCAATCTGGCTCATCAGGCCCATTCACCCCATCATGTCTGCCATCCAGATATCTTAGGGAGACCATAAACACAAACATGATGATTAGTGATCATGTGACTGCAAGGAGGCTGAAAGCTACTCTAATACTGTAATGAAAACAGATGGCACATCCCTATCCTCCTTTACCTGACGGCCTTCATCCATACTATACTATACTGTATATTCATATATATATAGTCCATTGTAAAAACAATATATAAAACAATAAACAACATTGTATTTCAACATTATATATATATATATATATATATATATATGTGTGTGTGTGTGTGTGTGTGTGTGTGTGTGTGTGTGTGTGTATATATATATATATATATATATATATATATATATATATATATATATATATAATAACAATAAACAACATTGTATTTCAACATTATATATTTATATTTCAGAACAGACAGCAATAAATTCTCACAGTGAGGCTATAGCTTTTGATCATAAATAGGTTACACGATAAAACATTCTCTTCCTCGATGAATTAGAGAAAAAATCTTCACCAAAATGATTAATATTTAAAAGCTTTTATGGAGCCATACACATACATTTATTATATTACATGCATATCCCATGTGCTTAAAGCCATGACTTAAATAGCAATAGATTTATGCTTTGGCCTCATAACCTGGAAACAGGACAAACAATGTTCCCGCCCTGCTTTACAAATCACAATCAAATTTGAGGCAAGCACTCCCTCTCCCCTTTTCTCTCACTGCTCGCTTTATATGGCTGTTCTACACTGATATTCTTCCCCTACTGACACACTTTCAGGCAAAACTCCCCCACAACATTTCTCTGATGGTCTCTTCCACGTGACATCGGCACTTTCTTACAGTATAGGTCCTATACCCCATCTAGTGGGCATATTCCCCAGATTCAAGAATGAGGCTCCACGTGAAGCACAAATACATACACTAAAAATACACTAAAAAAATTGCTGCCCTACAATCAATTTGGATGTTTAATTCATTTAAACTTAAATTACATTAAACTGAGTTTAAAAAATAAATAAATAATTGAATCTTGTAAACGTAAAAAAGGTGAAAATAGCCTATATTATATATATATATATATATATATATATATATATATATATATATATATATATATATATATATATATATATATATATATATATAATTTTACCTTCAGAATAATTAACTAAAGATAATTTAATTGTGTTTCAAGTCAAGGAATCTAGCCTTAATAAACCAAAAGTGAGAGGAACAAAAGAGATCATGCTAAACAGCACCCACCATGTGTCTATTTAACTTCTGAAAGGAGGGAAAATAATATCTGATATCTGAACAGGTTAGATGCTTTAAACCTGACTGATTCCGTTTTAACTCCAAGCAACAAGAGCACCACCTGGCTAAAATCGTGAAAATCTTCATTTACAGTGACACAGCTCCTAGTGCAGTTTTTCTCAGCAATAGTGACTACTAAAGGACACACCGCATTACTACAGCTGGCCTACTAACACACATGCGCGAGCGCGCGCACACACACACACACACACACACACACACACACACACACACAATAATAATCGCTTAATATGCTCTTCACAGAACAACACTAACCTCTACTGGTCAAGACAGGAAACTACACCTAAATGGTCTATAATGTTAAACGCTTAAAAACCAACAACAACACAGGTTAGTCAACAGCACTTCTCTTTCTCCTTCTCTTTTCTGTTTTCTCAACTGGTCAGTAATTGTGAAGAGGAAGGAAAAACTATGACTCATCAACCGGGAAAGGGGGAGGGGTGGTCAAAGGAAATATTCTTCCGGTTAAATTATAAGCAACTTGAATTCATCATACACAGTCAGGTTGCATGCCATTTTTTGCTTATGAAAGTGTGGGAGACTAGAAGTCATAACTCTCACACAGGAATGTGGAGTAGGATGGCTTGATTAGAAACAGATGTGCTCAGAAAAAACACTCATGGGGCTTTAGAAAGCTGGCAGAGACGTGGACTGCAGTAGCAGAAAGGCTGTGTAGTTTGTGTGCAAAACTGTTATTAAACATACACAAACATGCATGCATTAGTTAATATGTTAATATAAAATAAGGTAGCCTCAAAAAGTAATTCAAGACTCAAAAAAAGTATAAATGCCATTGCATCAGACAGAAATGTACTTTTTTTTAAGACATCCATGTCAAGAAAAACAGTTTACAAAAAATATTGTTTACAATATTATTACTTATATTATTAATGTTATTATTGTTTTAATGCGATAAACTTTCACCTGCATGAACTTGAGCATAACAGGCTTTTTATTAGAATAAATAAATAGATAAACAAGTACAACTCTGGAACCAGCAGGCTTAAAATATATTTTTAAAGTTTATAAAAAAAACAAAGTATCACTCTGTTTACGTGTCACTTAGTTTGTATTTCTGCTATCTACTGAATGGCAATTTAAATGAGGTTTAAGTGTACACACACTTTCTATGAGGGGAATGAATATGGATAGAAGCAAAGAGAGATAAAAGGACATGCAGCATTACATAAAGGACATTGCAGTGTCTCTGCAGAGAAACATGAGACCCTCTTGTTCTTCACGCTCAGACAAAGCTCTCATACAGAGTCCCAGATTACCAGTGTAGTCCCACATCTCCAGCAGAATAAGTGGATTAGATGCTTTCATGCTTTTTTTCCCCCTCCTTCCCTGCTCCCTCCTCTCACACACAACCAGTCTTTACCAGTTTGAGTTGTAACTTGCTCTAAGAAGCTTTGAGATAAATGGTTTCTCTCTTTTGGGCCTAAGCCGATAAACTAAACAAGAAGCCTTCACCTCATACCCAAAACACTTCCATCCATCCCAGTATGGTTATCCTAATCTTGCTCCCATCCTCCCACATCCCACATATGGCAGTGGCCTACACTGATAAGAGAGTTTACAGACTCTAAACAGCAAGACTCTTTTTCCAAGGTCTTTACTGATAAACAGGAACAAACAGGAGACACAGGACAAACATACACCTTTATCAGCCGTATACAGACATACTATGGTACTGGAGTGCCCCCAACTGTCCTCACAATAAAACTGCAAAGGAATGAAAGAGCAGATTGTGGTGGACTCTCAGATATCCAGAGTCCCATTTTTAAAACTATTTATTTCAAGGCAAACAATGCTATTAGTCATATAAAAGGCCACATTTTAACACAGTAAAACGTCTTACACAGAACATATGATAATAAACAAAATCACGTATAGGCCTAACCCTCTTCTAACACAGCTGGGCGCAACATTGTGAATGCAAATACTGTCTTTTATTTGCAAATTTGCAAAATATGTGACCCTGAATGCAAACACCTATTCGAAGCCTGATGGATAACAAATGGAGGTTTATTTTCATGAGACCAAAATGGTTATATAAGAGCATTCAGGTTTTGTTTAGTCCAACTCACAACACTAACCAGATAGGTATATTTTGAATATTACTTAAAGCTATAGTTCACCTAAAAAATAAGATTAAGATATTTTGAAGAACGTTGGAGACCCAAATAACATTAGTGCCCACAGTATGGATAACAAAAAAAAAAAAAAAAACAGACATTTCCCAACATTTCTTCTTTGTATTCCACAGAAGAAACTAAGTCATACAGTTTTGGAACAGCATTGGGAAAAAAATATTTTTCCTTCCTTTTTAGGATGACGAACTATCCATTTAAGACATGTGACGAGGCCTACACATGGCTTGTTTACCAACAGCAAAAAGCTACTTGGATAAGAACACAAAAGACCAGAAATTATTATTCTATTCCAGTAGTTTCCTTGTGACATTTTACCCGCACTCACCCAGACACAATCTGACAGCTGTTCCAGGAATAACAATACAGGGGTCAAAAACAAGCAGCTGCATCTATTGGCATTCTTACAAGGGGGGAACCGACCCCTCTATCTCTCACTCTCTCTCTCACACACACACACACACACACACACACACACACACGCGCACACACACACACACACGCGCACACACACACACACACACACACACACACACACACACACACACACACACACGCGCGCGCGCGCACACACACACACACACACACACACATAATGAATAAGAGATCACTGGAATGCATGTCCTGTGAGGAACAAGACAGCAATTATTTTTTAAAAATAAAATGGAACGCTTACGATTATCATGTTCTGTAATGTCTCTCTGTAAGGTCTATGGACAGAATGAGGTCATTGGCAGTGGGGTTTCTCTCTCATTTACCCACAAGAATTTATAAAAGATGAAATATATAAATTTATAAAAGATATATATATATATATATATATATATATATATATATCATCTTTTATAAATTCTACATTAAAAAAATATTTTCAAATAGAAATCAGTTATTTTAAATTGTAATAATATTTCACGATATTACTGTATTTTTTTATTAAACAAATGCAGCCTTGGTGAGCATATGAGACTTCGTTCAAAAATATTAAAAATCTTTCCGACCCCAAACTTTTATTATTATTATAATGTTTCTCTTTCTTTTTTTTTTCAAGAAAATCAGACTTGGAACTCATGTTTAAAAAAGATATAACAAAGTGAGAGACACATAGTGGACTCTTTTTTTTTTTTTTTTTTCACACACACATACACACACACACACACACACACACACAGAAATTGTTGAAAGAGAGAATGAGACAGATGGCTGAATTTACTAATCCACAACTGCTGTACAAAGTGCCGTGGTAGTCAACATGTCTGTCCCTTTTAGAGCCCCCCTTAAACCTCCTTTCTTTCATTCTTCCAAGCCAAATATGTGTCAGTGTGCCTGTTAGTGAGTGACTAAGCATGATTCAAATGGGGGGAGGGGTTGGACAGGATAATGAATGATTTTAAATAAAATATCTCTCACTTGATGCAAGTACTGTGGTATATTATTAACATAGAGGATAGGAGTTTAAGTTATAAAACATCTGTGAAATGGCCAAACTTTCATGGGGAGACACAAACAGCACTCATCCATAGTTCAATAGCTCCCCCTACTGACTGCTAAAAAGGTAGAGGGAAAGACAAACAGAAGAAAAATCCCAAACTAATTGAATTTCAACACTCAGTGGTATAAACTAGAACCACATGATCATTCCAGACATCCGCAGACTCTAATAATCATCACATGTACATTCAAAACAAGAAAAGAATGTAAAGCAGTGTATGTGCAGCAAAGCTTTGCTCACGGGACAGTTTTTCACTTTTGTCTTTCTCAAGGACACGTACAACAGCAGATAACATGGACATTCCATTTGTATGATAACGCAAAAAAGAGACACATTTTCTTGTTACATTCACTTCTGTTTTCATCCACACAGAGTTAATGTATAACATTATTAGTTCTGTCTGTGCTCAAGTTTCTCTCTGACTCTTTTCTTCCCTTAAAAGGTATTGAGCAGTGGACTTACTCTGTATGCCAAAAGTGAGGGGGTGGGACTGACCTAGAATTTCAACATAATGTGAAGAAAACCTGATCCATCTTGTATTAACTCCCCAATAACCAAACTTTCTCTCTTTAATACATAAAATAAAAGTAGATCGATAGATAGATAGATAGATAGATAGATAGATAGATAGATAGATAGATAGATAGATAGTGTGTATCATTTGTCATGTTGTTCTGTCGTTGTGTTTAGAAAAAACTCTGTTTTTCCTTGAGTCAAAAGTGTTTGCATTGTGTCCCTTTAAACTTTAAAACTCAAACAATACCTTTACGCTTGGCGCGAGAACAGCATGCGTGTTTATGCGGTATTCTCTTTTGCCTCAAAGTTGCTTGTTTCCCGGGAGATTGAATAAAGGAAAAGAGAAGGGAGGGGGGCGATGGATGAATGGGATCCGTTCATCCTGTTAGCTACAGAAAAGCAGGAAGAGAATAAACTCGGGGCTGGCAGCTGGAGTGCAGGAAATGTCGGGCCTGTGGCAGATGGTCGGGTGGGGCCTGGAGAAGGGGGAGAAAATGGGAGGATATGTGACGGGAAGCGGGAGGGTCTAACCAGGGAAGACCCGCCCGGGAGGAGGGGTTTCAGAGTGGCTCACTTGCGCTCATCTGCTGTTTGAGTTGTGTAACTACAGGTGAATATTTTATTTTGAATGGAATTTTAGTTTTTGTGTTAAAAACAGCGCAAAGTATAAATTAAGTTAATGAAATATTCGCAAAAAAATGCAACCCAGTCTGACACATGTATTTATTTATTCCGATATATTTATATATGTTCCATTCCTATATAAAATCTTTCAATAATAACTAGGCTACTAGCCTTCCCAAATGACTTTGCTCTTTATATCGATACAACGTTGATATGATCACATAATTTAGTGAAAGAACAGGCAATATACAATTATTAAAGAAGAGTTGTTACTGCAAAGTCACAATGATAAAGTATTGCAATCTTCTTCTTCTTCTTCTTCTTCCTCTTCTTCTTCTTCTTCTTCTTCTTCTTCTTCTTCTCCTTCTCCTTCTCCTAATAATAATAATAGGCTACATGTTATTTTATTATTTGTCATTCACCTAACAACATGAAGAATATTTTAAACCCAACATCTTTAAAACATGGTTCTAAAGTCTGTAACATTACCATTACAAATATCAAGCAGAAAGTTTTCCAAATTTTTCACAAGATTAAACAGCCATACTGAATATGGAGTATATGATGATTTTCTATGGCCAATATCCTAAAGTCTTGAGTATACAAAATGCAAAATGCCTCACATCTCATAGTAAATGAAGCACTGGATTCAAAATATAATTCAAACAAATCTCAGAAATTCATGGCAAACAAATTTGTGTACTTTTAGATGCCACCTTAATATGCAGTCAATTTTCTTTCTATACATTTCAAACTTAAATGTTTGTTTCAGTAATTATTTACATATATATTCACATCTGTGAAACCAATGGTAAATCTTTCTTTATAAAAAAGTGTATTGCTACTTTGTGATTTAACAGAAGACTAAAGCTTCAATAATATCTGCCAATTTGGTTTTGATTGGGTTAGAAGAACACATCAAAAGTTTTTAATTGGAAATCCAGTGATTGTGCAATTATTATTTTGCCTCAGAACCTGTTTATGCTTACAATCACCTCTTCTCTCTCTCTCTCTCTCTCTCTCTCTCTCTCTCTCTCTCTCTCTCTCTCTCTCTCTTTTCTGTCTGTCTGTCTGGATGCTGCAAGTGGTTTAAGTAGAAATAATATTTATTTTAATATTTTATATTTTAAGTTATTTTAATTTAAATAAGGTAAACAAACAAAAAAGCAGCCCTTTCCATTCCAGAGAAATAAACCTGAGCTCTTGGGCCCAGAAGAGGCTTCTGCACAATAATGTGTAATTGGTTGACATAATGGGACACAAAATGAAGAAACATAAAGAGTTTTAGAGTATTTTGCTGCAGTCAGTCCTGGCAACACTCGCTGCATTTTAAAGAGCTGTGCTTGAGTCTCGAGGGCATCAGGCAGGCAAAAAAGTGCACTTGACTGCAGCACTGTGATGACACTGGCACAGCATTAGGCAGACTCTTTTTATTTACATTTGACAGACCTGATAATAGCCAAACAGGCAAGGGTGGCCTAAAGCTATTCCCATTTTCATGAAATGGCCTTCAACTAAAACCTCTCTGCAGGCTTAGTGTTTGAATTACTTTGGAGCTTAAAGGGATAGTTCACCCAAAAATTTAAATTATGTCATTAATTACTCACCCTCATGTCGTTCCAAACCAGTAAGTCTTTCGATCATCTTCGCAACACAAATTAAGATCTTTTTGATGAAATCTGAGAGCTGTTTGTCCCTAAGTTGACAGCTACGCAACTTTCACTTGCAAAAAGATCTTAAAACTAATCCAAATGAGTTAAGTGGTTTAGTCCACATTTTCTGAAGAGACTCGTCGCTTTATATGAACAGATTTAATTTAGGCTTTTATTCACATAGACATTGATCAATGAACCTGCTTGTCGTGCGAGAACAAACCTCATTGTTTCTTTCTGAAGCTCAAACGTGCTGCGTAAAATGAGAATAAACCTCATTGGTTCTCGCACGATAAGCAAACATGCTTTAGCTTTTACCACAACTGAACGGATGTGAGTTGATGAATGTTTGTATGTGAATGTGTTGTTTGTGTTCCGAAGATGAATAAAAGTCTTACGAATTTTGGAACGACATGAGGGTGAGTAAAAATGACAGAATTTTATTTTTTGGGTGAACTAACCCTTTAATCTTACTGAGGTACTTTAACCCTGAAATATAAATCAAAATGTCTTTCTTTCTTTCTTTCTTTCTTTCTTTCTTTCTTTCTTTCTTTCTTTCTTAAAAGTATTTATTTCAAAGTATTTAAGATATGTTTAATATAATTTAAAATATAATAATAATATTATATTTTAAAAGACAGTTTGCATTAAGGCATCTAGTTTACATTCCAAGTTAATAGCAAGTTGTCATTTAACCCAATTCATTTTCATTTAAAAAATAATAATAATTGTGTCACTAAGAATATGCATCTGATTTGAATCCCTACATGTGTGTAGTAGCACAAGTGTAAATCAAACAAATAATATCCATAAGTAAATAGAAGATAAGTGTTAAGAGCATCCAATACACCATCTTCTGCCAATCCCAAACTCCCAAGAGTGACAGACTGACCATCATTTGTAGTAAAAGGGCGACATCTAGTGACACTAAGCCAGATTATTTCTGCTCACTGCAGGGTCGTTTTAATTTTATTTTCATTTTATAATGACTGTGATTCATTTCTACATCTCTGCTTCTTATGTTACACTATATCATTGTTTTACTTAAAATAATTTCATAATTTATTTGAATTTATCCAGACAGAAACTGAAGAAACAAACAGAACTTCTAGACTTTGGATTCATTTTGATTCTGTATTTGTATTGACACAGATGAGAAACATGTGTGTGTCAATGGGGATGATTAGCATTCAGAAAGCAAACCAATCAAACAAACAAACAAACAAACAAAAAATGATACTGTGTGTCATTTACATAAACCTTAGAGTTTTTTGTCTTTCTGAAAATAAGTCCTCGCTCTGCTGCTCTGAGGTGCCGAAATTACTGCAAAACTTCTGAAAATACAATTGTGTTGTGAGAGAAATTATGATGGAGTTCAGATATAATCTGGGGAGGAATATGCTTTAAGCTTTACTAAGCATTCCTAATACATTTTAATTTTGATAAAGCCATTTACAATAGGTCTAATTGTTTTGTGAAATTTAAATAGAAAGAAAACAAATAGGAAAAGATAAATATTATATTTATTTCGATCTTTCTTTTGGTCGATTTAGAGAAATTATTCTATTCTGTCATTATCCTTTTACTTAAAATCTGTAGAATTTAGCCACGCAGTTACAAACTCAAAAGCCCTTTTAAGAAACAGAAACAGAACTTTACACTTCCGGTTAATTTCTGCAATTCAATTGGATGCGAAATATCTGTGTCAATAATAAACTGTAATGATTAACTACCTTAAAGTCCAAAAGCTATGTGTTATTTTCATAAACCTAAGAGTTTCTGTCTCTGACTATCAGGATGAAGGTGAGTATTGCTTTGCTGATGCTGTGCTGTCTGTCACTCACTGATGGACAAACTGATGTGCACGAAGAAAACAACCAGCCAAACATCTGGAATGAGGTGAGAGATGTAAGAGACATGATGGTGGAGCTCAGAGTCAAGTTGGAAATGGTGATGAATGACAATTCAAGTTAGTATCTGCTTTTTCTGATACTTATCTTTAAATAAACGGATTCAATAAACACTATGCAATACAAAGCAACATTAAATAAGTCATTTAAAAAAGTAGACTCATAATGTTTTATAGAAATGGCAGAACAAATACTGGAGCTGAAGAAAGAGAATGCAGGTACTCAAACGTGTATTTAGAATGCCGCCCAGTTTTCAAAATGGAATACTGTAACAAAATCTGTGAAAATTAAAAAACCTTATTAAGAAGCTTGATATGTTCCGGTGTGGGAGGAAAGAAATAATGCAGAGCTTTATTTCACGTACTGTAGGAAATGCATCCTATGCTCCATGAAATAATATTAAATAGATATATTTTCAGCTAGAATTAATGATTTGAATAATTTTAGGGCTAAATGAGCATATGAAGGTCAGTGTAACCCAGCTGGAAGCATTAAAGCGAGAAAATGCAGGTAAACATTTAAGGTATTTACGGTCCGTATTTAATGCACAATAAATATAACTCTGAACGTGTGTTTTTAATTTGGGCTTGAAATTATTTTCTGTCCACAGAACAACCTAAAGTGGCATTTTCAGCTGACTTAGGGATCCGTGGCAATTTAGGTCCCCAGACTACTGAGATCACACTGACATTCAGCAATGTCTTCACAAATATTGGTAACAACTACAACTCAATAACAGGTACTTTAAGCTATAGCCAATGTCTTTCCTTTTCATCAGACCCATTTTACATTTGATCTGACAGTTTTGTCAATGGCAGGTCTCTTCACGGCACCAGTAAAAAGCTTTCATTGATCTTCTGGATGTTCATTCTCTAACAAAAGACAAATTCACTTTTCTGTGCTCTTTCTACATTAGTTTTGAATTTTCAATAAAGTTATTCAGAGCAGAGAGTGATTTTCTATTTTTCTTTTCTTGTTTGATTAACATTAAGGACACAGACAGCAGTAGGTATATTTGGCTGCTGTCACTTTAAGACATTCCAACTGTTTATGTAATTTAATGATTGTGTTTTTGTCAATATACCCCTCAAAACAGTTATTTTTCAAGATTTATTGCGCTTACAGTTTTTTTTCAACTGCTTACACACATTTTCAAAACTTTGCCTCTTTTTTTCAAAACTTTACACACAAATCCAAGAGTTGCACACACAAAATGCCTCACATCTCATGGTAAATGAAGCACTGGATTCAAAATATAATTCAAACACATCTCAAAAATTCACGGTAAACACAAAAGCAAGATTGAACCCAAACCTTTTTTCTTTTTTACTTTACTTTAAGCATTTGTGGTTGTGAATACAGTATTACAAAGTCCGAAAAACCTATAACTTGACCTTTGGCCTAAAACCATGATTGGTTGGTGTTACAGTAAGTAAAGCAATGAGTGTTTGCACATGTGATGAGTTAATGTGAGACACTGATGAATTATTGTGGCAATTTGATAGGTTGTGTTTGAAAAAAGGAATCAAGATACTTCCTGTTAGATGTTTGTATGTTACATAGAGAATTGTGTGTTGTGGTTTTCAAAAAGTGTGAGTCGAAGTGAGTCGAAGGCCGAGAACTGTATGGTTTTGCAGATTTGGTGTGTGGTTCTGGTGTTTGAGTGTCAGGTTTCAGAAATTGTGTGACAAGTAAGGATTTTGTGTGCAGCATGTTAAAAAAAACTGTAACCACACTGTTTCTCATTCGCTTTAAAGTGTCAAACACTGCTTTGCGCGGCTATATATACAGACCTCTATATATACATGATACAGCAAATTATATAATTTCAAATGATAGGCTATTAGATTTGAGTATTATCAATCAAAATAACCAGGTAATGCATTCTTATTCTCACAAGGTGAGATCTGCATATGAAGAAAGAAGGACAATTTAAATTCTAAATCATACAAAAAAAAGACCAATAGCTTCAAAGAGAGCTAATGTAAAGTATGAGCTAATAATCAGACATCTCTCTTGTATTTTGCATAGAACGCATGATTTGCGCTTGTTTGGACCCTCAACCACAAAGAGACTCGTTCTGGAGAATATGTATCTTCATGATTGGTTTAAGGTACTGAGTCTAACATTAGCTAAAAGGTTTGTTTTTTTTTTCTTTTCATTTTGTTGTTTTTTATCCTGGGAGCATCTGGAGCCTTGACTTGAAGCACCAATATTTGCATCTGATAGCATTGCTTGTTTTGGGATCTGAAAGGGGCTCAGTGGTTAGCGCTGTTGCCTCACAGCAAGTAGGCAAGTCCCTGCTTCTAGCCCCCGGTGAATATTATACGAAAATATGCAAGATTATTTATGTAGATCTATATTTAAATTGCACTATTGCACTGTTAGAGTTTCATAGCACATTGCCCTGATATAGTCGCCCTTGAGGCTCCTGCAAAAGTCATTTCTGTTTCTTTTGATCCACTATGGCCCCAGAGCTCCTTGTCATGAACTTGGGACAAGTAATGAACAGATCCAAGATATTTAAAAACTATATATCAGACACTGTTAATGTGTTCACCTTGAGATCAATGACCCGAAATCTGGCATGTTTTCACAGGCTGCCCTTGTAATAACTACCAAGTTTGGACATTGCATTCACAAAACATAGGCCAATTAGTAAATATGAGCCACACCCAAAAACATCAGCCTACATCAGTAGTTAATACCATACCCCACCTGTCAATCAATCATTTTGACAGGTGGTGTAGAGTATTAACTACTGATGTAGGCTGATGTTTTTGGGTGGCTATCCGTTGATCTTCCCCCGCCCCTTCAGGTTCCTCCCCTTCCTGTCCCGCCCCGTGTCCCGCCCCTTCCGGTTCCTCCCCTTCCGGTTACCTTTGACCTAGTTCCGCCCCTTCCTGTTACTTTTGACCTAGTTCCGCCCCTTCCGGTTACACTTTCTGTCAAAATGATGGATGGTTACCTTTGACCTAGTTCCGCCCCTTGCGGTTACAGCTTCTGTCAAAATGATGGATGTGTGACAGTTAGTTTGATCTTTTGAAGTTCATTTGATAAAGAAAAGGGAGGTATTGGCCTTTGATGTTAACATAAGCTTTGATGTTACAGTTACAAAGTGATGTGACAGTTAGTTTGAGATGTATTGGCTTTGATGGTGACAGTTAGTTTGATTGTTGCATCCCTAAATATCCCTGAGCTTTATCAAGGGGCAGCTGTGAAAGTGATAAGAAAAAATGGTAAAAGTTTATCTGTTCTTTAAAAGAATATAAAATAAAATTTCACATATGTATAACTATTCACTGAACCAAGCATTTCAGTTTAAATAAAATGGTGAAAGTTTATCTGTTCTGTAAAAGAATATAAAATAAAATCTCACACAAAAAAGTTTGAATAAAATGTAGAACTATAAAATTTACATTTAATCATTCACAAATATTTGACACTGACTCAAGTTGAAAAAACCATGCTGTTCAATTAAAAGTATATTGACCATTTAAAGTTGAAAAGAACCCCAGAGTATTTCTCTCTCACACCAGCGTTTGACAGTCAGGGTGTGTTCAGTGATCAGAATGAGACTGTGAATGTTTTGCTAAATTTATTTCATAGTGTATAAGCATTAAAAGTTTGAAATAGATCTTTTTAAAAATATGAGTTTAATTAAATTCAATGAATTAATAAAAACAAATATGCTATATCGATGGTCTCTGGGGAAAACTTGACTATATATTTTTTTATTTATCAGGGTGCATGTAAAGAACTTTGAAATTTGCGGCTCTCACAATTTATCTCACACATTGTGTGAAATGTTTAATAATTCCTCAAATAGTATCTGTGAGAAAATCACCACATAGGCCTATCTGTAGTGAGAGAGCAACAATGAAGACTTTTCGAATCTGTGATGCCTCAGGCCGAGCCCCATTGATAGTCTGCTTATAAGCTCCTTCCGATCACCAGCACATCTTCAGAGAAATACGTTACTTTACAATAATGTTAGCTTCAGGATATAGGGTGACAGAGCAGATGAGCCTCTGTGCATCATGTAATGTTAGTCTACTAACGCCTTTCCAGAGCCAAAGTTTTGTTCGTACTAAATTTATTTCAAAGCATAATCGTAAAAGTTTAAATATGATCTTTTAAAAATGAAAAGATTGTTTAAATGAAATCTTTACAGTTTTAATACATTCATATATTTTAGAAGATTACTGTAATGATTTTTGTTTAACGGTGACCTAAAGTATAATTGTTATTAATATAGCCATAATGATTTTTGTACTGTAACAGCATATTCTACCCCGTACACCTAAACACGACCATCACAGAAAACGTCTCGGGTTATGACTATAACCCTTGTTCCCTGAGAAGGGAACGAGACACTGCGTCGAGAATCGACACTTTGGGGACGCTCCCTTAGCGTGCGCCTCTGAAGTAAGAATGAAACTAATCCAATCCTGATTGGTGTTGCGTCGTGACGTAACATGTGACGGCATAACCGGATGCATAAAAGTGACGCTGACACACACACACATCAGCTCCGCGATGAAGCAAGACGCTCTAAGGCCTCGAGGGGCGTGGCAGGACGACGCAGTGTCTCGTTCCCTTCTCAGGGAACAAGGGTTATAGTCATAACCCGAGACGTTCCCTTTCGAGGGAACTCAACACTGCGTCGAGAATCGACACTTTGGGGAACGAATGCCCACTAGGCCACGCACCGAACAGGCCTGCCCAGGAGTGAAACTGATTTAGGCACTCAGCAGGACGAGAGCACACGTGCGCCAGGCGTACTGGGGAGGTGCAGACTATAGAACCGTACAAAAGTGTATGATAATGCCAGGGCTTGGAGATCTCCCAGTCTCTTTAAAGAAATAGCTAAGAGAAAGGCTATCTTGAACGTGAGGTCCTAGGCGAAGCCAACTGGAGGTATTCGAAGGGAGTCAGGGATAGCCCCTCGAGAACCACCGCCAGGTCCCAGGAAGGAACCCTGGAGGAAGGAACCCTGACTGTCGGTCTCATCCTCCAATACCATGGAGAAATAGTATGACCAGTTGGTGCCTCCCTAAAGGCCCAACATTTAGTGGTGCATGGAACGCCGCAATGGCAGCCATGTACACCCTACGTGTGGATGGGGAGAGATTCGCAGAGAAACGATCTTGAAGAAACTCCAGAACTGAAGCCATTGGGCAGTTAACTGGGTCTAACTCAAGTTCTCTACACCAAGTAGAAAAATATTCCACTTGAGGCCATATAATCTCCTAGTAGACGAAGCCCTAGAGATAAGTATGGTTTCGACCACCCCAGATGATAGACCAGCATCTAGGTACTGAGCCCCCTCAGAGGCCAGACCCACAATTTCCACAGCTCTGGATGAGGATGGAATATAGTGCCCTCCGCCTGAGACAACAGACCCCACCTCAGAGGAATCTGCCATGGCGGAGCTATCAGGAGTGAAATTAAGTCTGAAAACCATACTCGGGCTGGCCAAAACAGGGCTAACAGAAGAAGACTGATGCCCTCCTGACGGACCCTCTCCAGGACTCCCGGGAGCAGAGCGATCGGGGGAAAAAGCATACAGGCGAAGCCTCGGCCAGGCCTGTACCATGGCATCCAACCCCAGCGGGGCTGGATGAGTGAGGGAGAACCAAAGTGGACAGTGGGATGGACGTCCCTCGAGACGCAAACAGATCCACTTCCACTGGTCCAAACCTCTGCCATATGAACTCCGCCACCTCTGGATGGAGTCTCCATTCCCCGGGCCTCAGCCCCTGCCTCGACAGGATGTCTGCTCCCTGATTCAGAACCCCCGAGACATATATTGCTCTTATAGATAATATTTTCCCTTGGGGCCATAAAATGATCTGATGCGCCAATCTGGATAGAGGGTGCGATCTGAGTGTCCTTTGTCGGTTTAGATAAGCTACCACTGAGACGTGGTAACCTTTGATGTCTGTGAGGAAGCTCCTCAGAGCCCTGAACACAGCCAACATCTCTAGGCAATTTATATGCCAAGAATGATGATGGTCCTGCCACAGACCCCTGGCAAACCGGCCGTCAGAAACCGCGCCCCAGCCAGCGAGGGAAGCGTCTGTCGAAACAGTTTCCCGGCGACATGACGCCCCTACCACTAGCCCTTGGGACAAGAACCAAGGTTTCTTCCATATTAATAGGGAACGAAGGCATCTGCGCGTAACCTTTATTATACGGAATGGATTCCCCTTGGGGAAAAAACCCTTGGCTTTGAGCCACCACTGAAGGGGGCTCATGTGAAACAGGCCCAAAGGAATTATGTTGGATGCCGCTGTTATGAGGCCCAGCAGTCTTTGAAATTGCTTTACAGTGATGGCCTGGCCTAGCTTTATCCCGGACACCATGGCCAGGATGGATTCGATACGAGCGGGAGACATACGTGCCCGCATCGTAACCGAATTCTATACCACGCCCAGAAGAGTAGTCTTCTGAGCTGGGTCCAACACATTTTTCTTAGTGTTGAGCCTCAACCCCCGGTTCTGAATGTGGCCAAGGACGAAATCTCGATGCCGAACTGCCATTTCTCGAGACTGGGCCAATATGAGCCAGTCGTCGATGTAATTCAGTGTACAGATGCCCTGAAGCCTCAGTGGAGCCAGAGCCGCATCCATACACTTTGTGAACGTGCGGGGAGAGAGTGCTAGGCCGAACAGAAGAACCCGATATTGGTATGCTTCGCCCCCGAAAGCAACCTCAGGAACCTCCTGTGACATGGAAGGATGGAGACATGAAATAAGCGTCTTTTAGATCCATCGTGACAAACCAGTCCTAGGAACACATTCTATGGCCCCTTAATTCCAGTAGAGTCTGTACCTCTTGTTCCATAACCCGAGCCTGTTCTGGAATCACTGCAGTCGGTACCACCCCAGCAAACTAGGGAGGTCGGTGACCGAACTGCAATCTGTACCCATATTTTATAATATTTTATAATATACAGGACCCATATAGGTATATTCGGAAGGCGTTGCCATTTTTATACAAAATATGCTAAGGGAACCAGCCCCTCGAGACTGGCCTCGGGTGTTTTCCGAGCACTATTCTCGACTTCCTGAAGCGGAGGACCGGCAGGAAAAAAGTCGATACAGATTTTGTGACCATAGTCGGTGCCCTGTTGCAAGCTTTTGGGGCGAACGCCACGGAGTGCGTTCGCTGGAAATCGATGTGGCCCGAAGCGTCAAAGATGGCGGGACAACATCTTCTTCCCTGAGGGCACCTGCTGCTAGATTGTTCCACAGCGTGGGGGGGGGGGATTGCAGCCCTCAGAGGTCCTACAATTAGGACCTCTTCGCCTGAAGGACGGTCCTCAGGTCACCCTTCTGGCTGGAGGACTTCGGTTGAGAGTGCTTCCTCTGTTTGCCAAAACCCCTGCAGGAGGGGCTCTAGTGGCAACGCTCTCTTTTTTTTTTTTTTTTTTCGCTTCCTGAAACCTGTCAACGACTGTAGTGACAGCGTTGGAAAACAGGCCAGAAGGAGATAGCGGAGCGGCCAACGGGAAATATTTGCTCCTCACTTAGATCTTTAAGAAGATCGGCCTGGTACGCCTGCAAAATCGTCATAGAGTGCAGGCACGCACCAGCCTGACCTTTTCTTTTCTAAATATTTTACCAAAGGAACCAGGCTCTCGAGCCTGGCTTCGGGTATTAATCGGGATCCGTTCTCGACCCCCTGAAGCGGGTTTCCGGCAGGGCTGGACCGAAAATGATTCTCGATTGGCGAACGTGAATGCTGCCTGGCCGCAAAAATGTGGGGCGGACAGTGCAGCCTGCGTTCGCTGGAAACCGATGTGTCCCGAAACGTTTTTAAACGGCGTAAGAGGAACATCGATTTCCTGCACCATATAAGCCCAGCCAACCAGTGCAGAGGTGTTCCTGCACGGTTTGTTGGGCAGCGCCGGGGCTTAAAGTGAAGATACCGGATCAGGAGACAGATAGCTTGTTTTCTCTAAAGCTTCCTCCATCTGCGGCATCTTGCCATAACCCGACTCTCTCGCACCCACCACATTCGAATAAACATATAATGAATGTGGTGAGATACGTAAAGAGTGGGGTTTTTCCCAGGATCTACACATATATATTTATATTTTTATAAAGATCTGGGAAAAACAGTAAGCCCTGGCTCTGAGGCTGTGAACGGTGCTGCAGGAATCTCTCGTCTAGTTCATTTTGACGGGGATCATCCTGCTTATTTTGTGGCCAGCTCATATATTTTATATATATATATATATATATATATATATATGTTTATTTATATATTTATTTAGTCTGGCCACAGCACGCATCACAATGGTCGCGCCGCCTCAATGGACGCGGGACCCGAACCGCGGGGATCGCGAGCAAGGCCATCATCAGGAAATAACATAGCCAAGCGGGAGCGGAGCACTCTAATAGGAAGTGCTTCACAGCGTGCACAGGCAGCCCTCTCGAGAGCTGACAGTGCGTGCTGCGCCCCTGAACAATACACACACACACAGCTGATGCGTGTCCCCACCCGTGGCATATATATTATCTTGGGCAGGGGTGCACACACTTAGTGTATTGTTCACTCGCCATAATAAAGAGCTTTGCACAGACAAACAACACCAAATAAGACAGACAGTTTCACAGAGAGCGCTTTCTGAAGAGCTAAAGCTGATGTGTGTGTCAGCGTCACTTTTATGCATCCGGTTATGCCGTCACATGTTACGTCACGACGCAACACCAATCAGGATTGGATTAGTTTCATTCTTACTTCAGAGGCGCACGCTAAGGGAGCGTCCCCAAAGTGTCGATTCTCGACGCAGTGTTGAGTTCCCTCGAAAGGGAACTGCATTTTTACATTGTTTTTTACATACTGTTTTGCACTCTCACACACTAAGTTGGTTCCATAAAATCAAATAAAGTATATAACTCAATGTATAATGACAAAATGTATTCAAACAATTTAACCTTAGTTTTAGCTAAATTAATATATATATAAAATTATATATATAAATATAAAATATAAAAACTCCTTACATTTTCATAGAACTGAAGAAGTAGTAGAAACTAACAATAAAATAACAAATAGTTTAAGATGTCATAAACAAAAACCCTCCCAGATCCTTCAGGGATAAACTACAGGGTGAGATGAAGCTTCACACCCTCACAGAGACGAGAGGAGTGACAGGCCAGATGAGCCTCTGGGGTCACAATGCCTCAGCATATGCAAAGTTAGTCTGCTTTCCACTGTTTTATTCATATTAAACTCATTTAAAAGCATAATCTTAAAATTTTAAATGAGATCTTTTCAAATTAAAAGACCGTTTAAATCAAATCTGTAAAGTTTTATTAAAATCGTATCTTCTATTTATCTTCTACTTCTCTATGATATAAATGATTTTCATAAATTTAACCTAAGGTATTATTTTTACTAAACATCGTTTGTTCAAAAAATAAAATAAAAAATTTGATAAATCAAGAACTGTGCTTTGGCGTCTTAGATCTTATTTCAAACAGTATTTTTGTCCATGCGACATGAAACATGTTGTCACAATGTTTTTTGTTGTTTTAAAAGAAATCCCAGGACTCTACATTGCTCTTATTTAGATTAAGTTGTATCATTTAGAAAATCACCACACATGTTCAGAGACCGATGTGCCTCTGTGGACCATGATGCTGCATAAGTAAAGTTTGTCTTGAGCGAATATTTAATTTTACTCGTCTTAATTCAAAGCATGATCTTACTTTTTCTACGGTAGCTATGATCTATTGTATGTATAAGATCATTTTTACTTTTCTTGTATCTCCCAAACTATCCTTATTCATTGTGGAAACACACAGGGTGAACCCCTTTACTGAGAGCATACTATCGGTTATCTACTCAAAATATATGTAGAATTTTAAAATGTTAGCCTTTGTTGATGCGACAGGCCACATGAACAGACTTTGGAGAGAGCTGATGATACTATAGCGGGAAGCATGCCCTTTGACCTCCTCGATTTTCTAGGCTTTTTGTCAAATACCCTACAACTTAGTCCTTAAGCAGGTATAGTAATTTATTGCCATGTGTAACCTGAAAAAAACAAGAGGTGATAAAAAATGTCAACGATGACCTACCGTGGACCTCATGGCTACGGCTGTGAGAGGACTCCATACTGAAAGAACGTTGTGGACACTCTGACGTTTTCCAAGAGTATTTTACCCAGCCTCTTCTGTATAAATAGCCAAGACAAATCATTTCTGGACCAAAAACTTTTGTACCCCTCACTCCTCTTACCACCTCATCAAAAGACATGTCTAAAAGTGAGTATTGTCTCTATAATTCATTTATGCTACAGTGTTTTATTTAAAAAGATTGTTTATACATAAGGAAAAGACGGTATAATTAATTCGTGTTTTAAACGTGCTATTGCTGTTTAGCTTACACTCTAGCATGCTTTGTTGCTCTTACACATTGTTATATGTTCTATATCAAATGTTTTTGGCATCATATATGTTTCAGAAAAAAACATATATATATATATATATATATATATATTTCCCCCCATCCAATTACAGTTTACTGTAGTTGGCCGCTGCGGGATTTCCATAAAGGACTTTAAAATAAATGTTTTGGTTTTTATTCAGTTTTAAATCTTATTTAGATTATTTTAGTCAGACATGGTTATATGTGCATAGGTCTATTTAATTATTTAATCTGTATTTAATTTCGGTAGGCTACTTTTTAATTCTTCTTTTACGGTCTTTGATTTTAACTTTTAGCACTTTGCATGATAAAATTGTTTAAAATGTGAGCTATAAATATGAATGGCACAATGTGATAACCAAAATATATAAAAGTTAAGTCAAAGCTATTTATATAGCCTAGCGTTTTTTCACAATACACATTCTCATAATTTAGTTATACATTCTGACGCTGTGCACCATCAAGCGTCTTCTTTCAGATGGTTCAATGTTTATGATATTATGCTCCCCTGAATGGAAAAGAACTGTAAACTTCATCAATGTACTGTAATGCACTGCGTTACTGCCTATAGGATGATTGCATGATTTTTTCCATTTAAAATAACATGGTCTTTCCTTTTCTCTCTCTCTCTCTCTCTCTCTCTAGAGACAGCAAACAATGCAGGACAATCAGGCATCCAAGTAACATGTTAGTATGGTTTATATTTTATTTTTAATGAGAAAACATTATAGAGTGCAACAGGCGGTTTCTGGAAGTAAAAACATTTACTTTCTCCATACGGAAATTAATTTTAAAGACAGACCTACTGTGAGCTAAGAGGTTGTTAATACATGGTATTTGCTTCTGATAAAGCCTTCAGCTTATTTTTTTGTAAATAATCGTGTTTCACAGTTGAAATCCTGGTGAAAACTACATTACCCATGAGCCATGATGCTGTAGTGAAAATTATGTCAAACATAGTTTTTTTTAAAAAGCAACACACTCCAAAATAGCTCTGCCTCCTCCCATGAAGCACTGCGAATGACATAATCTCCCTACCCTCTCAAAATACTGAAATGTTTGTATAAGCTATATATGCATATTTTGCATATGTATATATATATATATATATATATATATATATATATAAATATATATATTTTTTGAAATCACTATGGGAAATAAGAATGAAAAAGAGGGGGAAGCACTGTTGCACTCTATGTATAATGAACAATTGACAGATGAACTGACAGATATTTTATGTAAACAGGCAAAATCTCTGCATCTGATGTTGGCCATGTGTTTTCGCCTATCATAACTGGTTTAACTCATGGCTCCTCCATTGAGATCAACATGACTTCTGCCAAATCAAATGTACCGGCAAATTGTAAGTGCAATAAAACAGTTTCGCCTATGTAATGTATTAAATTAATCTTAATTATTTTACTATACTACATTACTTGGCCTTTTATTTACTGCTGATTTTATCAAAGCCACGAATTAACTCAATTCATGGTTGTAATAATAAAATAAATGAACAATTGACAGATGAACTGACAGATTTTTTATGTAAACAGGCAAAATCTCTTCATCTGATGGTGGCCATGTGTTTTCGCCGATCATAACTGGTTCAAGCTCCTTCGAGATCAGCACGACTTCTGCCGCATCAAATGTACCGCCAAATTGTAAGTGTGATACATGAGAAACTATTAAAACAGTTTTTCGCCTATGTAATGTATAAAATTTATCTTAATTAAGCAGTCGGAGTTAACTATTTGGGACCAATTTTAAGGAAAGTTACATTCTGATCTAACAGCGTCATGTACAAATTTGAAATATTTTTGGTACTATTGAATCAAGTTTTGTAGAATAAGTCATGATGAATTTATCTTATCTGGTGTCATGCTCCTGGATTATTCAGAATTGTAACTGTAGCCTTTTATTTTACGGGCACTTATTTATTTTACTACAGATTTTATCAAAGCCAAATATTGTCCAAAAGGGGCGACTGGGAAAGAAGAGAAACAGATCAATACAAGGTTAGATTCAATCTTTATATTCTTTCCCATTTTGCCTTCATTTTCCTTTTTCCTGTTATTGTTTTAATTTTTATATTCTCAGATCATCAAAGGTTTCTGAAAGCAAACACCAGTCAGTTGGTTGAAAAAGTGAAGAACATTGATCCAATAATTGTCAATCTTGATTGCTCAATGAATCAGTTACAAATGTGCGAGCGAATCCAACACACCAGATGAAGACGAGGGAACCGCTGGACTATGTGAATTGTGAAAGCATTGCCAACGACCTGGTCAACGCTTTGTTCAAGCATGAAGAATCTCTCATGAAGAAACTGCAATAACAACTGTTGTAGCCTATTGTTTGGCATTATGTACTAAAACAGTTTTTTTTTTAAATAAAATGTTTTTAATAATTGATTGGTGAAGGAGTTTTAATTTTTGTATTTAGAACCAAGTATATTGTACAAGTAAGAAGAAACCAAACTGGCCATATAATGATATATTGCACATAATAAAAAATGGCAAAGTTTGTATTCCTTAAAAAACAGGCAATGTTTGAGAACCCTAATATTGGTGTAATCTCTGCGAGGTCTCAACCACAAACGCAAAACTTTGTGGTGGGTGATACGGGCATAGCTTTACTAAAGGAAAATATTATGGAAGTAATTTTCAAAATATATTTTATATTATGGTTTTCATGTTGATTTAAAGTTTTTGTTATTAACTAATACCTTTATTTTTTACATCCAGCACAAAATTTTGTTTCAAAAATCGATCTCTGATCCCAAATAATCAGATAATGTTGTGTTCACAATCTACAATTAGATATTATCCTGCTTAGTATGTGTGTAAATAGTTGTGCTTAAATGTTTGGATGTATTTTTACACGCCAACATATTTTGTCACACCGTAGTGATGCAAAGTTCCACACTCTTGTAAAGACTATGGTCTAACTTTAAAACATAATCTTTATACATGAATTCAAAAGACCAAATCACTAAGAAAACAGGGGTGAAAAGCACCGTTTATAATAAATACACAAAGTATTAACGCAAAAAGTAAGTGTATGCTGTTTCACACTTAAACTATTACAACAGAATCACATCTGACTATGCAGATAAAATTGCACAAAAGTAAATTCTAGTGATCAACTTGCTAAAAAGTAAATACAACATGAGCCATACAGAAAAGCCATTTGTGATCAGTTTTGTAATTGACATTTTATATAGTCAATTAGGCCGTTTACATCTTGCTTCTTTTTGTTTTTGTACAGTTTGCAAAAATTATAGTCTCCGAGCGTGGTCAAACATATAGGAATTTATGAAAAACATGAACAGATATTTCTACATGAGATATTTCTTTTAGAACATCTTTCAGCCATGTCTACGAAACATCGACATGAAAGATGAGTATTGCTGTTTTTCTGCTACCTATAAAACTATTATACTTCAAACTCGTATAGCTATTGCCCATTTCACAGCACAGTTATTTTATGTATGTGGCTAAACAACGGTTAAGCTAATGAATTACCGGCTATATTTTTACGTGAATGGCGGGATGATTCATTTTTTAATCCGTCTACACCGATACTTTGACACAAGAGTTTTAGGTCTGATCCAGAAAACAGACGGTAAGCAGTAAGTTATGAAAACATGTGATAAGCAGTTTTGGCCTCATCATCAAAATGTTTTAACATAGCGCAAGTTTCAATTGTTTGATCAATTATCTAACGAATATACCTAACTATCAACAGTTATATGTGAAACAAGCTCAGTCACATTAGAGTTGGATTCTTGTTTATATCGTACATTGTTATTGAACCGCATGTTTAACAGTGCTGGTGTTCTTAAATTGTTTACCACGGTTTCATTTTTAACAACACTATCGCAACACTTATCGTATTGCCGGGTGTGATTGTAATGTTTTGTATGGTGTCTTCTTTACACTTTCACCCCATGGATATCGGTTTCCTACAGTTATCTGTAGTGAACTCTAGGTCTTCTCTTTGTTCATATACGACAGTATGCACATGAATTGGCTTGATTTAATAAAATGATGGTTTAAACCACATTATTTTATTATACCATTTTTAAATAGCGCTTAAATGTATATTTTATATTTTAACCCTTTATGCAAATATAGAATAGGCCTACCGCACAAGGATCTCTGAAATATTTTTTTCGTGTAAAACATCTATGTAGATCTGTCTATGTTTTTTTAAAAATACAAAGACATCTTTCTACCAGCGACCCTCAAAATCTGGGGATACAACAAAACACAGTGCATCCGTGTACGATGATTGATCAGAAAATTACTTTTGTCGCTTTTTCTGAATAATCTCACCAAGTGCGGGTGCTTGATAACTATTGAACAACCCTGAATTCGGTTACTCAATACATTTGAATGCGCTAAAGGTCTATAACTGAACTTTAACGTCTTAATAGTTGGTAAAAGTTAACTTAAAGCATGCGCAAAATAAAATACATCCTAGCTACTTTCTAATATATAATAATTTTTTACCTGCTATAGAATAATTTGTGTAATAGCCTACCATTTTTATGAGCTCGGACATTACCACAAAATACAATTTTGTCATTTTTTATTTCAACATAGTAAAGTCAAAAAAGTAAAACAATAACGACATTTACAGGTGATCCAGCCAGAATACAAAGTCGCGGCACGCAATCATGTTTTGCTCTAGGGCATAGTGGACCAAACATTCAACTATTTCATCAACATCTGTTTTTACATTTTTTGACAACAGTGACACACAGGGATCTGTTACAAACGTACACATACAGAGTAGTTCGTCGACTTCGAATTCCTCACGAGATTCAAGCATCACATCCAGAACTTTTCTGAGGATTACGCCCATCGGTTCTTTGCCGTTTAAAAACATGGGCGTAACATCTGTCCAGGATCCAACCAAGCCTCTTATGACATCCATTTCTTTTTTGAGATTTTTCACACGTTTGGTATCCCTTGTACAATCGTTATTCTCATCAAACGCAGCCTCGATGATCCTGTGCATCAAGCTAACCATCGGGCCTCTAAAATAGTCTTTAAACATAGAGTCTAGCGTATCTCTTAAACGACAGCCATTCCCCGTGGCGCACTCACACGCCGGATGATACTTGTGTCCCGCATCGCTGGAACTCAAAGGGCAGTCGTTCTCCGTCAGCTTTTGCGTCGCCATTTCTGAAGTTATCAGATTTTCAAATAGGAATCTGTTTGATGGTGAAAGATTCTAATAGTTTCAGGAATCTCTTGAGCGAGTCCTTGCAGCACAATCGTCCAGGCCTTGTGCGTTAACAAAGTTTTTGTGTCAGAAGCGTGAGTCGAAGAAGCGTAGTTTGCGTCAGGCTCAGACAAACAGGAACTTCTGATCAATTCCTTCCACTTTTGATCGATGAGATGTTGCAGTAGCACAGCAGTCCGCGACTATTAGAGCTAGAGCCAGGGGTTGTATGCGATAACTGAGGCTGGGCACTGTGTAGAGTTTATCAGGCCAACTGATAGTGCTCAGCCCGCCCCATAGGAGGAGTTGTATAGGGGTGTCATCGTACGTAGGATTAAAGCCTCATTGAATCAGAAGTAAAGTCATGGAGAAGTTATGCATATACTGCCAGAGAGAATTATATTAATTACACCAAAATATATATATATATATATATATATATATATATATATTATTTTTTTAACATATGGATGGGTGAATCTTCGCAACAAGTTCCGTAAAAAGCGTTTAGAAAGTAAGGCTTTAAGTTAACTTTTACCAACTATTGAGACGTTAAAGTTCAGTTATAGACCTTTAGCGCATTCAAATGTATTGAGTAACCGAATTCAGGGTTGTTCAATAGTTAAAGCACCCGCACTTGGTGAGATTATTCAGAAAAAGTGACAAAAGTAATTTTCTGATCAATCATCGTACACGGATGCACTGTGTTTTTTTGTATCCCCAGATTTTGAGGGTCGCTGGTAGAAAGATGTCTTTGTATTTTTAAAAAACATAGACAGATCTACATAGATGTTTTACACGAAAAAAATATTTCAGAGATCCTTGTGCGGTAGGCCTATTCTATATTTGCATAAAGGGTTAAAATATAAAATATACATTTAAGCGCTATTTAAAAATGGTATAATAAAATAATGTGGTTTAAACCATCATTTTAGTAAATCAAGCCAATTCATGTGCATACTGTCGTATATGAACAAAGAGAAGACCTAGAGTTCACTACAGATATACGAGTTTGAAGTATAATAGTTTTATAGGTAGCAGAAAAACAGCAAGGAAACCGATATCCATGGGGTGAAAGTGTAAAGAAGACACCATACAAAACATTACAATCACACCCGGCAATACGATAAGTGTTGCGATAGTGTTGTTAAAAATGAAACCGTGGTAAACAATTTAAGAACACCAGCACTGTTAAACATGCGGTTCAATAACAATGTACGATATAAACAAGAATCCAACTCTAATGTGACTGAGCTTGTTTCACATATAACTGTTGATAGTTAGGTATATTCGTTAGATAATTGATCAAACAATTGAAACTTGCGCTATGTTAAAACATTTTGATGATGAGGCCAAAACTGCTTATCACATGTTTTCATAACTTACTGCTTACCGTCTGTTTTCTGGATCAGGCCTAAAACTCTTGTGTCAAAGTATCGGTGTAGACGGATTAAAAAATGAATCATCCCGCCATTCACGTAAAAATATAGCCGGTAGTTCATTAGCTTAACCGTTGTTTAGCCACATACATAAAATAACTGTGCTGTGAAATGGGCAATAGCTATACGAGTTTGAAGTATAATAGTTTTATAGGTAGCAGAAAAACAGCAATACTCATCTTTCATGTCGATGTTCCCTTTCAAGGGAACTCGAGCTGCGTTGAGACGCGGTGGGAACGCTCTGCGTGATTGCGTCGTGAAGCACGTGTATAATCAGTCCAATGGAAGAGCTAGACGTCATAGGCGGGTGACGTCTATGCTATAAAGCTATAAAGCACCCCTGAAAACAGACCGCGACAGCTTCTGCGCCTTCAGCAAGCGATCTGTGTATTCTGTCCTTGTCATATTTATTGTTGTCTGTCAAGTTGCAATATATATATATATATTATGGCAAAAGAGAGCAAGCAGCTTTGTGTTGTTCCCTGCCCACGTTATATCACGGGTGGGGACACACACATCAGCTTTTTGTTACTAATGGGGAGTGGAGCATGCCACAGTCAGTTCTCGAGGGGGCTGACTGTGAGCATTGCGAGAAGCTGTCCGTGAGGACGCTCCGCTCCCGCCGGGCGTTCTTCGAGGAGGACGTTTCGGTTCGCGCTCCCCGTGCGGGTCCCGCTGTTGCCGATGCACGGCGGCGACTCGCATTTTGGGGTTCGCAAACGGATCTGACAGCGAGAGTTGGGACGGGCCCCGCCCTATCTCAGCTTTCACCTGCCAGATCCAGTGCTGGCGATTTCCAGTTCCGAGGAATTGGTATCGTTAGTGTTTTGTTTAGAAAAAGAGAACAAAACAAATAAAGATATTAAAAAAGGCAGATGTTTGAGTTTTCAATAAATGAATAAATAAGTCAGCTCATAACTCTGTTGAATAAAGAGGAGCTTTAAAGGGAGGTTTATCTAGTGCTGTTGCTAGTTAAATATTTTCTGGCCAGCTGAACATTATGAGAGTAAAAAGAGTTTATTAGATGAAATATATCTAAAAACAGAAAAACTCTGTATCTCAGCCTCCTCGTCGGGGACTGCCGTTTTTTCCCTATCTCCACACCACACTGAGGTGTCGAGATCGTGGAATAAGCCGGTTTCTATTTTATGTGTTTAATGCCCAAACGTCTAACTATAGTAAGGCTATGGGTATTAAGTATCATGGTATGACAGTGCCTCGGGTTAAAGAGACGCTTACTAGCTTTCTCTCTCCCGAGTCGGCGTCATTATTTTTAACCCCGACGTTACCCAGCGCTGGTGGGTAAATTATAAAGACATGGATGAATGTGAGGTTGTCAGCACTGACGCTATTCGAGAATTGCGTCGTGCAAAAACAAAGAAAGAGATAAACTATACTGGGAGGGACGGTTTCGAGAAATCGTTTCTCCTCTGCGTCCTCTGGGGGCGACTCTCTGAGGAGGGTCGCAGCACGGCCAGTTCGGTTGTTTTCCTGCTGGTGGCCACGGAGTGATATATTTATATATATATATATATATATACATACGTTTTTCTGATTTAAAAATAAAGAAAAAACTAAGAAATAAACCATTCAGCGGCGTTCCAGAGGTTTCTTCCTCACCAATCTAATGTTCCTGAGACTGCTGGGCGGAGCAGTCTCGGTCTACTAAGCTCCTCGCAGCACAGAGTGCAAACGAGCATCGCCATTTGGGCTCCTCCACAATCGGGGGACTTGGGTGGCGGTAGCAGTCTAGCCAGTTAGAGATATGCAAGATCTGAGGACGTTTTTATCTCTAAAAAAAAAAAAAAAAAAAAAAAGCTTGGACAAATAGGAAGCCCTGACGCCGAGGCTATCGGGCTTCTAAAGGGTGGTCCCCTCCGGGGGTAGGGATGGTTTTGAGAAATCGTTTCTCCTCGGCGCCCTCTGGGGTGCGACTCTCTGAGGAGGGTCGCAGCGCTGCCAGTTCGGTTGTTCCCTGCCGGTTCGCCGTTCAGGGCACCGTAGTGACTGTTCAACCAAATCCAGAGGCCAGTCTTGAGAGACTGGTTCCCCTAGTAGAATTTCTGGCAGCGTGGAAACTACTGCCACATATTTCTCGGTGGGTCCTGCACACTATAGAAAAGGGGCTCAGAATTCAGTTCTTGTCCGCACAGATTTCTAGGGGTCCTCCCCACTGTGGTGGACCCCGAGCAGGCTTTGGTTATGGAGCAGGAAGTACTGACACTTCTGCAAAAGGAGCTGTAGAAGGGGTTCCTCCTCCCGGCAGACAGTCAGGGTTTTACTGCCATTACTTCATTGTTCCGAAAGAGGATGAGGGGTTGCGTCCTACTCTAGACCTGCGTCAATTAAACAGCAGGTCTCAGAATCTTAAGTTCAAAGTATGCTTACGCTAAATATGATTGTGTCACAGACTCAGTTCGAGGACTGGTTTGTCACAATAGACTTAAAGGACGCTTACTTATCTATCCATCCTCATCACAGGAGGTTCCTGAGGTTTGCTTTCAGGGGCGAAGCATACCAGTATCGGGTTCTTCCATTCGGCCTAGGTTATCACCCCGCACCTTTTACAATATGCGTGGATGCAGCTCTGGCTCCTCTGAGATTCCAGGGCATTCGCGTATTAAATTATATCGACGATTGGTTGATTTTAGCTCAGTCCGAGCTTTTGGCAGTTCAACATCGAGATGTCGTTCTGTCCCACATAAGGAGGTTGGGGTTGCGGCTCAACACCCAAAGAGTGTACTCCTCCCAGCTCAGAGGACCACTTTTCTAGGTGTATTATGGGATTCGACAACAATGCAAGCACGTCTGTCTCCTGCACGTATTTCTGCGATTCTCACAGCCGTAAAGAATGTAAAACTAGGTCAGTCACTCACTGCAAACAGTCTCTGAGACTGTTGGGGCTCATGGTAGTTGCGTCCAACGTAGTTACTTTTGGCCTTCTGTACATGAGACGCCTGCAGTGGTGGCTCGGGACCAAGGGGTTTTCTCCGAGGGGAAATCCGTTTTCGCATGGTCAAGGTCACGCGGCTATGCCTTCGTGCCTCGGTCATGTGGAAGAAACCTTGGTTCCTCGCCCAGGGCCCAGTCTGGGGGCTTCTTGTCGACACGTCACGCTATCGACGGATGCTTCCCTCACAGGTTGGGGGGCGGTCATGAGTGGCCGTTCGGTGAAAGGCCTTTGGTTGGGGCTCATGGCAGTTGCGTCCAACGTAGTTACCTTTGGCCTTCTGTACATGAGACCCCTGCAGTGGTGGCTCAGGACCAAGGGGTTTTCTCCGAGGGGAAATCCGTTTTCGCATGATCAAGGTCACGCGGCTATGCCTTCGTGCCTCGGTCATGTGGAAGAACCTTGGTTCCTCGCCCAGGCCCAGTGTTGGGGGCTTCTTGTCGACGCATAATGCTATCGACGGATGCTTCCCTCACAAGTCGGGGGCAATCATGAGTGGTTGCTCGGTGAAGGGTCCGGACAACACACTGATGGTCTCGTATATCAGAGCAGATATCCTGTTGAGGCAGGGGCTGTGGCCCGGGGAATGGAAACTTCACCCCGAGGTGGTGGAGCTTCTTAGGGAGAACTTAGGTCAAACTCAAGTCGACCTTTCGTATCGCTTGTACAATACATTGCCCTTTGTGGTTCTCCCTCATGCATCCAGCTCCGCTTGGACTGGATGTGATGTATTAGGTGTGGTTCACGCTACAACTGTACGCATTTCCCGATATCTTTGCTCCTGGGAGCTCTGGATACTGTGGGCTCGGCCTCTGAGGGGGCCCAGCTCATAGACTCAGGTCTCTCGACCGAGGTCGTGGAGACCATACTCCAGTCTAGTGCTCCCTCCACGAGAAGACTAAATATGCATTGATATGGAAACCGTTCTCTGACTGGTGCAGAGAACGCCTTCTGAATCTTGTTTCTGCCCTGTTGGTACAGTACTTGATTTCTGTAATGAATGTTTCTTTGCTGGGTTATCTCTGAGGAGAGATCCTTAATTTCGTCTTCTCCGTGGTACATGAGGCTGAGGCCTGCATGTACTTGGATTTGCACCTGGTATGGTGATAGTATTTCTTCACCCCAGGTCAGGTTGTATCTCTAGGTCCCTACTGAATGTGCGGGTCATTTGTGCTGCAGGCCTTCTGTCCTCCACCATTAATACCCCAGATCAGGAAAAACTTAATCTGTTAAGCCCTGTCCGGGCTTTGGATGCATATGTCCACAGAGCTGCTCAGTGGCTTATATCAGAACAATTATTTGTCTGCTTCGGGTCACCTAAGATAGGTTGCCCTGCATCTAAACAGATGATGAGCAAGTGGGTAGTTGAGGCTATCTCACTTGCTTATGAAGCGGCCGGACAGCCTTCACCCTATGGCTGTTCAGGCCCATTCTACAGAAGTATGGCTGTCTCTAGGCTTTAATTTCGGGAGTTTCCCTTCAGGATATTTGTAATGCGGCAGGCTGGTCCTCACCACATACATTTGTCAGATTTTATGACTTAGACCTCTCCACTCCTGGGGCTAGGTTGCTTGCTTCTTAGTGTGCGCAAGACTTCACACAGAACGGGCATTTGTCTTTATGGCGTAGTGGGTATGGGGTTCCCACCGCGTCTCAACGCAGCTCGAGTTCCCTTGAAAGGGAACGTCTCAGGTTACGTATGTAACCCTGGTTCCCTGAGAGGGAACGAGACGCTGCGTTCTCCTGCCATACTTCCTGCATGCCCTGATCGACTTGCTTCAGGCTTATCAGAAGCTGTCGCGGCCTGTTTTCAGGGGTGCTTTATAGCTTCCTGGTCTATGACGTCACCCGCCTATGACGTCTAGCTCTTCCATTGGACTGATTATACACGTGCTTCACGACGCAATCACGCAGAGCGTTCCCACCGCGTCTCAACGCAGCGTCTCGTTCCCTCTCAGGGAACCAGGGTTACATACGTAACCTGAGACGTTTCGTAGACATGGCTGAAAGATGTTCTAAAAGAAATATCTCATGTAGAAATATCTGTTCATATTTTTCATAAATTCCTATATGTTTGACCACGCTCGGAGACTATAATTTTTGCAAACTGTACAAAAACAAAAAGAAGCAAGATGTAAACGGCCTAATTGACTATATAAAATGTCAATTACAAAACTGATCACAAGTGGCTTTTCTGTATGGCTCATGTTGTATTTACTTTTTAGCAAGTTGATCACTAGAATTTACTTTTGTGCAATTTTATCTGCATAGTCAGATGTGATTCTGTTGTAATAGTTTAAGTGTGAAACAGCATACACTTACTTTTTGCGTTAATACTTTGTGTATTTATTATAAACGGTGCTTTTCACCCCTGTTTTCTTAGTGATTTGGTCTTTTGAATTCATGTATAAAGATTATGTTTTAAAGTTAGACCATAGTCTTTACAAGAGTGTGGAACTTTGCATCACTACGGTGTGACAAAATATGTTGGCGTGTAAAAATACATCCAAACATTTAAGCACAACTATTTACACACATACTAAGCAGGATAATATCTAATTGTAGATTGTGAACACAACATTATCTGATTATTTGGGATCAGAGAACGATTTTTTGAAACAAAATTTTGTGCTGGATGTAAAAAATAAAGGTATTAGTTAATAACAAAAACTTTAAATCAACATGAAAACCATAATATAAAATATAGTTTGAAAATTACTTCCATAATATTTTCCTTTAGTAAAGCTATGCCCGTATCACCCACCACAAAGTTTTGCGTTTGTGGTTGAGACCTCGCAGAGATTACACCAATATTAGGGTTCTCAAACATTGCCTGTTTTTTAAGGAATACAAACTTTGCCATTGTTTATTATGTGCAATATATCATTATATGGCCAGTTTGGTTTCTTCTTACTTGTACAATATACTTGGTTCTAAATACAAAAATTAAAACTCCATCACCAATCAATTATTAAAAACATTTTATTTAAAAAAAAAAAACGTCTCAGGTTACGTATGTAACCCTGGTTCCCTGATAGGGAACGAGACGCTGCGTTTGAGACGCGGTGGGAACGCTCTGCGTGATTACGTCGTGAAGCGCGTGTAAAATCAGTCCAATGGAAGCCCACTACGACATAGGTGACGTCATAGACCAGGAAACTATAAAGCAGCCCTGAAATCAGACCGCGACAGCTTCTGAAAAACCTGAAGCAAGTCGATCAGGGCATGCAGGAAGTATGGCAGGCAAACGCAGCGTCTCGTTCCCTATCAGGGAACCAGGGTTACATACGTAACCTGAGACGTTCCCTTTCAAGGGAACTCGAGCTGCGTTTGAGACGCGGTGGGAACCCTATACCCACTACGCCATAGTGACAAATGCCCGTTCTGTGTGAAGTCCTTGCGCACACTAAGAAGCAAGCAACCTCGCCCCAGGAGTGGAGAGGTCAAGGTCATAAAACCTGACAAATGTATGCGGAGAGGACCATCCTGCCGCACTACACACATCAAGAAGGGAAACTCCCGAAATTAAGGCCATAGAGGCCGCCATACTCCGAGTAGAATGGGCCCGCACAGCCATAGGTGAAGGCTGTCCGGCCGCTTCATAAGCCAATGAAATAGCCTCGACTATCCATTTACTCATCACCTGTTTAGATGCAGGGCATCCTCTCTTGAGTGACCCAAAACAAACAAATAATTGCTCAGATTTACGCCACAGAGCAGCTCTGTGAACGTAGGCATCTAAAGCCCGGACAGGACATAACAGGTTAAGCTGTTCCTGATCTGGGGTATTAAAGGGTGGAGGATACAAGGCCTGCCGCACTATTGGGCCCCCAAAATTTAGTGGGATCTTAGGAATATAACCCGGTCTAGGGTAGAGGAATGCTTTCACCATACCAGGTGCAAATTCCAGACATGAAGGAGCAACCGACAGAGCATGTAAATCACCAATTCTCTTGATAGACGAAATAGCAAGGAGAAATATAGTCTTTAGAGTGAGGAATTTTTCTGAAACCTCCTCGATGGGCTCGAAGGGAGCCAAGGCCAGACCCTCAAGTACAATGGCCAAATCCCAAGCCGGTGCTCTAGATTGCAGTGCAGGGCTGAGCCTCAATATACCACGGAGAAAACAAATAATAAGAGGATCTCTCCCAAGAGAAGAAGCCCCGAGAGGGGTGATAAGCAGATATAGCCGCTACATACACCTTTAATCCAGCAGAGAAACGGTCTTGTAGGAAATTGAGAACTGTACCAACCGGGCAGTTAACAAGATTTAAAAAACGTTCTCCACGCCATGTAGAGAACAGTTTCCATTTCAATGTACATAGTTTTCTCGTGGAAGGAGCTCTGGATTGAAGGACGGTCTCAACGACCTCAGTCGAGAGACCGGATTCTATGAGCTGGGCCCCCTCAGAGGCCAAGCCCACCGTTTCCACAACTCTGTTTAACCCTTTTCTATTATGTGCAGGACCCATAGAGAAATATTTGGCAGAAGTTTCCACGCTGCCAGAAATTCCGATAAGGGAACCAGTCTCTCGAGACTGGCCTCTGGATTTGATTGAACAATCATTTCAGTGCCCTGAAGCGGCGAACCGGCAGGGAACAACCGAACTGACCGTTCTACAACCCTCCTCAGAGGATTGCACGGGGACGCTGACACCTCGGCGCCCTGAAGCGGCGAACCGGCAGGGAACAACCGAACTGGCAGCGCTGCGACCCTCCTCAGAGAGTCGCACCCCAGCAGAACTCCCGGGAGCATTGATATCGGGGGGGGGGTGTGTACAGGTGCAGCCTCGGCCACACCTGCACCATAGCGTCCAGTCCGAGAGGAGCTGGATATGTGAGGGAAACCATAGCGGACAATGGGTTGTATCGTATGATGTTTTCCTTTCGAAAAGATCGACCTGAGCTTGACCAAAGATCTCCCATAGGAGCTCCACCACCTCGGGGTGAAGTCTCCATTCCCCGGGCCTCAGCCCCTGCCTCAACAGGATATCTGCTCTGATATACGAGATCGTCAGTGTGTTGTCCAGACCCTCCGCCGAGCGACCACTCATGATCACTCCCGACTTGTGAGGGAAGCATCCGTCGATAGCATTATGCGTCGACAAGAAACCCCCAACACTGGGCCTGGGCGAGGAACCAAGGTTCTTACACATGACCGAGGCACAAAGGCATAGCCGCGTGACCTTGATCATGCGAAAACGGATTTCCCCTCGGAGAAAACCCCTTGGTCCTGAGCCACCACTGCATGGGTCTCATGTACAGAAGGCCAAAAGTAATTACGTTGGACGCAGCTGCCATGAGACCCACAGTCTGAAACTGTTTCACAGTGAGTGACTGGCCTAAATAAACCCATATTACACCTAGAAAAGTGGTCCTCCGAGCTGGGAGGATCACACACTTCTTGGCGTTGAGTGGCAACCCCAACATCTTTAAATGAGACAGAACGACTCGATGCCGAACTGCCATATGCTCAAATTGAGCTAGGATCAACCAATCGTCGATATAATATAATATGCGAATGCCCTGGAGACTCAAAGGAGCCAGAGCTGCATCCACGCATTTTGTAAAGGTGCGGGGTGATAAACCTAGGCCGAATGGAAGAACCCGATACTGGTATGCTTCGCCCCCATTTTTAAAGCGAACCTCAGGAACTTCCTGTGATGAGGATGGATAGATACTTGGAAGTACGCGTCCTTCAAGTCTATTGTGACAAACCAGTCCTCAGACTGAATCTGTGATACAATCTGTTTGAGTGTAAGCATTCTGAACTTGAGTTTCTGAACTCTGCTGTTTAAATGGCGCAGATCTAGAATGGGACGCAACCCTCCATCCTTCTTTGGAACAATGAAGTAACGGCTGTAAAACCCTGACTCTCTGCTGGGAGGAGAAACCCTTTCTATAGCTCCTTTTTGAAGAAGTGTCAGTACTTCCTGCTCCATAACCAGAGCCTGCTGTGAGTCCACTACCGTAGGGAGGACCCCTGAAATCTGGGCGGACGAGAACCGAGCTGAATTCTGTAACCCTTTTCTATTATGTGCAGGACCCATAGAGAAATATTTGGCAGAAGTTTCCACGCTGCCAGAAATTCCGATAAGGGAACCAGTCTCTCGAGACTGGCCTCTGGATTTGATTGAATAATCATTTCGGTGCCCTGAAGCGGCGAACCGGCAGGGAACAACCGAACTGACCGTTCTACAACCCTCCTCAGAGGATTGCACGGGGACGCTGACACCTCGGCGCCCTGAAGCGGCGAACCGGCAGGGAACAACCGAACTGGCAGCGCTGCAACCCTCCTCAGAGAGTCGCACCCCAGAGGGCGCAGAGGAGAAACGATTTCTCAAAACCGTCCCTCTTTTTTTTTTTTTTTTCCTTTCGACAAGACTTCTTGTCTAAGCTTTATTAGAGATGACGACAGTCCTCAGATCTTGCCTACCTCTAACTAGCTTAGTTCCTACGACCCTCCTCGGAGGATCGTAGGAAAAAGCAGGCACCTCGGCACCCTGAAACGGCGAACCAGCAGGGAGACCGAACTGACTGCTCTACGACCCTCCTCGGAGGATCGTATGGGGATGCTGACACCTCGGTGCCCTGAACGGCGAACCGGCAGGGAACAACCGAACTGGCAGCGCTGCGACCCTCCTCAGAGAGTCGCACCCCAGAGGGCGCCGAGGAGAAACGATTTCTCAAAACCGTCCCTACCCCGGAGGGGACCACCCTTAGAAGCCTGATAGCCTCGGCATCAGGTCTTCTTCTTTGCACTCTATGCCAGTTTCAGGAACATAGATTGGTGAGGAAGAAACCTCTGGAACGCCACTGAAAGATTTAGTTTTCTTGAAAGCGGAGCGTCCAGAAGAACAGACATTTTTATCTTTCTTTTTCTTTGTCTTTATATCAGAAAAACGTATACATATAAACATATATACATATATATATATATATATTCTCAAATATATTCTCGAATAGAGTCAATGCTGACATCCTCACATTCATCTATGTCCTTAAATACTTTACCCATCAGTACTGCCTAATAAAATTTATTTATTATTAAAGATGGCTGGTGGGTAACGTCGGGGTTAAAAATGATGACGCCGACTCGGGAGAGAGAAAGCTCGCAAGCGTCTCTATAATCCAAGGCACTGTCATACCATGATACTTAATACCCATAACATTACTCTAGTTAGACGTTTGGGTATTAAGTTACACATAAAATAAAAACCGGTTTATTCCACGATCTCGACACCTCAGTGTGGAGATAGGGAAAAACCAGTAGTCCCCGACGAGGAGGCTGAGATACAGAGTTTTCCTGTTTTTTTAGATATATTTCATCTAATAAACTCTTTTTATTTTCACTCTCATAATGTTCAGCTGTCCAGTAAATATTTAACTAGCAACAGCATTAGAAAAACCTCCTTTTAAAAGCTCCTCTTTATTCAACAGAGTTATGAGCTGCCTATTTATTGAAAAATCAAACATCTGCCTTTTTCTTCATATTTTTATTTGTTTTGTCCACTTTTTCTTAACAAAACACTAACGATACCAATTCCTCGGAACTGGAAATCGCAGCACACTGGATCTGCAGGTGAAAGCTGAGATAGCGTGGGTTGGGACGGGCCCCGCCCTATCAGATCCGTTTTCGAACCCCAAAATGCGAGTCGCCGCCGTGTCTAGGCAACAGCGGGACCCGCGCGGGGAGCGCGAACCGAACCGTCCTCCTCAAAGAACGATCGGCGAGAGCGGAGCGTCTTTATAGATAGACTCATACAATGCTCACAATCAGCCCCCTCGAGGACTGACTGGGCATGCTCCACTCCCAAACAAGCAACACAAAGCTGATGTGTGTCCCCACCCGTAATATAACGAGGGCAGGGAACGACACACCGTCTATAATCTTGCTTGCTCGCTATAATAATGATAGATATATTGGGCTTGACAGACAACAATAAATAGACAAGGACAGATATACAGAGAGCGCTTGCTGAAGGTACAGAAGCTGTCGCGGTCTGATTTCAGGGCTGCTTTATAGTTTCCTGGTCTATGACGTCACTTATGTCGTAATGGGCTTCCATTGGACTGATTTTACACGCGCTTCACGACGTAATCACGCAGAGCGTTCCCACCACGTCTCAAACGCAGCTCGAGTTCCCTTGAAAGGGAACTGTTTTAGTACATAATGCCAAACAATAGGCTACAACAGTTGTTATTGCAGTTTCTTCATGAGAGATTCTTCATGCTTGAACAAAGCGTTGACCAGGTCGTTGGCAATGCTTTCACAATTCACATAGTCCAGCGGTTCCCTCGTCTTCATCTGGTGTGTTGGATTCGCTTGCACATTTGTAACTGATTCATTGAGCAATCAAGATTGTCAATTATTGGATCAATGTTCTTCACTTTTTCAACCAACTGACTGGTGTTTGCTTTCAGAAACCTTTGATGATCTGAGAATATAAAAATTAAAACAATAACAGGAAAAAGGAAAATGAAGGCAAAATGGGAAAGAATATAAAGATTGAATCTAACCTTGTATTGATCTGTTTCTCTTCTTTCCCAGTCGCCCCTTTTGGACAATATTTGGCTTTGATAAAATCTGTAGTAAAATAAATAAGTGCCCGTAAAATAAAAGGCTACAGTTACAATTCTGAATAATCCAGGAGCATGACACCAGATAAGATAAATTCATCATGACTTATTCTACAAAACTTGATTCAATAGTACCAAAAATATTTCAAATAGTTAACTCCGACTGCTTAATTAAGATACATTTTATACATTACATAGGCGAAAAACTGTTTTAATAGTTTCTCATGTATCACACTTACAATTTGGCGGTACATTTGATGCGGCAGAAGTCGTGCTGATCTCGAAGGAGCTTGAACCAGTTATGATCGGCGAAAACACATGGCCACCATCAGATGAAGAGATTTTGCCTGTTTACATAAAAAATCTGTCAGTTCATCTGTCAATTGTTCATTTATTTTATTATTACAACCATGAATTGAGTTAATTCGTGGCTTTGATAAAATCAGCAGTAAATAAAAGGCCAAGTAATGTAGTATAGTAAAATAATTAAGATTAATTTAATACATTACATAGGCGAAACTGTTTTATTGCACTTACAATTTGCCGGTACATTTGATTTGGCAGAAGTCATGTTGATCTCAATGGAGGAGCCATGAGTTAAACCAGTTATGATAGGCGAAAACACATGGCCACCATCAGATGCAGAGATTTTGCCTGTTTACATAAAATATCTGTCAGTTCATCTGTCAATTGTTCATTATACATAGAGTGCAACAGTGCTTCCCCCTCTTTTTCATTCTTATTTCCCATAGTGATTTCAAAAAATATATATTTATATATATATATATATAAATATGCAAAATATGCATATACAGCTTATACAAACATTTCAGTATTTTGAGAGGGTAGGGAGATTATGTCATTCGCAGTGCTTCATGGGAGTGGGCAGAGCTATTTTGGAGTGTGTTGCTTTTTAAAAAAAAACTATGTTTGACATAATTTTCACTACAGCATCATGGCTCATGGGTAATGTAGTTTTCACCAGGATTTCAACTGTGAAACACGATTATTTACAAAAAAATAAGCTGAAGGCTTTATCAGAAGCAAATACCATGTATTAACAACCTCTTAGCTCACAGTAGGTCTGTCTTTAAAATTAATTTCCGTATGGAGAAAGTAAATGTTTTTACTTCCAGAAACCGCCTGTTGCACTCTATAATGTTTTCTCATTAAAAATAAAATATAAACCATACTAACATGTTACTTGGATGCCTGATTGTCCTGCAGTGTTTGCTGTCTCTAGAGAGAGAGAGAGAGAGAGAGAGAGAAAAGGAAAGACCATGTTATTTTAAATGGAAAAAATCATGCAATCATCCTATAGGCAGTAACGCGGTGCATTACAGTACATTGATGAAGTTTACAGTTCTTTTCCATTCAGGGGAGCATAATATCATAAACATTGAACCATCTGAAAGAAGACGCTTGATGGTGCACAGCGTCAGAATGTATAACTAAATTATGAGAATGTGTATTGTGAAAAAACGCTAGGCTATATAAATAGCTTTGCCTTAACTTTTATATATTTTGGTTATCACATTGTGCCATTCATATTTATAGCTCACATTTTAAAAATTTTATCATGCAAAGTGCTAAAAGTTAAAATCAAAGACCGTAAAAGAAGAATTAAAAAGTAGCCTACCGATATTAAATACAGATTAAATAATTAAATAGACCTATGCACATATAACCATGTCTGACTAAAATAATCTAAATAAGATTTAAAACTGAATAAAAACCAAAACATTTATTTTAAAGTCCTTTATGGAAATCCCCCAGCGGCCAACTACAGTAAACTGTAATTGGATGGTGTCACGGTGGACGGATTCTCTTGCTTCTTCGTGTCTTGTGTTTATGTTGTTGTATGAGTGCACGTGTGCTAGAGGCGTGTGTAAGAGGCGTGTCTGTATGTCATTACCTGATCCGCTCCAGCTGATCATCATTATCATCACCAGCTGCAGCCCATTTCCTCACCTCATAAATACTCACCCGTTTTTGTACTCTTTGTCAGATCGTTGTTTGATGTCTCCCTGTCTGGTTCTGGTTTCGTGTCCTGCCTGGTGTTCCTGTTGTCGTCTTCGTCTTGGATTTATCGTCTCACCGTCTGTCTTCACTTTCACTGGATTTGACCATCGAAGTCCCTGCGTCACCACCCCCACCATCTGACTGACTGTCCTGGACTTTGTTACCTTCTATTAATAAACCTCGTTAAACTCGCGTTTGCTTCCTGTCGTCAGTAAAGCATGACAGAACGATCTGACCAAGGAATGGAAGCAGCGAGCGTCTCTCACTCATCATTAGAGGATTAGAGATTCATCACAGCATCCAAAGAATGGATTCACAGGAAAGAGACATCGGAGATACGGGCAGAGCAGTTCAAGTCTTGGTGACGCAGGTGTCCGAGCTCACCCAGCAGATCCAGCGCCTACATATTCCCACCGCGCCACCCACACCAGCCGTTCCTCCCGTACCATCAGGAAGCCCCTCCCAGTCTGAACCCCGGCTCCCCACTCCAGAAGCCTACTCAGGTGAACCATCCTACTGCAGAGCATTTCTTACCCGGTGTTCCATGCACTTCGCGCTTCAACCACACACTTTTCAAAACGAACAGGCCAAGGTGGCGTTCGTTTTGACTCTGTTGACTGGGAGAGCGGCGCTTTGGGGAACGGCGGTGTGGGAGAACCAACACCCGTGCTGCGCCTCGTTTCAGACACTCTCCGCCGAAATGAAGCAAGTATTTGACCGGGCGGTCTCGGGTAGAGAAGCGGCCAGGGAGTTGGCCGAACTACGGCAGGGAGAGAGGTCCGTCTCCGATTACTCGATCGAGTTCCGGACCCTGGCGGCGGAGTGTGGATGGAACGAGGCGGCGCAGTGGGATATGTTCCTGCATGGGCTGGCTGACCACGTCCAGAAGGAGATCTACGCCCTGGATCTTCCCACCACGCTCAATGGACTGGTTGACTTGGCTCTGCGGGTGGACATTCGACTGTCCAGAGTCGAGCGTCGGACGACGCCCACTCGCAACCTCGGAGGATTTGACAGTCCAAGATCCAGCGGCAGGGACGTGGTCAGCCCCACTTACGATCACGAGCCCATGCAGGTGGGTCGAGCTCGGCTTTCCCGAGAGGAGAGGGAGAGGCGGAGATCCCAGGGCCTTTGCCTGTACTGTGGAGGAGCCGGACATTTTGCCCACAGCTGCCCGGTAAAAGGCCAAGCCCGATAGTAAACCTGAGGCTACTATCGGGTGGGATCTCCGCCAGGAAGACCTCACCGACGACCACATCGACCTCCACCCTCCTCTCGGTTAGACTAAGATGGTCAGTCCACCAGCACGACTGTCGAGCACTGTTGGATTCGGGGGCCGAAGGTAATTTTATGGACCATAACTTTGCACGTAAATTTCAGATTCCCCTCAAACCCCTCACTCATCGGATCCCAGTTCACGCACTCAATGGTCAGGAACTTCCCACCATTTCACTATCCACTGAAGAAATCACCCTCATCACCTCGGGCAACCACACTGAAACAATTTCATTTTTTATTCTGGACTCACCCTTGGCACCTGTCGTTCTTGGACATCCTTGGCTCATCCAACATAACCCCCGAGTGGACTGGATTAACAAGTCTGTGCTGGAGTGGAGCAAGGAATGTCATAAGTCTTGTCTCATGTCTGCTTGTTCGTCTGTACCTGTTTCTGTGTTTCAGGAGGAGGCAGGGGATCTGTCTAACGTGCCCACGGAGTATCTGGACCTGAAGGAAGTGTTCAGTAAGTCTCGCGCTGCTTCTCTTCCTCCGCATCGTCCCTACGACTGTGCTATAGACTTACTGCCAGGTACGTCTCCGCCTAAGGGCAAGTTATATTCACTTTCGATTCCCGAAAGAGAGGCCATGGAGAAATATATTTCTGATTCTCTAGCAACCAAGTTCATTCGCCCTTCTTCTTCTCCAGCGGGGGCGGGGTTCTTTTTTGTGGGGAAGAAGGATGGTTCTCTGCGACCTTGTATTGATTACCGAGGGTTGAATAACATCACGGTAAAGAATACTTATCCTTTGCCGTTGATGTCTTCAGCCTTCGAGAGGTTGCAGGGAGCATCCGTCTTCACGAAATTGGACTTACGTAATGCTTATCATTTGGTCCGCATTAGGGAGGGGGATGAGTGGAAAACTGCCTTTAACACCCCCAGGGGGCACTTTGAATACTTGGTCATGCCGTTCGGGCTGTCCAACTCCCCAGCAGTTTTCCAGGCACTGGTCAATGACGTGTTGCGAGATATGATCGATCAGTTCATTTATGTCTACCTGGATGACATATTTATTTTTTCTTCGTCTCTCCAGGAGCACGTGCAACACGTCCGGCGAGTGCTTCTGAGGTTGCTAGAGAATGGGCTTTTTGTCAAGGCGGAGAAATGCGAATTTCATGCACAGTCTGTTCCTTTTCTAGGGTACATCGTGTCGTCTGAGGGAATGCGGATGGACCCTGAGAGGATTAAGGCTGTGGTAGATTGGCCAAGCCCAGATTCCCGCAAGGCCCTGCAGAGGTTTCTGGGGTTCGCCAATTTTTACCGGCGGTTCATTCGCAACTTCAGCCAGCTAGTCGCGCCTCTGACTGCCTTGACCTCCCCCAGAACTGCGTTCAGGTGGTCTGACACAGCTAAGGCTGCGTTTAATAAACTGAAAGGCCGCTTTGTTTCAGCCCCCATTCTTATCACCCCTGATTCATCACGTCAGTTCGTGGTGGAGGTCGACGCATCAGAGGTGGGAGTAGGGGCAGTGTTATCCCAGCGTTCACCTGTAGACGACAGGATGCACCCTTGCGCGTTTTTGTCTCATCGTTTATCCCCAGCCGAAAGAAATTACGACATTGGTAACAGAGAGTTGTTGGCAGTCAAGTTGGCGTTGGAGGAGTGGCGTCACTGGTTAGAAGGGTCAGGGGTACCTTTTATCGTCTGGACTGATCATAAGAACCTTGAATATATCAGAACTGCTAAAAGACTGAACTCCAGGCAGGCTCGGTGGGCACTTTTTTTCGGTCGTTTTGATTTTTCCTTGTCATACCGTCCGGGGTCCAAGAACATCAAACCCGACTCTCTATCTCGTATATTTGATCTTTCCGAGCGCCCGTCCACTCCCGAGTGTATTTTACCTGAGACCTTATTTGTTTCAACACTCACATGGGAGGTCGAAGCGAAGGTCAGGAAGGCCTTAGAAGGGGTAACGCCTCCGCCCGGGTGCCCACCGAATCGGTTATTTGTGCCGGAGGGATTACGGTCAGACGTCATCCAGTGGGGTCACGGTTCCAACATAGCTTGTCATCCAGGAGTTAATCGCACTGGGTTTCTAGTCAAGCAACGATTCTGGTGGCCACTTATGGCTCGTGACATTCACGATTTTGTTTTGGCTTGTTCAGTTTGCGCCACTGGTAAGGCTTCCAATCGACCCCCAGACGGGTTACTCCAGCCGCTGTCGGTACCTTCGAGACCCTGGTCCCATATCGCTCTAGATTTTATTACCGCCCTCCCACCCTCCCAGGGTAACACTCCCAGGGTAACACAGTAGTTTTGACTGTGGTGGACCGATTCTCGAAGGCAGCCCATTTCATTCCCTTACCCAAATAACCCTCAGCTAAGGAGACAGCGGTTACGATCGTAGATCACGTCTTTCGGTTACATGGCCTCCCGCTAGACGTGGTTTCCGACAGGGGACCTCAGTTTGTGTCCAAATTTTGGCGAGAATTTTGTAGATTACTGGGGGCGACTGTTAGTCTGTCTTCTGGGTTTCATCCCCAAAGCAACGGTCAAACTGAGAGAGCCAACCAAGATTTGGAGAGAACGTTGCGATGTTTGGTTTCCAAGAATCCTTCCTCATGGAGCCAACAACTGTCTATGGTGGAGTACGCACAGAATACGTTGCCAGTGTCAGGTACGGGTCTATCTCCATTTGAGTGTAGTGTAGGTTACCAGCCACCTATTTTTCCCAGTCTGGAATCCGAGGTTGCGGTCCCCTCTGCGCACGCCTTTGTCCAGAGGTGTCACCGCACCTGGACTAGAGCCCGTGAGACTCTACTCCAGGTGGGGGCGCGCACCAAGGCCAAGGCCGATCGCCACAGGTCAAGGCCTCCCGTATACGTCGTTGGTCAAAAAGTGTGGCTTTCAACTAAGAACATTCCTCTTCGCACCGTTTCTAATAAACTTGCACCCAAATTTATTGGCCCGTTTACTGTCACCAAGATCATTAGTCCGGTGGCAGTCCGCCTCAAATTACCTCCAGTGTACAGGAGGGTTCATTCCGTGTTCCATGTATCCAAAATCAAACCCGTATTTCATTCCCACATTAATCCGCCGGTCCCGGTTCCTCCCCCACCGCGACTCGTAGATGGGGAGACCACATATTCGGTCAACCGTATTCTGGACTCTAGGCGGAGGGGACGCGGATTTCAGTACTTGGGGACTGGGAGGGTTACGGTCCGGAGGAGAGAAGTTGGGTTCCTGCTAGAGACATCCTGGATCACTCCCTTATCGATGATTACAATCGACAGGTAAGGGGGCCTGGGAACGCCAGGAGGCGTTCTTAGGAGGAGGGGTACTGTCACGGTGGACGGATTCTCTGGCTCCTTCGTGTCTTGTGTTTATGTTGTTGTATGAGTGCACGTGTGCTAGAGGCATGTGTAAGAGGCGTGTCTGTATGTCATTACCTGATCTGCTCCAGCTGATCATCATTACCATCACCAGCTGCAGCCCATTTCCTCACCTCATAAATACTCACCCGTTTTTGTACTCTTTGTCAGATCGTTGTTTGATGTCTCCCTGTCTGGTTCTGGTTTCGTGTCCTGCCTGGTGTTCCTGTTGTCGTCTTCGTCTTGGATTTATCGTCTCACCGTCTGTCTTCACTTTCACTGGATTTGACCATCGAAGTCCCTGCGTCACCACCCCCACCATCTGACTGACTGTCCTGGACTTTGTTACCTTCTATTAATAAACCTCGTTAAACTCGCGTTTGCTTCCTGTCGTCAGTAAAGCATGACAGATGGGGGGAAATATATATATATATATATATATATATATATATATATATATACATATATATGTTTTTTTCTGAAACATATATGATGCCAAAAACATTTGATATAGAACAAATAACAATGTGTAAGAGCAACAAAGCATGCTAGAGTGTAAGCTAAACAGCAATAGCACGTTTAAAACACGAATTAATTATACCGTCTTTTCCTTATGTATAAACAATCTTTTTAAATAAAACACTGTAGCATAAATGAATTATAGAGACAATACTCACTTTTAGACATGTCATTTGATGAGGTGGTAAGAGGAGTGAGGGGTACAAAAGTTTTTGGTCCAGAAATGATTTGTCTTGGCTATTTATACAGAAGAGGCTGGGTAAAATACTCTTGGAAAACGTCAGAGTGTCCACAACGTTCTTTCAGTATGGAGTCCTCTCACAGCCGTAGCCATGAGGTCCACGGTAGGTCATCGTTGACATTTTTTATCACCTCTTGTTTTTTTCAGGTTACACATGGCAATAAATTACTATACCTGCTTAAGGACTAAGTTGTAGGGTATTTGACAAAAAGCCTAGAAAATCGAGGAGGTCAAAGGGCATGCTTCCCGCTATAGTATCATCAGCTCTCTCCAAAGTCTGTTCATGTGGCCTGTCGCATCAACAAAGGCTAACATTTTAAAATTCTACATATATTTTGAGTAGATAACCGATAGTATGCTCTCAGTAAAGGGGTTCACCCTGTGTGTTTCCACAATGAATAAGGATAGTTTGGGAGATACAAGAAAAGTAAAAATGATCTTATACATACAATAGATCATAGCTACCGTAGAAAAAGTAAGATCATGCTTTGAATTAAGACGAGTAAAATTAAATATTCGCTCAAGACAAACTTTACTTATGCAGCATCATGGACCACAGAGGCACATCGCGTCTCTGAACATGTGTGGTGATTTTCTAAATGATACAACTTAATCTAAATAAGAGCAATGTAGAGTCCTGGGATTTCTTTTAAAACAACAAAAAACATTGTGACAACATGTTTCATGTCGCATGGACAAAAATACTGTTTGAAATAAGATCTAAGACGCCAAAGCACAGTTCTTGATTTATCAAATTTTTTATTTTATTTTTTGAACAAACGATGTTTAGTAAAAATAATACCTTAGGTTAAATTTATGAAAATCATTTATATCATAGAGAAGTAGAAGATAAATAGAAGATACGATTTTAATAAAACTTTACAGATTTGATTTAAACGGTCTTTTAATTTGAAAAGATCTCATTTAAAATTTTAAGATTATGCTTTTAAATGAGTTTAATATGAATAAAACAGTGGAAAGCAGACTAACTTTGCATATGCTGAGGCATTGTGACCCCAGAGGCTCATCTGGCCTGTCACTCCTCTCGTCTCTGTGAGGGTGTGAAGCTTCATCTCACCCTGTAGTTTATCCCTGAAGGATCTGGGAGGGTTTTTGTTTATGACATCTTAAACTATTTGTTATTTTATTGTTAGTTTCTACTACTTCTTCAGTTCTATGAAAATGTAAGGAGTTTTTATATTTTATATTTATATATATAATTTTATATATATATTAATTTAGCTAAAACTAAGGTTAAATTGTTTGAATACATTTTGTCATTATACATTGAGTTATATACTTTATTTGATTTTATGGAACCAACTTAGTGTGTGAGAGTGCAAAACAGTATGTAAAAAACAATGTAAAAATGCAGTTCCCTTTCGAGGGAACTCAACACTGCGTCGAGAATCGACACTTTGGGGACGCTCCCTTAGCGTGCGCCTCTGAAGTAAGAATGAAACTAATCCAATCCTGATTGGTGTTGCGTCGTGACGTAACATGTGACGGCATAACCGGATGCATAAAAGTGACGCTGACACACACACACATCAGCTTTAGCTCTTCAGAAAGCGCTCTCTGTGAAACTGTCTGTCTTATTTGGTGTTGTTTGTCTGTGCAAAGCTCTTTATTATGGCGAGTGAACAATACACTAAGTGTGTGCACCCCTGCCCAAGATAATATATATGCCACAGGTGGGGACACGCATCAGCTGTGTGTGTGTGTATTGTTCAGGGGCGCAGCACGCACTGTCAGCTCTCGATAGGGCTGCCTGCGCACGCTGTGAAGCACTTCTTATTAGAGTGCTCCGCTCCCGCTTGGCTATGTTATTTCCTGATGATGGCCTTGCTCGCGATCCCCGCGGTTCGGGTCCCGCGTCCATTGAGGCGGCGCGACCATTGTGATGCGTGCTGTGGCCAGACTAAATAAATATATAAATAAACATATATATATATATATATATATATATATATATATATATATATAAAATATATGAGCTGGCCACAAAATAAGCAGGATGATCCCCGTCAAAATGAACTAGACGAGAGATTCCTGCAGCACCGTTCACAGCCTCAGAGCCGGGGCTTACTGTTTTTCCCAGATCTTTATAAAAATATAAATATATATGTGTAGATCCTGGGAAAAACCCCACTCTTTACGTATCTCACCACATTCATTGTATGTTTATTCGAATGTGGTGGGTGCGAGAGAGTCGGGTTATGGCAAGATGCCGCAGATGGAGGAAGCTTTAGAGAAAACAAGCTATCTGTCTCCTGATCCGGCATCTTCACTTTAAGCCCCGGCGCTGCCCAACAAACCGTGCAGGAACACCTCTGCAATGGTTGGCTGGGCTTATATGGTGCAGGAAATCGATGTTGCTCTTACGCCGTTTAAAAACGTTTCGGGACACATCGGTTTCCAGCGAACGCAGGCTGCACTGTTCGCCCCACATTTTTGCGGCCAGGCAGCATTCGCGTTCGCCAATCGAGAATCATTTTCGGTCCAGCCCTGCCGGAAACCCGCTTCAGGGGGTCGAGAACGGATCCCGATTAATACCCGAAGCCAGGCTCGAGAGCCTGGTTCCTTTGGTAAAATATTTAGAAAAGAAAAGGTCAGGCTGGTGCGTGCCTGCACTCTATGACGATTTTGCAGGCGTACCAGGCCGATCTTCTTAAAGATCTAAGTGAGGAGCAAATATTTCCCGTTGGCCGCTCCGCTATCTCCTTCTGGCCTGTTTTCCAACGCTGTCACTACAGTCGTTGACAGGTTTCAGGAAGCGAAAAAAAAAAAAAAAAAGAGAGCGCTGCCACTAGAGCCCCTCTTGCGGGGGTTTGGCAAACAGAGGAAGCACTCTCAACCGAAGTCCTCCAGCCAGAAGGGTGACCTGAGGGCCGTCCTTCAGGCGAAGAGGTCCTAATTGTAGGACCTCTGAGGGCTGCAATCCACCCCCCCCCCCCCCCCCCCCAAAAGCTTGCAACAGGGCACCGTCTATGGTCACAAAATCTGTATCGACTTTTTTCCTGCCGGTCCTCCTCTTCAGGAAGTCGAGAATAGTGCTCGGAAAACACCCAAGGCCAGTCTCGAGGGGCTGGTTCCCTTAGCATATTTTGTATAAAAATGGCAACGCCTTCCGAATATACCTATATGGGTCCTGTATATTATAAAATGTTATAAAATATGGGTACAGATTGCAGTTCGGTCACCGACCTCCCTAGTTTGCTGGGGTGGTACCGACTGCAGTGATTCCAGAACAGGCTCGGGTTATGGAACAAGAGGTACAGACTCTACTGGAATTAAGGGGCCATAGAATGTGTTCCTAGGAGTGGTTTGTCACGATGGATCTAAAAGACGCTTATTTCATGTCTCCATCCTTCCATGTCACAGGAGGTTCCTGAGGTTGCTTTCGGGGGCGAAGCATACCAATATCGGGTTCTTCTGTTCGGCCTAGCACTCTCTCCCCGCACGTTCACAAAGTGTATGGATGCGGCTCTGGCTCCACTGAGGCTTCAGGGCATCTGTATACTGAATTACATCGACGACTGGCTCATATTGGCCCAGTCTCGAGAAATGGCAGTTCGGCATCGAGATGTCGTCCTTGGCCACATTCAGAACCGGGGGTTGAGGCTCAACACTAAGAAAAATGTGTTGGACCCAGCTCAGAAGACTACTCTTCTGGGCGTGGTATAGAATTCGGTTACGATGCGGGCACGTATGTCTCCCGCTCGTATCGAATCCATCCTGGCCATGGTGTCCGGGATAAAGCTAGGCCAGGCCATCACTGTAAAGCAATTTCAAAGACTGCTGGGCCTCATAACAGCGGCATCCAACATAATTCCTTTGGGCCTGTTTCACATGAGGCCCCTTCAGTGGTGGCTCAAAGCCAAGGGTTTTTTCCCCAAGGGGAATCCATTCCGTATAATAAAGGTTACGCGCAGATGCCTTCGTTCCCTATTAATATGGAAGAAACCGTGGTTCTTGTCCCAAGGGCTAGTGGTAGGGGCGTCATGTCGCCGGGAAACTGTTTCGACAGACGCTTCCCTCGCTGGCTGGGGCGCGGTTTCGGACGGCCGGTTTGCCAGGGGTCTGTGGCAGGACCATCATCATTCTTGGCATATAAATTGCCTAGAGATGTTGGCTGTGTTCAGGGCTCTGAGGAGCTTCCTCACTGACATCAAAGGTTACCACGTCTCAGTGGTAGCTTATCTAAACCGACAAACGACACTCAGTTCGCACCCTCTATCCAGATTGGCGCATCAGATCATTTTATGGCCCCAAGGGAAAATATTATCTATAAGAGCAATATATGTCCCGGGGGTTCTGAATCAGGGAGCAGACATCCTGTCGAGGCAGGGGCTGAGGCCCGGGGAATGGAGACTCCATCCAGAGGTGGCAGAGTTCATATGGCAGAGGTTTGGACCAGTGGAAGTGGATCTGTTTGCGTCTCGAGGGACGTCCATCCCACTGTCCACTTTGGTTCTCCCTCACTCATCCAGCCCCGCTGGGGTTGGATGCCATGGTACAGGCCTGGCCGAGGCTTCGCCTGTATGCTTTTTCCCCCGATCGCTCTGCTCCCGGGAGTCCTGGAGAGGGTCCGTCAGGAGGGCATCAGTCTTCTTCTGTTAGCCCTGTTTTGGCCAGCCCGAGTATGGTTTTCAGACTTAATTTCACTCCTGATAGCTCCGCCATGGCAGATTCCTCTGAGGTGGGGTCTGTTGTCTCAGGCGGAGGGCACTATGTTCCATCCTCATCCAGAGCTGTGGAAATTGTGGGTCTGGCCTCTGAGGGGGCTCAGTACCTAGATGCTGGTCTATCATCTGGGGTGGTCGAAACCATACTTATCTCTAGGGCTCCGTCTACTAGGAGATTATATGGCCTCAAGTGGAATATTTTTCTACTTGGTGTAGAGAACTTGAGTTAGACCCAGTTAACTGCCCAATGGCTTCAGTTCTGGAGTTTCTTCAAGATCGTTTCTCTGCGAATCTCTCCCCATCCACACGTAGGGTGTACATGGCTGCCATTGCGGCGTTCCATGCACCACTAAATGTTGGGCCTTTAGGGAGGCACCAACTGGTCATACTATTTCTCCATGGTATTGGAGGATGACACCGACAGTCAGGGTTCCTTCCTCCAGGGTTCCTTCCTGGGACCTGGCGGTGGTTCTCAAGGGGCTATCCCTGACTCCCTTCGAATACCTCCAGTTGGCTTCGCCTAGGACCTCACGTTCAAGATAGCCTTTCTCTTAGCTATTTCTTTAAAGAGACTGGGAGATCTCCAAGCCCTGGCATTATCGCCAGCTTGCTTGGGGTGTGCCCCCGGCGGAGTTAAGGCCATCCTGCATCCGAGACCCAGCTATGTGCCTTTAGTGCAATTTATCATGGCTAGGTCCATGGTCCTGCAAGTATTTCATCCTCCACCTCATGTGTCGGCAGAAAAGGAGAGGTTCCTTGCTCTGCCAGTCAGAGTTCCGAGTATTACCTTGAGAGGTCCTCTTCTTGGAGGAGGTCGGACCTACTGTAGTGTGTTTTGGATCACCTATTAGGGGCTTCCGGCTATACAAACCATAAGTAGGCCTACAAGGTGCGGAATTTCCCTTCACCTTTGGCCGTTAGGGCTCTTTCTACTAGAGGCATGGCGTCCTCTAGGGCCCTCCTTTCGGGAGTTCCCATCAAGGAGATTTGTGAGGCAGCCGTTTGGGCTACCCCACACACTTTTGTACGGTTCTATAGTCTGCACCTCCCCAGTACGCCTGGCGCACGTGTGCTCTCTTCCTGCTGAGTGCCTAAATCAGTTTCACTCCTGGGCAGGCCTGTTCGGTGCGTGGCCTAGTGGGCATTCGTTCCCCAAAGTGTCGATTCTCGACGCAGTGTTGAGTTCCCTCGAAAGGGAACGTCTCGGGTTATGACTATAACCCTTGTTCCCTGAGAAGGGAACGAGACACTGCGTCGTCCTGCCACGCCCCTCGAGGCCTTAGAGCGTCTTGCTTCATCGCGGAGCTGATGTGTGTGTGTGTCAGCGTCACTTTTATGCATCCGGTTATGCCGTCACATGTTACGTCACGACGCAACACCAAGCAGGATTGGATTAGTTTCATTCTTACTTCAGAGGCGCACGCTAAGGGAGCGTCCCCAAAGTGTCGATTCTCGACGCAGTGTCTCGTTCCCTTCTCAGGGAACAAGGGTTATAGTCATAACCCGAGACGTTTTCTGTGATGGTCGTGTTTAGGTGTACGGGGTAGAATATGCTGTTACAGTACAAAAATCATTATGGCTATATTAATAACAATTATACTTTAGGTCACCGTTAAACAAAAATCATTACAGTAATCTTCTAAAATATATGAATGTATTAAAACTGTAAAGATTTCATTTAAACAATCTTTTCATTTTTAAAAGATCATATTTAAACTTTTACGATTATGCTTTGAAATAAATTTAGTACGAACAAAACTTTGGCTCTGGAAAGGCGTTAGTAGACTAACATTACATGATGCACAGAGGCTCATCTGCTCTGTCACCCTATATCCTGAAGCTAACATTATTGTAAAGTAACGTATTTCTCTGAAGATGTGCTGGTGATCGGAAGGAGCTTATAAGCAGACTATCAATGGGGCTCGGCCTGATTCACTTTTAATGCTTATACACTATGAAATAAATTTAGCAAAACATTCACAGTCTCATTCTGATCACTGAACACACCCTGACTGTCAAACGCTGGTGTGAGAGAGAAATACTCTGGGGTTCTTTTCAACTTTAAATGGTCAATATGGACATCTATGTGATAGGAGCTACTTCAACCCTGGTGAAAATGTAAGATGATTTTATTTTTATCTAAATCTAACATAATTGGTACAGTAAATTTGTAAAATATTTATTTTAAATGAACAGAATGCTTTTCAACTTCAGTAATTTAGTACGATTTTAAATGAACAACATGCTTTTCAACTTTAGTTAAATTAGTAAAATTTTAAATGAACAACAATTAGTAAACTATTTATTTTATATATGATATATTTTAATTTATACACTTTTAAAGGAACACAATGCTTTTCAATGGGCTCAGGAATGTGTCACAAAAACAGATACCAGGCCAGCCACACGCTGGTGTGACAGAGAGAAAAGACTTCAGGGGAAACACTTGTGGGTTTTTTTTTCAACCATGGTGAAACAGTAAGATGATTTTATTTTTGTTTAATTTATATACTTTTAATTGAACAGCATGGTTTTTTCAACTTGAGTCAGTGTCAAATATTTGTGAATGACTAAATGTAAATTTTATAACCATTTCATTTAAATGAACATAATACTTTTTCAACTTCGGTGTGAGATAAACTTCCAAGGTCCTCAGCAATGCGGAGGGAGGGGAATTCCTACTTTGACAAAGACACACACACACATACATAGACGCTCGCTCTCTATGTTTTTAAAACAGTGCAAGGTCATTCATTCATTGGATTGTTTGCAATATGTTTGTGGCTCCATTTTATTCAAACTTTTTGTGTGAGATTTTATTTTATATTCTTTTAAAGAACAGATAAACTTTCATCATTTGATTTAAACTGAAATGCTTGGTTCAGTGAATAGTTCTACATTTTATTCAAACTTTTTTGTGTGAGATTTTATTTTATATTCTTTTACAGAACAGATAAACTTTCACCATTTTATTTAAACTGAAATGCTTGGTTCAGTGAATAGTTATACATTTATTTTAACTTTTTTGTGTGAGATTTTATTTTATATTCTTTTAAAGAACAGATAAACTTTTACCATTTTTTCTTATCACTTTCACAGCTGCCCCTTGATAAAGCTCAGGGATATTTAGGGATGCAACAATCAAACTAACTGTCACCATCAAAGCCAATACATCTCAAACTAACTGTCACATCACTTTGTAACTGTAACATCAAAGCTTATGTTAACATCAAAGGCCAATACCTCCCTTTTCTTTATCAAATGAACTTCAAACGATCAAACTAACTGTCACACATCCATCATTTTGACAGAAGCTGTAACCGCAAGGGGCGGAACTAGGTCAAAGGTAACCATCCATCATTTTGACAGAAAGTGTAACCGGAAGGGGCGGAACTAGGTCAAAAGTAACAGGAAGGGGCGGGACAAGGTCAAAGGTAACCGGAAGTGGAGGAACCGGAAGGGGCGGGACAAGGGGCGGGACAGGAAGGGGAGGAACCTGAAGGGGCGGGGGAAGATCAAAGGATAGCCACTCCCACATGTCAATCAATCATTTTGACAGGTGGTGGAGGGTATTAACTACTTACATCTCCACAATGATTAAATGAATCAAAAATTATAACAACTTAAATTCTAAACTTATGCAAACCCAAATTTCCAGAGGTGTAGAAAGTATACACCATACTTTTTACTTAAAATAGAGATACCTTACTAGTGAAAATGACTCCATTACAAGTTACAAGTTATCAATTCCAATATAGGCCTATCAGATTTGAACAGTACTATTTTCCTCATGCTGAATGTAGGCTCAAAGATGCACTAGTCCTCAATGCCTACATGCCAGTCAAAAATAAGAACCAGTTGATTTGTGAGGAGAGCGATCATAAGATGTATTTTCTAAAATCGAAAGTATTACAATAAATACTATAAATAAAATGAGTGCGACTCAGACAAACAGCATAGGATGAGTTTGAAAAAAATAGTTATCAGAAAATTCTAAATGTCGGAAATGAATCGAATTCACATTTTGTCTGGTGAGGGGCAAGTGACTTTCAAAAGCAATCACTTCCTCTTAGTGTTAGATAGATTAAAAGAAGAGTAAAAAAATTATGCATTGTTTACTGTTGTAAGGTATGTGATAATAAGATTTTAGTATTATGAAACATAACAGAATCATTGTAAAAGACTGAATAGGTATATTCCAGTGGTTTTAGTGAATTACATTTGACTGCGTGATCTGCAGAAACTCTGGTCATATTGTTGTTAAATGGTGACATCTAGTGTTGAGCTTTTAAAGTCTGAACATGTAGTGGAAAAATATAGCTAAATAAGCTATTTTGGCTATTTATAATAAGTAACATTACAAAGTAAATTAAAAAATACCTGTAGATTATAGATTTTAAAAAATAACATCAGCAAAATTATGGACAGTCTTTTTTTTACTTTTTGACATTTACTTTGAGAACTTTAAACAAATTTAAACCGTTTGAGATGGTCAAGTGGGAATTGTTTGATTCTGGGACTAGTTTAAACCTGTCTACCTTTAAATGAACATGATGTGAAACTCTTATATATTATCTGTAGAAATCTGACCATGCTCACAATAACATGAACTTTAAAATGTATTTATGCATTTCCTTTCCTACAGCAGTTTTAAAATAATAAAAATCACATTGTATTACACAGAAGACACGCTTTAAATTTGAACAACCCTATAATAACATCGATTTTATTTTTAAGTAATTTTTACTGTTTTATTTGCATTTCCCTACCTACAGCAGTTTTGATATAAACATGCATCACATATGGAAATTTTATTTCATGTAAAAATTCAAACATCCCTTAACCACATCCATCAATCTGCTTTTCTATTATGTTGGTAATTTTCAAACGGCCCCTTGGCATGCAGAACCTCTCTCTCTCTCTCTCTCTCCCTCTCTCTCTCGCTTTCTCTCCCCAACCTGCCTAATTTCAGCTGAATTTAGGATGCCTTTGACCCAGCACTGGATATGCATATGTGAAAGAGGGTGAGACAGCGAGAGAGGGTCAGGGACAGACAGGAAGAGTGACTCAGAGTGTGTGTGTGTGAGAGAGAGAGAGAGAGAAAGCTAGAGAGACAGAGACAGAGGAATATAGAGAGTGCGCAAGGCTGAGGACACAGATCAATGCATCTTTGTGCTTGCTGCCTCAGCAAGTGAAGGTGAGAGCAAATCAAAACAAATAAAAAGCAGACGCCTCTGGAGAGAAGCAAATAGCCTCTGAGGGAGGATGATCTGCGGAGAGATAGAGGAGTGACTGTCAAGGCAGGTGCTGTTTCAACACAAGCTTATGTGTGGATTTGAGTCATCTTAGTGTCTCTTCACTGCACCCACTTACTGGACAACAAGACCTCTCGTGGATACTGAAACCTACAAAAAAAAAAAAAAAAAAAGCCTGCAACATGCCAGGAAGCTCTGAGGTTTGCGTCTCGGGATGTAACTGAAGGTAGGTGCTTGTGTATGTACAAAATAAAAGTCTATTGTTTGTGTTGTGGTCTTTATCTGATTTCTGGACGATGTAGCATTGATACTGATTAAAATTGGTTAGTTGTTGTGCCAGAGCCGTGGCATAGCGGTTAGTGCATGTGAGCTGTGGCGATACTCGTTTGAATCCTGCTCGCAACATTTACTGATCCCATTTCCCTGTTTTTCTCACTGCAATAAAAGGCTGCATGATTGTTGTGATTTCTGAAGGAAAGACCGTGAGTCTTGTGCTTCATAGACTACAATCTTTCCTAGACTGACTTCAGGCTGTTGACATGTGTGGTGCCACAGCCTGGTGCCACCCAGAGGGGTCAGCTTGACATCCACAACAGAACATCAAGAAAGAGAGATGCTAGGGGGAATGAACAGCAAGATGATCTGAAATGTTTGCACATTCAAGGCTGGGGGCTGAGGGAATGTGTGTGTGTGTTCGCTGGAAATGTGATGGCGAAACAGTAAGTGATGACGGAAAGTGACGAGGTTTGGCTCACAGTCACAGTATAGTTTATTGTGACACTTCAGAGTCCCATGATTCCATTTATTCATGTCATGATGATACATTTTAAAAGCACATACATTCATGCATACGTACATGACATGTTTGTTTTTCTATCATGGAGCAGAACTTTACATTTTCGGAATGTTTTACCCTGAGCTAATGATCCAACCTTTCACAAACCCTTCTGATTTTTTAAACTTTCATTAATTCTAAACTACTTTCCACACACTGAGTAGAGATAGTGTAGTAAAAAGTGAGTGACTGTGAATGTTAAAAAAAGTATGTATATATATATATATATATATATATATATATATATATATATATATATATATAAACATCATTTCATAAATTAAATAGAAAAATATTTTATATATAAACTATTATAAACAAACGTGTACAACATATAAACATAAAACTAATAAACTCTCACACACATACACATATACTATATATATATATATATATATATATATATATATATATATATATATATAAAATATTTTTATTAGACTTTTATTAGACTTTTTAGTCTGTATCTTTATTAAGTGTGCAGACTAATTTTTTCAAGCACAAGAAGCAATTCATGTGCAACAAAGAGCAACTATTTTTTTCTGTTTTTGAAAACATATCTATTAATATATTAGTATTACACTAGTATACATTAGATTGAGTATGATATTTAGCATCATTCAACATGAGCTGGTCTCCACATAGGTGGAGTTCGCACTTTCCTTTTGAGGACATTTGGTCCCTAAAATGTACGCAAAACGACGCACACACACATTTTTTATAACAGCCACTTATTAGAGTGGTTCATTAGAAAATTTACTGTCAGTCGCTGATTAACACCCTCTTTGTCAGGCAAATTATCAAGGTGCCCGAGGTGGGTTGAATGAGAGAGAGGGCAGCCGAGCCTGGCTGGAGGGGGGCCAGGTGTAGGTGCGGAATGGAGAGAGAGTCAGGTCAGAGCAGAACAAAACGTTTGTCAGTGTGTGAAATATTTAATTAGTCACACACACACATACATACACACGCACTCAGGTTGACACAGTTTAACTCAGAGCAAACAGACCACAGTTTCTCTATATTTCTGGAAACTGTATGTATTAGTTTTCTGAATAGATAGATCAGAGGTAATGGAATCTGAATGTGTTACAGCGCACTTTTACTCTCTCTCTCTCTCTCTCTCTCTCTCTCTCTCTCTCTCTCTCTCTCTCTCTCTCTCTCTCTCTCTCTCTCTCTCTCTCTCTCTCTCTCTATGTTTGATATCACTCTGTTCTTTTGATTTCACCCTGTTCTCTCTCATCTTTTTGCCTACTCTTTGCCTAATCTGGTTTAGGCAGGAAGGTCTTTTGTACATTCTATTATAAGGTCTTGTGCTCTGAAATCAGCATTGTTGTTATTGAAGCTTTGAATTTTATTATATGAAGCATGAGGTTTCTTTTTTTTTTTTTTTTTTTTTTTTTTGCATCATACACCACATAATAGATTGCACATTTTTATTTAATGTCTTGATATTATGTATTCATTTCAAAACTAACTGCAGGCGGTAGCAGATGGTTTATAGTTTGCAGTTTTTGTATGTGGGTCATTGTCAGGAAACAGTGCCATTTGTGCTACATGAATGTGTGTCCCCATGACTGACTAATGATATAATTTACAGAATACTGAACTTAGTCACATAATCTGATAGATTAGACTCTGAAAAAGTATGTAATGCAAATGAAATTTTCAAACAAATAAAACTTTTAATTTTGTTTAAAAGTTTTTTTTTTTTTATCTGAATGTAACAATTCACGTCACCTTTCATCCGCATTACATTACATGGGTTATATAAAATATGTTTACGTATATATATATATATTTGACTAGCCTGAGTTCATTGAAATCTTGCTTACACTATAGATTGTTTTTTAGACTTGTATTTCTGACGTATTTAAGAGAGTGACGTCATAACACATTATTCAAACAGAGAGCCATTTCTCTTAAAGTCCTTATTTTTATTTATTTTGTTTATACCTATACTGACCTCATCAAGTTCAATCTTTCTCTGTTATGGGGAAAAAACATGCATTTTTAACAGATAAGTATTATACTTGGCACAAAATACATGAATATTTGATATAGTTAATTACTGCCAGTATTTCACATACAACCCCAAAACATTTGGAATTAAACTGGGTTGACACAAAAGAGAAGAAAAATGTCATTATTCTTATAATTAATAGACTTTTTAGACCTGAAAACAAACAAATAAATTCAGATTTTTTTCTTCGGAGCAAGAATGGCCCAGTTTTTTTTTTAAGTATGACTCATGTATCAGGTTTTTTTGCAGTCCAAATAACATTCATTACTATTCACCTTTTGTCTGCCTTTTTCAGTCTATTTACTTTCAAGAGTTCTCTTTCTCCTTCCACCTCAGGTGCACCATAGTGGTCAAATGCATTGATTTCTACTCAAGTCTGCCTGGACCAGTTATACTTGAGATGGGTCGACGGGCAGCTGATCACACCACTCCGGTGCCAGTTCTCGGAGAGCCCGCCCTTGTGGGGACACGTGTCTGGAGGACCGTGGCAAATGGGACCAGTAGTATGGCGGCCCTCACACTAACTCATCACTGTAACGTCGGTGTTCAGACATCACCTGCAATGAGAAACAACCAACTGCAGCTGGGCGTTAAACATAGGGACACTGGTAGAAATCAATCAGAAAAAACAGTGATCATGCCACCTAATGGCAACATCCTAAATGAGGGTGGTAAAAAGGAAGATAACGGGAAAGAAAAAACAAGAAGTATCATTATTAAACGAAAAAGTCTAGAGGCTAAAATAAAAAAGGGTGTGACCTTTGAGGGGATGGAGAGGGATATTTGTAAAAGCATCAGGGAAGAAGTCCAGTGCCATAACCGTCCAATCAGAACCAGTCCTCTGTTAAGAGGTGTGGCTAACAGCAGGCTAAAACCGAGACGGAATTGTCACTTCACCAATGGGAGTGTGGTTGACTCTGAGGTAATGGGCGGGATCAGCAGTGACAACAGTGAAGGGAAGGAGTCTACAACTGGACAGAAAAAAACTTTACCTCTGCATTCACCTCCTAATAGACCTCTCTTGACCTTCTGCAGCACTTGTGGGGGCAGGCAGAATACAGCACCTCCTGAACTCCACAGCCAATCCAGGGCGATCACGCCTCCAACTTCTGCTGGTTCTCTAGGACTCCAATCGAGACATTCATCCCCTTTTTACCCTGGGAGTGACGTGCAGAAATACATGCAGAAAGAAAGGCACACCGACCGCAGTGTTACACAGTCAGAGCAGCACCCCATGAGCCCTAACCTTCATTCTTATCTCAACATGAATATAAACAAGGAATGGCCATTATCTCTGCTGCCTGCTCAGCAGAGTGAGGCATCAAACCTCACTAATCATCACGCAGTCAAGAGGGAATCTAATGCTGACACACACATTAATCATACCCGTTGTTCATCGGCTCTAAATACACACACGCTCACTGTTACCGTGAAAGAGGATAGAGCTGCGACAAAGGTCGTAAACACACTCTCGAACGCTAACAAACTTCACAACTCTTGTCCCCGCAGACCTGTGTCTCTTAACCCTCCCCAAATACACAAAAACAGCCCAAATGAGAAGTCAACAGCCACACAGGTGACATGTACTAGAATACCACATGCAAACACACACTTTAGATCATCTCACCAGCCAAACCCTGATGAGAAACGTCCAAATCAAGAAAACCAAGCTGCACCCACACACTCAGAGCCTACCCAGTCACAAAATAAAACACATATCAAAACTTTGCAAACTACTTTGAAACAACAGATATTCCCCCAAACTAGCACACCACAGAACTCCAAACCTCAAAATGGCAATTGCTCACGATTGAATCCGACAAGTACACTTTCTAAATCTCCTACCTGTTTTCATTTACATTCAAATATTAAACACCAAACTATAGAGCAGAGTTGTGTGAATGAAGGTGTCATATCCCCCACTGCTTCAAACCTTCACAGACAGGTTCAATTCCCTAATGGATTAGAGTCCAAGTTTGACACGCACACTAAACCATCAAAGTGCTCACACACAAATTTTGGCATTAAACCTCAAAGCGGGACGCAAATCTGTGCTGACACAGAGTCAGAATCCTCACCCTCGGATTCACGTTTGCATTTTGCGCTAGTAACACACACACATAAACTCTCAGGGCCTCACGGTGAATCACGTCACGCGTCAATACACACCGGCACTCTTTCGCCCGCCAACACGCACAAGCAAGCTTCCCACACATCCACTCAGCGAACAAACACCAGTGGAACATCACTGCAGGGTATATCCGCACATAAAGACGCACTGTCACATCCTTATCTTGAGTCAAAAAGCCAAAATGACACTCGCATGTTTTCACATGCCCCAAATATGTCAACCCATCACAAAGCAACACTTACGACGCAAGCAATCAACCATCAGAACCTCTCAAATGCATTTACCACCACTCAGACTGAGGTGGAGGTGCAAACATACACCAAAGAACGTTCTCAAACTAGCCCCGGGGTCAAAGCAGCCCCGCGCGCTTTGTGTGTTCATTCGAAAATGCCACATAGACAGACAGAGCCTACAGTTCTCAGACGCTCTGTCCTGAATCAGCTTAATAATGACACTCTTGAGTCCTCATTACTAGCCATCGCTTCCACTAGAGCTTTTCCTCAAGCTAAAACACTCAATGGGAATGAGTTTAAGTCTTGGAATGACACAGAGTCAAAGAAACAAACTGAAATGAAGGCTGCAGAACCAGAACTTCAAATGATCAATGGCTCACAACACTTGCTTCAACCTCCAAACAAACCACTTCCCTCTGTGACCCCTGCTTGTCGACCTCCCAAACCTTCTTCTGCACCTCCGCAAGCGCCAACTTTTAAATACATATCGGGGGCCAGTGAAAACAGAGGCCTGAATGTGGCCACCAACCAAAACCCACCTCTGTCACCCTCAGGCACTTTGCCTAAGCAGCACTCACAGACTGGAGGGAATTTCCAGAACTCAAAAACACAAATGGAATCCCATTCTGAAGCAATTGGGTCTGTCCCAAATGAACACTGTTCCCTAGCGCACGACCATCCGGCTTGTGCGGTCCGGTTGCTACCTGCATCGCCTCACTGTGGCAGTCGTCGGGACCCTAAGCATAGACTAGAGATGGTAGAGGAGAGTCTGCAATCCAACAAGGAAAGAGTCACAACTCTTCTCAACTGCATCCATGACCTGGAGATGAGCCACGCACTCAGCAAAGGGTGAGAGACCGAGTTATTCAAAAATTAGCAGATAATAGACGAGTGTGACTGGCGTCCTGGATGTGTTAAAGGTAATTTTGAGAAATTCTCATAGCGGAGTGGCAGGAAAAGAAGATAGTCGTGGTTTAATTTGATGTACATTTGGTTTTTATCTCCAAGCGTAGGTCAATAAGCGATGTAAATGAGTTCTAAATGCATTTATGGATGTGAGTGCAAGGCGAAAGGCATACTAAAACAATGCTTTTTAAAATCCTTTTCCTTGCATGTTTTCTATTTATGTAGTCGGCGATGTTTTCGGACTGGGCAAGACCTTAGTGACTGTTCCACCTGTCAGAAGACTGCATGTGCTGTCTACAGGTGAGAGCACCCAGTGAGACTACCAACCATTTTAAAGAGATATGCTGCATTTACACCATGTCTTAATTACCGTAATTTCAAGATGACTACACATTCTACTCTGAGCTGTTCGTCCACGTCGTCGGACTAGGAATTATGCATTTCTATGGCAACACTATCAATGCCTAAATTAATCTGCAGCAGTCACGTGATACAAGTAGGAGCTCTTAAAAGATTTCCAGTTTAGAAATTGTAGTTACGAGCTCAACGAGGACGTGAAGGCTTTTTACAAGTTAAAATCTTGTAATTACGACATGGTGTGTAATAACCGTATTACCTATAGTTCCCCCAAAATTCCTGTCATAATTTACTCACCCTCTTGTCATTCCAAACCTGTAAGACTTCTTTCTTCTGTGAAGCACAAAATAAGATATTTTGACAAATGTTTCTTTTTTTTTTTTCAATAAAAGTGAATGGGGTCCAATGTTGGACCCCAACGTTCTTATCTTATCTTCTTTTGTGAAGGAATGTCACAAGAAGGAATGACATACAGGCTTGGAACGAAAAGCGGGTGAGTAAATGATGACAGAATTTTCAATTTTGGGTGAACTATCCCTTTAAGCATGATTTTTTTTATTTTAGTGTGTCTTCCAGTTTGATACAACTAGATTCAAATTCTATTTCTTTCCATAAACACAATATTTTCTTCTACTAACGAAATAAAGAAATTCATATTCATTTATTAATAATATTTTATAATAATATTTGTATTATTATTAATGTATGGATAGTGGGAGAAAATAACAGACAAAATAGACAAAAAAAAACACATTTGACTTGCAATTACACACACACAAACATATATTTGTACAGTATGTAATGTATACAGAATAAAATAAAATGTGTTATTCTATTTATTTTATTTTATATGTATTATATAATATATAAAATGTGTCACAGTTTCCTCAAAAACTATGAAGCAGCACAAGTGTTATCAACAATGACGATAATAATAAATGTTTATTGAGCATCAAATTAGCATATTTGAATGATTTCTGACAGATCAATTGATACTGAGGATAGGACTGGAGTAATGATGCTGATAATGCAGCTTTGTCATCACATGAATAAATTACATATTATTGTATAAAACAATTATTTAAAATTTTTTATAATAATTCACAATATTACTGTTTTAACTCTATTTTAGTCAAATAAATGTATCCTTGGTGAGCAAAAGAGATCTTACTGACCTCAAACTTTTGACCAATAGTGTAAATGCATCTAATTCCAAAGGGGAAAATAACTATGAAGCTTGAACTATGAGAAATAGATGTAACTTGAAATGCTCTCGTTTCTATCGCCCTACCTTTTCTCTTCTCTGTCTCCCGCTTTTTTTACTCACTCTTTGGGCTAGTGTGGAGTATGACTTCCGGCAAAAGGAGAGAAGATTCAAGGAGCTCTTCCAGAGTCTGTGTCCACCATCCCCAGAGAGGAGAGAAGGATATGAAGAATCTCTTTCTTTACTCACCTTACTCATTCAGAATCACAAATTACACCAGCTAAATGCCAACATTATGACCCAAAGTCAATCTGAGAGTCAAATTCAAAGTCAGCCTCAGATTATTTCTCAGATTCAGTGCCCAATCCAGGTTCAGTCCCAAATCCAGGCTCAGTCTCAAATTCAAACTCATTCGCCGTCACAGATTCAGTCTCGGCCTCAGGCTCAGCCACAGATTATATCTCGGATTCAGCCTCACTCTCAGATTCAGATTCAGCCTCAGATTCAATCTCAGAATCAGATTATATCTCAGATTCAATCTCAGACTGAGATTATGCCTCAGATTCAGTCTCAGGCTCACCCAGAGAATCAGTGCCTGTTCAAGGCCAAAATCAAGAGGAAGAAATTATGCAGGAAGCTGTTCGGCTGGCTGCCACACAAAGTCCAAACAAAATGACGACATCATGCCAAGAATCTGGTTTTCATGCATGACTCTCAACCCTCTGGTATGCGGAGTCACAGCTCCTTTTGGTCGTAATGCAATCTGAAGTCTGACATATTTTATGGAATGGAGCAATATTTCATGGCATTCTGTGACTGTGAACTACCAAGGATTTTGAACTATGAAACTAGTTTTCCCTGGCAAATGCAATTGCACAAGATTTACTTTAAAAATGTATTCTAAGTTCCCTACAGTTACAGTGAACAATATGCTTGCCTTGACTAGACATGAAGGGTTTTGCACTTAAGATGCTTTTTTAGGACATGACATGATGAGGATACACATCACTTCCTTTTTGATCTTCCAAAAGGACAGCAATCATCTGTTAAAGCCAGAGGACTGTGATGGGACTGACATATGGAGCTTCAATGGCTGAATAATTGCTAAATAAATCACAGATTCAAGGTTATGCAACAAAGATGGGTGTTTTGTCTCTTTTCTTCTAAATCAACAAGATTTAGAAAGAAAATTTACGCCCAAACATACATAATCATGTTAATTTACTGTTTTTTGTTTTAATAAGAGTGTTTGCGGTGGCAATCTGTCCAATTTGTCAAATTTATTTGCATCTCTGTGATGTGTGAGCATTAGTTGAACTCAAATAGAATTTCCAGAAACTTCTTTTGAGATTGTTTATTAAAAGGAAGTGGAAATGAAAATGTTACAGGGTCAAATAACATTATTGCTCCAATCTTACATTACAAAAACGGTCATTGCAGGAAATTATGTCACCAGCATTAAGCAATATTATTGTTACAGTTTCAGTTTCAACATTTTTGGAAATATTTAAATATTATAATACACTTTATTCACAATTATTATATCCACATCTATATAAAGAAATATATAAACTTGTGGCTCTTGTTTGTCTTTTGACAAAGATATCCTGTAAATTTATTTTTAATGGGGTACCTATATTATGGCACTTTTTACAAGATGTAATATAATTGTCAAGTGTCCCTAGAATGTGTTAGTGAATTTATTAGCTCAAAATACCCCACAAATAATTTATTAAACCATGTTGTATATTTTTGAGTGGAAGGAAAAACATGCTGTTTTCGTACATGTATCTTTAAATGCAAATGAGCTTTCCAGAAGAGGGCGGAACCTATACAGCCACGCTCACGTGACTTTGCAGTTCTTTGTCATCATGAAAGTGTTTTTATTTGTATGCATTTTAAAGCCATATCAGTTTGTAATGCTGATATTCTACACATCCAAGGCACACACACAGAAAGCTGGCTGTCAGGCGGTGCGTCCCGTGAGAATCAAACTAATTTCTCTGTCACATATTATTGCACTTAAAAGTGCAATGTCTAATATTTCCGAGGATCTATTGACAGAAATGCAATATAAGATCCATAACTATGTTTTCAGTGGTGTATAAAGACCTTGCATAATGAACCGTTATGTTTTTATTACCTTAGAATGAGACATTTATATCTTCATAACCACGGGCACCCCCTTCTATGGAGGTTGACATATTGTGTCGTCATGTTTCTACCGTAGCCAACGGCGAACAAACAGCGCTACAGAGCGCGTTTCGTCACTACCTTGAAAAATAAGTTTTCAGTGGTGTATAAAGACCTTACTTAATGAACCGTTATATTTGTATTACCTTAGAATGAGCAGTTTCTATCTACATACACCGCGGGTCCCCTTACATTGAAATGCACCGATTTGTTTCTACAGTAGCCCTAAACGGACAAACGCATTTCGTTACTATGTTGCTCTTCGTGCAAGGATGCAAGCTTAGTTCAGCGAATAAAACACTGACACAATGATGAACAAGTAACAATAATATTCGCAATAACATATAGTTTTACTGAATAATTAAGGAAACATAATTTCTTCATTTATCCTTGTAAAGAAACCTTATTGCTGAACTGGCTACTCTCTCTTCTGTCTCAGACGATGACATATTTTCCTTGTCGGCCTCCGTAACTTTTGTTGGCTGTTACACAGTTCACCTTTAAAGGTGCACTGTGTAATTTTAGCGGCATCTAGTGGTGAGATTGCGAATTGCAACCAACAGAAGTTACGGTGGCCGACAGGAAAAGATGTCTTCGTCTGAGACAGCAGAGAGTAGCCAGTTAAGCAATGAGGTTAAATTAAGATATTAGGTTTACTCAATTATTCACTAAAACGTTATGTTATTGTGAATATTATTGTTACTCATCATTGTCTCAGTGTTTTATTCACTGATTTTAGCTAGCTTCTTTGCATGAAGAACAACATACCGGTAGTTACGCATTTGTCCGTTTAGGGCTACTGTAGAAACATGTCGGCGCATTTCAATGTAAGGGGACCCGCTGTGTATGTAGATAGAAATGGGTTATTTTAAGGCGATAAAAACATAACGGTTCATTAAGTAAGGTCTTTATACACCACTGAAAACATAGTTAAATGATATTGCATTTCTGTCAACATCCTCCTAAATATTACACAATGCACCTTTAAACTGTCAAATACACACAAAGTGTACAAGTTCACAAAAACAGTCAGTTATGTCTTTGAAAGTAGACAGCAAGTAAAGAAATGCCATATGTATATTAGATCTCTGTATCAAAGTGACAGCAGCGTAATACACAGTATACCTCCTGCTATATACAGAATGCTCCAATGTAACGTTACATTGGAGCACATTCCTGAATGGCTCATTTTGAGATACTGTTTTTTGAGACATGGACTTTTACCAGAATAGGGTGGTTTTGTACACACACGGCAGACTCATATATGTTCAAAACAGTATAAAAGTGAATTTTGCACAGGTCCTCTTTAAGTTTGGTCATGTCAAAATTTTTGTCATAAATCTAATCTAAATTAAGTAAAAAAATAACATGTTAGCTAATGAGAAATACAAGATTAAAATACATTTTCAAACATTTTTTATATCAATTCAAATATATATCAACATGAAACAAAACAATATGCTAAAACGTTCCTTGTTGTAAAAACTGCACATCAAAAGGGATTCTGTTTTTTTCTTATGCATTTTTCCTTTCATATTTGATTTGGTAATTGACTAAATCTGCAACACTGTTAGGCAAAACCATTTATTAACAAACATTTCTTCTGTAATTTCTTATTAGAAATTGTTGTCATCATGCAGTGTTACAGTCCAAATACATATCTGATAAAAAATGTAGGTCATACTTTATTTTGTTTGAATATTCCTATCAATATTATCCTTATGCAATGCATTTTCCGTTTTCTCTATATTTCATTGACTAAATTTAAAAACCTGTCATTAACAAAACTTTCAACTGTATATTTCATACGAGAAATTGTTCACATACAGTGTTTTAAATGTATATCCAATCGACTGTCCTGGTACACAATGAGGAGAGAGACAGGCGGTTGGTCTGAAAGCAATCAGCTTCACTCCTGGCTCTCCCAAAGGGAAGTGGACGCATGCTTCAGGTCTCCAAAGCCCTAAACAATCTGTGGCCTAACAGGCTTTCTTAAAAGACTTTGAAAGTCAAACAAAGTAGGAAGAGCGTGGCAAAGCATGAAGAACCTATGATGAATTAAAAGTTTGGCTGCCCGACACACTCATGGCTTTATATGTAGAAGCACACTCTTAAACACAAATCCACTCCAGAGCTATTCATGCCCTGGTAGCTTCCTTTGATTAATAAGCTGTTGCCAGGGGCTATGCACTATTTTGGACTAGATTCTGCCTTAACTTAGTATCTAAAAAAATTGAATCTCTGCAGTGAGAGTAAAGTGACATGAGCCCCAAATGTCAGCATCTCTCCACTGCTCTGGAGGGGTTGGGTTCTCTCTCCATGCCAAAGAGCAAGTGGACCTCACAGCCAGCCCTTGTACAAGAGAGCGGGTGCCATTGCAATACACCCTGGCTCTGGAACAAAACAAACCAGTAAAGGCAGCATTACTAAGCAAGGCTGGGATTATGTCACTTTCATAATGTTGTATGATGCTAGTGAAGTTGAATCTTTAATTTGCATGTATAATGTATGGGTTAGTTAAAAACAAAAGAATAATTTACTGTCTGCTTCCAGTCTGTGGTGTGTTTAATGACCATGTAGCTGAGTGCTAACGCAAACCCTGACATATTTGAGACTAAAAAAAAAATGTTTAAATGAGATCATTCTAGATATAATTTCCAGATAATTCCACATATAGAATCCTATAGGAATTTATTTATTGAAGGTATACTACAGCATGGGCTCTCTGTCGCCATCTTTGGTTGAAACATAAAATTGTGAGTTATTGTGCGTGTATATATATACATATAAAAAACATTGCAACATTGTAATATTGTAAAATATTGTACAGTACATGGAGAGAAAATATGAACATCAAGTCTGCCTTTCTCTCTTCAGTTTTATTGTCTCTACATCTCTTCTTTCTCACCCCCTCTCCTTTGCTTTTTCTCTCTCTCTGCTAATCTCAAAAGTAGAACAGCCCCTTCCTATCACTTCTCCTAAAAATGGAAGCAAACGTGCCTCTGTAACTCAGATGTAGGAGGCTGGAGACAATGTGTGACGGGCTGCGTTCTCTCTGACCCCTCCCAGGGGAGCTTGTGTTTTAGTTGGGGTGGGACATGAGGGTGTACTAACAACCTCCTTTCTTCTCCCAATGGGGTTCTCCAGAGGCGGGGTACAGATCGGAGCAGCATGCGTCTCTGGAGATATAAGGTCGATGTTTCGTAAGATGAATATGATATGACAGATTGCAGCGAAGGGCCACAGCTTACACACTTAGATCTATATGCACAGATACTGACACGCTATAATGTGCGCACACTCAGCTACAAAACCAAAAATGGTAAAACACAATCACAAACAAATAGTCATCTCAATGAAGGGGCTGACCTGAAATCAGTCAGCTCACTAAATATCTCTAAATATCTTGCTGCTGCTCTAAATATCTCGACATATTCAAGGAGAGATCCTGACAGGTAGAGGGGATGATGATAGCTTAGTGCTCACGGCTCCAAGCTGTTTCCGGAGAGGTTGTACTTTTTGTGCCAAAGTTGCTAAGACGTAAGGATGAACTATCAGTTGAAGAGCCAATGAAATCACAGTCCTGCTGCATCACCGTTATGCCCCTGAACAAGACATTTAACCTCATGCTGCTTCAGGGGAATGTGTCAGACCAGCATAGGTCACTTTGGATAAAACCATCTGTTTAGTTTCCTTAAGTGTTTTATGGTAACAAGGTCCAAAATAAATTTCCCTTGTTACTATTTTTAGGCTGAGACGACATTTGATTCATAAAGGGGAAAAAAATTCAGTAATATCCATGAATATACTGTAAGGCATGTTGAACTGGCCTATTGTGGACTTATTATTCAGGTCTTGTAAGTAAATAGACATTTTACTTTTTCTGAAAGAAAGAAATTAATATTTTATTTAGCAAGGTTGTATTAAATTGATCAAAAGGACAGTAAAGACATTTATAGTGTTACAAAACATTTTTTTTTTAAAAAAGCTGTTCTTGTGAACTTTATCACAAGCAAAAAAAAAAAAAAAAGCGGAACATAGTCTCCGCAAAAATATCAAGCAATTGTAAATGTTTTGTTCAAAATGTGTTTTTGTCTAACTCTGATTCACTATGGTAGGCCTTTTATAAGTGTTTCTATTTTAGATCCAGCAGGGATTGTTTTCACGAGAAATTGCGTCATATCCGTAAATAGAGAAAAGTTGCTCCGTCTACTTTGATGCATGTATGGTTTGGGAGTGGCATAGGTTAGTTGTCACAATGAGCGAGAAAGGTTGACGTGGAGCACACCAAATCTCAAATCTCCATGGAATCACCCATTTTACAGAGGAGAGTCTGCTGGCAAACAGAGAACGCGACAGAGCTCGTAATAACACGAGAAACAACATTGGCGTGGCTCTTTAGAGATGCCGAGATCTGAGGGATTTGAAATCCTGTAAAAGTGAAGCAGAGAGGGCGTTCTTGTACGCGCACTTGTACGCAACAACAAGTGAGTAAGTATTTTATTGAACAGATAAATTGCCATATATCAATCAATCAAATTTATTTCAGGAATACATGGCCTCTCGGCCCATAGTTCCACAAAGTCACAATAGCATGACAGATGCTCTTTTCTTCATTCCATGATATATATACAATGCCAATCTCCATGCATGCTTCGACTCACAAACCTGTGACATATCAATACAAACAAACAAAGAACAATCATACAAGAAATGTTTCTCGTCCTCAATCACAGAGGCATTAGCTAGATTACAATAATTACAGATTCTCTCTGTCATTGGAATATTAATCCATCTACCTGTTTCTTTTTGCCATACAGCTCTCAAACAGAGTTCATTTTAAAGCATTATCTATTGTGAAAGGTCATGTCATTATGGTTGTTGTAGCACTGTGCTAGAATTTATTTTCAAGTACTATAAACTAAAGTATTTTTTAATGGGTATAACTACAGTAACTTCTTCAGCTAGTCAGCTTGAGATCCTTCCCATCCAAACTGGTTATGTATCTTAAGCCTAGTAGTGAATGTTTTATGAGCAGTAGAATAACCATATTCATCTGCACAGTCACGCAGAGCCAAAGCAGAACCAAAACAACGTTCTTCCGCAAAATGCATGCAGTGTCTTTCTTTTTTTGCATGGGCCAAAAGTTACATAGTGTACATTTAAAGCCCCACTGAAGTGCCTTGAAATACGCAGTATTATTCAGTGTGTTGACATAATTTCCACTGAAACAGGAAGACAGGGCGGTTCATATCGAACAGCTCCTCCCCTTTTTTTAAATAGCCGATTGTGTTTAGTTTATATCACAGCTCGGCCAGAGCCGTTGAGCTCAGTAAAGCCACAGTTTCCTCCTAATCTCCTCCATATCGCTTTAAAATATAGCATTCTGTGTATAATTCAAATGGGTCCTATATGTTTTCTGGTATGCGCCGACTTGCATACCGGAGAAGATTATATATGTGTGTGCTGCGACTATTCGCGTGACACTAACGTGAAACCAGACTTAATTCGCCCCAATGGAAAGCATATTTGCACTGTCTGAATCGTTGTCTATCCCCTCTATAGTGTACTGTGTGCCATTCATCATGTAGAAAATAGTAATTGTGTGAACAAGTGACCGATTTTAGCTGCTGCTTTAGAGTCTGTTTATAATGAAGGGGGCGGGACACTTTAGATTTTAGAAAGCATTTGACTGGACAGAAAATCTAATGAGAAGCTGAAGTGCAGAGTGATGTCATCAAAATCATTGATACATATTGGCGGAAGTGAGAAACTGTAATTTAAACTTATAAATGCAAATTTTGTCATTGTTTTGGAGCACACTAACTTATAGATTATAGTAAAACTAACATATTCATACTAAAAGCCCAAATTGTTTTTGATTTTATGGTGACTTTAACTGTTTTCAACAATTATAATAATAATAAATGTTTCTTGAGCAGCAAATCATCATATTAGAATGATTTCTGAGGGATAATGTGACACTGAAGACTGGAGTAATGATGCTGAAAATTCAGCTTTGACATCACAGGGATACATAACATTTTCATACATTAAAATAGAAAACTCACAATATTATTGTTATTGAGTTTAAGAGACTTCAAAAACATTTAAAAGTCTTACAGACCCCAACATATTGAACAATAGTGTATTTTTAGGGCTGTCAAAGTTAATGTGTATTTATTAGATACTGAATATAAAATATATTTGAAATATGTTTACCCTTACGAAAAAGAAGTTTATTCAAGTGTTCTATTAGTATACTTCTTTTAAACTAAAAATAAGAAAGTATACTTAAACATTAAACAGCATGTAAATCAAAACTGCTCAATGTTAGCAAACGAAATGTTGAACCCATGAAGAGAAAAAGACTGTGAAGCTTTGGGGGTGTTGGACTCGACCTACTCCATCTGAGTTTTGATCATCGTTCTGAATCTGATCAAGGCGTATTTGACAAAAATGTGATTTTCTCAACTTTTTTGTTTAAAATGTTGCCTTTCTTTATTAAACTTACCAACATTCAAGTGTTGATAAAAAAGGATGCATGAAACTAATAAAATGTTTTTAACATTAGTTGAAGGTACAGTTAAAGGTATTTTTCAAGTATAAAAAATAATATCTACATTTTGAACATAGTAGTATACTGCAAGTGCAAAAATAATGTATAAACAGTAAACGTCTCAGGTTACGACTGTAACCTATGTTCCCTGAGAACAGGGAACGAGACAATACGTCAACGACGTTATGGGGGGGGGGAACGCCTCAGGCGTGACAGGTGTCTGAAATCACTATCAAATCACGTCAATCATATTGACCGGCGACAGCCCGTGAATCATTAGCGTGAATGATTAACGTGCGACCTGGAAGTATAAAGGGGCGCCTTGCACACATGACAAATCACCTTATCGTCTGAAGGGACTGTACGGTAGGCAAGCCCCGAGGCATGGCAGGGAGACGTATTGTCTCGTTCCCTGTTCTCAGGGAACATAGGTTACAGTCGTAACCTGAGACGTTCCCTTTCGAAGGGAACTCAACAATACGTCAACGACGTTATGGGGAACGATATACCAACTCCGCCATGCTAAGGGGAGTGCATGCCAAGTGGCAGTGACAACTGTCAGAACCAGCAACTTCAAATGAAACGCTAGAACCACTCACCCTCAGGTCACACTGGGCTGTCAGTGACAGCATTCCCTACGGTCATAGCCCAAGCTACAGCCTCACAGAAAAACCTTCATAAACATGGTTAAATAAAAGGTCTACCTGGGCCGGCTCCGGGCCTGGAACCACAGCTTCCGATTAGAAGGGGTCCCTTCTAGGGAATGTGGCTAGGGAACCCGAAGGAACCCCAGCCAGTCACTATTCAGGGGAACGTACTCACCCCGAAATGCCACCAGGACGGCCTGACCTGGCGTCAGTACATAGACACTAGTCTGGCCAAATCCTGTCTGTCTGAAGACAGAGCCTCTGGACAACAAAGCCTTAAGAAAGGCATCCAACCCGAGGGACTGCGAAGCTGGCAGTGAACCACTCGGCCCGGATCTCAGAGACGGGATATCCCGGAGAGTATGACTCAGCATAGTGCTTTCCAACCCTTGCTAGCGAGGGGAGTTTCTCTACTCGATCCACGGATCAACCCAGTGTCTGTGTTTCAAAACACTGAGGAGGCCTGTGAAGGCCTAAGGGCTGATCTAACTGGGAGGCCTCACGAGAGGCCTACGACCGTCTGACCAGACTCAGGAAGCCGCATGCTCATAGAGACCCTCGGTGAGGGGAGCACAGGTCTGCCTGGTAGGCAAACCAGGCTGTAGGCAGAAAAAGTTCCGGGAGGGAACCAATAGCAGAGAATGAACACTTTAGCGAGCCAGGGCGCAAGCTCGCCTTCAGCAGCTGCCTATTAAGGCTAGCTGAAACTGATAGCAAGAGACCACTAGCTTCATAAACCCAGCACCACTAGGGAATGTTACAGGGAGGCCCGGAGAGGCCTACTACCTGATAGCCAACGTAAGTGGGAATTCACCTTCAGAGAGGCCCGTGAGGCCTACTACCTGATAACCACAGTAAGTGGGGTGCTCACCTTCAGGGAGGCCCAGAGAGGCCTACTACCTGAAAACCACAGTATGTGGGGTGCTCACCTTCAGAGAGGCCAAGAGAGGCCTACTACCTGATAACCACAGTACGTGGGAACTCACCTTCAGGGAGGCCCGGTGAGGCCTGCTACCTTACAACCACAGTATGTGGGGAGCTCACCTTCAGGGAGGCCTGGTGAGGCCTACTACCTGACCGTACTCATTAAAGGAGGCCTGGAGGAGCCTACTACCTGATAATCACAGCATGTGGGAACTCACCTTCAGGGAGGCCTGGTGAGGCCTACTACCTGACACCCAAAATATTTGGGCGCTCACATTCAGGGAGGCCCAGAGCGGCCTACTACCTGACGGCCACAATATTTGGGAGCTCACATTCAGGGAGGCCCAGAGAGGCCTACTACCTGATAGCCAACTTAAGTGGGAATTCGCCTTCAGGGCGGCCGGCTGAGGCCTACTACCTGATAACCATCTTAAGTGGGAATTCACCTTCAGGGAGGCCTGAGTGGCCTACTACCTGATAACCACTGTTAGCTTTGAGCCCTGAGTCCGGGTGATAGTATAAGGTGGCCTGCTAAGGCCAGCCAGCTGGGGACTCGCCTATCAGGGAGGCCTGGTCGGGCCTACTAGCTAATAGCAAGTCATATTCTGCTATAAAGTACACTGTTGGGAACCATACTACACAAGCATAATTTACTAATGGGCTTCCAGTAGCGCTATAAGGTATGTCCCACAATGTTGGGACTCACCTCCGAGGAGGCCTGTTTAAGGCCTACTACCCATCAGTGAGTCAACTGCCCGAACCACCAAGGCCAACCACGTAAAGTGAGCTGGCCTACAGTGCCCTCTAGGGGGCTGTCCAATCAAGGAGGCCTGCTGAGGCCTACTACCTAAACAGCAAAGCTGTTTACGCAGCGCCTACAGCATCCTGGTGCCTAATCACATTGCCCATGGCAGTGTACTCCGCAAAAAAGCTAGCACCCTTAAAACAAGGGGAGTACAACATACGCCACTCTGCCTCAACGGAGGCCCCATTAGTCAGGGGCCTACCATCTATGCATGGGCGTCAGCTCAGGGCAATGCTCTGGCTTCAGGGGAGCGTACTTCGACCAAAGAAGAAGTGAAGCTTACTTCATACTCGACCCGAGCCATAGTGGTGCGAGGTAGGATAAACAGAACTGGGAGTGAGGTGCTCAGACCTACCCTGTATCACAGGGGGATACTCACACCTCACCCTGAGGTTACCAGGGTCCGGGCCTGCCAGCGGCTCTAGGGGTGACAGAAATTTATCTGTGCCCAACCTAGGGGAGTGGGGCTTGAATGAAAGCCATCCACCTACAACCTAGCGCTCGAGCAGTAGCTCAGCGAGGTTGTATTATTCCACACAAAGGGCTGCATGATCGCTCAGCCTAATGAAAACCCAAACAGAGCTCAAGGGGCGAAATACTCAGGAAGAAGTCAAACGGACCCGTGGGCCGGACATAAGATCTATCTGAAGCTCTAGCGTCAGTCAACACTCTAAGTAAAAAATTCTAAGAGAGAGACCAACTACTCTACCCTGAGGTGGCTAACAGCCCGAAGGCTAACATAGTTATCGTTCTGGCCACCTAATGGGGAACTTCAGGGCCCTAATAATCCAGGAAACTTCTCTTACCTTATTACCTGATGACATAGCAAATGACATGACCCCATAGCTCTATACAGGGAACGAGGTCTGTAGAGAGATACATTTCGGAATTTTAATTCACAAAAATTGACTCTTGAAAAGAGCAGACAGCTCACCTGCGGCGTGCGGAGTGAAGACTCGCCAGATAGTTCTTTATGAACCTGGGGTCCACCACTTTACATGCCTGAAAGAGGCGTTTCTACTAACCAAGCCTAGGCGGGCCATTGGAACATCGTTCTTATCATAGGCCCAGCGCCAGGCCTGATGTAATGCACGTCTGGGGAGTCAGAAGAGAGGAGAGGGCTGGATTTCTCTTTTTAATGAAGCCCTCCGGGGAGATTATCCATCAGCGACGCTGTATGCGCTTGTGCTGGATAACCTCCCTCAGATCCCTCTTCTAGCGGGAGTCACGCCTTTCCTGGGCCCTGTTCCTCCACAGAGGGGGCGCACGAGAGGCGACACTGGCTCTCTGGCCCTGTCTACGGTCCTCAGACCGTGAAGGGCCAGGCCCTCCCGCCTGCCTGGGCGTGGAACCGGATCTCAGCGGTATGCAGGTTTTTTCCTAAAAGCAGCTGAGCGCGCCTTCGCCTCCCTGAACTTCCCAAGCCCCGCCTCCACGGAGGGGCCAAAGAGTTCAGAGGGCGAAACCGACGAATCGAGGAGAAAGGCCTTCTCTTTCTCCTCAACGTCGGCCAGGTTTAACCAAAGCTGTCTCTCCGTGGCCACCATCGCCGCCATCGACCGACTGATCGTGGCAGCAGTTTGTTTGGTGGCCCGGAGCGCAAGAGACGTGGTTCGGCGCGGCTCAGTAACCGCCTCAGGGGACATCCCTGCCCCCTGGTCGAGATCCTGCAGCAGGTCGGCCCGGTATGCCTGCAGCACCGCCATGGTGTGCAGGGAAGCACCAGCCTGAACTGCTGCCGTGTATGCTCTGCCATTCAAACGCGCTGTTGTCTTTAGCGGTTTGGATGGCAGAGTTGGAGCTCTCAGTGTCGACGCCTGCCCAGACACGAGATAGTTTGCAAACGACTCGTCAAATGGGCGGCCTCGACACATACCCATGCTCTGCGATCCCATCAACATCAGCGAAATTAACCCGCTGATGTCAGTGAATACGGGCAGAGTATGGGCTCTTCCATGCCCTCTCGATCTCCGTGTGAAGATCAGGAAGGAATGGAAGGCTCACCTGAGCTGGTGGTGTATGGCCGGGGAGAAACCGATCGCCGAGCCTACCGCGAGCGGTCTCTCCTCTAGCGCGTTGCCATGGCAGCTACAGCCTGTTGGCGGCGCGCTCCATAACATCCACCAGACCTGCATACACGGGCAGGGTGGCTGAGAGGGTTCAGGATCTACCTGATTATAAACCTCCTCAGCCATCTCCTGCTCGTCCTGAAGAGCAGCAACTGCAGGAAACCGTCGGTGAAAAATCCTCGTCATCGACCTGCAGTTCGCCCTCGTCAGCCGTCGAATCATCTGAGAGGTTTACAGCATTCTCAAGATGATCGACGAGCTCTATCTGGAAGCCCATGATGCAAGTCGCCGCTCTGCCTCGGCACGAGCGGGACCACGAGAACCAGACGTTGAACCCCCTTCACTCGAGAAGAGGGCCAGACGAGAGCGAGCGTTTTGAAAGAAAAACGCTCACAGTTCACACAGAGGATTCCCTCGAGAATCTCCCGTGCGCGCTCTTCTCCCAGGCAGGAAAAGCACACTCGTGTGCTGTATTTTTTTTTTCATTTAATTTTCTTACCGTTTCATTGAGTAGCGTTTTCAAACAGACAGTCCCTGAAGACGATGAGATGATTTGTCATGTGTGCAAGGCGCCCCTTTATACTTCCAGGTCGCACGTTAATCATTCACGCTAATGATTCACGGGCTGTCGCCGGTCAATATGATTGACGTGATTTGATAGTGATTTCAGACACCTGTCACGCCTTAGGCGTTCCCCCCTTCCATAACGTCGTTGACGTATTGTTGAGTTCCCTTCGAAAGGGAACTATAAGTATAATGTTATGTTCACTTAAAGAAAACTTACAAGTATACTTGCAGAATAAACTACTAAACTAGTAGTTTACTGAGAGTATACTTCAGTGGTTACTTTCAAACTAAAAATGTACTACTTGTATTAAAATAGTAAACACAAGTATACTTATAAGTTCACTTGTAGTACAGATGCATTACAAATGAGAAACCTAGTTGTGTACTCAAAGTTTACTACTGTTACACTTATAGTACATTTAAACGTAGGCTTTTATATACTACAAGTGGGCCAATTTAGTCCTAAGCAGTATTGAAATAGTACACTTACAAGTTTACTACAAGTACACATTGATATTAGTATACTTACTACATAAAGTATACTTAAAAACATACTTGAACATTACATAAGTATACTTCATAAAATAAACTTGAAGTATACTTCTTTTTCGTGGGTAGTAATTTTTTACATGCACTTTTTACATTACTATTTCATTACTATTTCATTTTCTAATTGTAATTGTACAATAAATATAATTGTACAATGTCTAATTGTACAATTTCTCAATTGTAATTATTTTATTCTACTGGAAGCTAGAAGCTCTTTATCCAAGTGTCTTACTGTATAGAAATTTTCTTTGAAAAGTTAGGTGTTACAAAACAAAAGATGCAATGTGTTATTTTTGCATTTTTAGCTGCACCAAACTGAATTGAAAAAAAAGGAGGTTTCGCACTCTCTTTCCCCATTTTGAGGACATTGTTTGGACAGCATTGGTTGAGCAATGTTGCTGTGTCAGCCTGCACAAATAAATGAGCAATGCAGAAAGACCCACAGAACCAGTGTTTACACTTTTTGAGGAAATCAACTTTCAAACGGCTTACGTAAATTTGTCTCTGCGCATTTAGAGAGGAATGGGAGAAACTATTTTAACTTCTAAAAAATGACACACATCACCTCAGAGGAACAATTTCTTTGACAGAAGCTTTGCTTGCAAAGAGAAACTTTGGTTCTCTTTAACAAGGCATCAGATACAGAAGAATTTGTCTCAATAACAGCTTTAAAGGTAAACAACCACCAAAAGAGTTTTCAGATACTGAAAGGAGAAATTCTCTCTTCTCTCACCTTCATTAAAAGCCTTTAATTTATTTACTTGGAATATTCCATCATGATGGAACAACAAACAAAAAGCCAGGAGAGACTTGATATTGAGTCGATGACCTCGTTTCAATGTTTGCTCTCTGTCTTAATATCATCTCGATTCAGCTGTTCATCTTTGCAGACCATTCTTTGAGCAGTACAAGGGGTCGTGGAGTTGACTCTGGACAGGAAGATCAGAGAACAGACGTGACTGTAGACCCTTGACATCGAGCTTAGTGCTGAGACATCATTGGTCTTGTTTGGGCTGGTTAATGACAAGCAAAGAGTAGAGGCTCCTTCTGGCCTGTTCGCGCGCACACACATGCTCAGATGAGAATGATATACATAGACAGGATCTAAGCACCAGAAGATATTTTGAATCCCTGTTAATTGGCCCAGAAGAGGCATGGAGCGAAAATAATCCCGCTGACAGGAAACGTCCTTCAAACAATCACAAACCCCTATGACACAGATGCCGAAATTCGAATCATTAGACACAAACACAGTAATTTGTAGAGTGCAATAGATATTCAGATGTTGTAAAAAGTTGTTTTTCGCTCTTTAAGTTGTGTCAGGTATCTCTCTGTAAATTGATTGAAGGTCTTCTGCAACTTGATGAAAGTTTATGTGTTTTCTATAAATCTATAAATACAAGTCAGCCTGATGGCCCAGTAACAACAAGACATAAAAAATGATTGCACTATTTTATTAATCTAAAAAAAAAAATCCATGTTCCACTGCCGTCTCATGCACAGTTGCAAGCTTTCAAAGTATACTCAACTGCGGATGTGCGAGGGGTGGATGAGACAATTGCATTTCTATACTCTACAAGACGTCAGAGGGCAGCACAGAGTCGTGTCATTTACAGGATATCAGAAGGATAGAAGAAGAAAAGTAGTGGATCCGCCATTGCATGCAAATTTTAGAAGAACCAAAATCAAAACGATAGAGAATGATATGCTGCTTTGTTTACTGTTCTTGGAACAGTGTGTTGTTTTGTATCGCTCTTTCCGCACTCTTCTTCGACTACTTCACAATACATCACAACTGCTTATTTCCATCTAGTGGACTGTTTTGTCTCAACATTCACTTTTCGCATACACTGTTGTACATGTACTGTCCACTCGGACACAAAAATTGGGCTGAAGTTACGTCATGCGGATGCATCATGTGCTGACCATCGCGGAACCAAGTGTGCGGCACAATTCCTGTAAAGTGAAGCCAAAACTTTTCAATCGCCCCCAGGTGGCTGTTCCCAGTAAAGGTCATAAACCCTGCCCTGTCTCCATGTAATCTAATGGGACGTGAGACAAACTGAACAATCAAATTACACTTCCAATAATTTTTTTCCAAAGTTGGTTTCTGTCATTTTATGTAATTTTTATCATGCTGATGTGTTCTAGTGTTCGTTTTTTTTTTTTAAAATAAGTTTGGCTTTAGTTAGTTATTTGATGCTATAAAAACGGGAGTGTGATGTCATGATTGACAGCTGAGATTGACAGCTTCTCTGAGCGAAGAAGTCACTGAAGCACCAACTGACTTTTTTCTGGATTTTCGGCAGGAGATTAGAGCTTTAACTTTAATTTCTACATTTCCATAACTGTTTCTTTCACACTGACATAATGAGTTGTTCTGCAGTAATCTATACTAACCGATTCTGCGGGAGTGTGGGCGGGGCCTATCGCGGCTCCACTTCATGTTCACTACTGTGCAAACTCGGGTCCCGAATCAGCGCATGATGTCAGTGTCATATTGGGACATTGGCGGCTTCACTTTTCTACAGTGCATCTTTTTTTACAGTCTATGCGCAGAACATGGAAAATGAAGTATACCCAGGCCTAAAGGTCTAAATTTCGGCCATCCACGTTCCGCGGCGGTCAGCGCATTTGCTATGCAGATGATGAATTTTGTCATCAGGTGTGTCCGCACACACCGTCCATGTCCAGCCCAATTTTTGTGTAAATTTTTTTGGCTGTGCACATACATACAATACTGCATGCGTAAGGGTAATGTTACGCAGAATTTCTGTTGTTCGTGCACCGTCTGCTCAGGTGCATTTGCATGCACAGAACTTGTCTTTCTGCGCTCACATCCAAAGGAGTATAGGCTACTTTGAATGGCTTTCTGCACTCAACTGAGGACCGGAACGAGGAATATGAAGTATACCCAAGCCTTCCAAGTTCTGGGAAGACCATGGCACTCTTTTCAATTAAAAATCCTTTATTATTTCATGGCGACACACAAAACAAAAACTCCTATGCGTTTCCTTCCTCAGGGAGAGTAGCACAAACAAACACATGTGAGACTAATAACATTCATTTAGTAAGTCACATGATTAGTAAACTGCTGACGTGATCAACCGTCAAAATATTGAACATTCACTGATATATCTAGTTTCCATATACTCAATATTATACAACCACAAAAACAAAACAAAAAACGTATAAAAGTGGACTAAAGTCTAGGTCTACATTTAATTCTGGCATTTAATTGCCTTAAATTTATACATTCAAAAAAAATCTCTATTTGGTTTCATTTATTGTTCTCTATATAAATACAGAAATACACTAGATTTGTTCTCTGTATAAATACAGAAATACATTAGATGCTCAATATGTATATATACAAAAACTAAAATACTATATATTAAACATTATATATAAAATAATATAGCATATATTTCTATTTTTGTTTTTATATTTTAAAGTTTTAATTATATACAAACAAAACTTAAATATCACATACATTATATATAAAATAATATATTATAATATTAAAACTTGTAATTTGGTTACATTAGGAACTAACATTAATTATAGTTAATTTGAATTTCTGTATATTATTTAAAGTTGTATAAATCAATATTAATCAATTTATTATGAACAAACATGATTTATAATTCAACAATATATTTATATACATTTTATATATAAATCAATGCTAACCTAGATTTTTAAAAATGCTGTAAAATATTTGTATTTGTTTTCTTTATGATATCTAATGCCTTAACTAATGTTGTCCAATTAAACCTTATTATAAAATGTAAAACTATTTAGCATTACAGAAGAGTTTTGTTTTTTGTGTATTGACTTATCTTTAGAAGTTTAGAATTTATAAAAAAAATTCAAGACCGTTACTCCCATTCTTCTAAATCAGATCTGACTTAATTAAGTGACACGATGATAATCTCTCTAGTCGAGTGTCATAAACACATGATACAGCATTATAGCTGCCCTTTAGGTTTCACACAGTCATTTAAGGCTGGAAAATTATCAGTGCATCTGAGTCTTTAATAACAGACCACATATTGTTTGTTCTTATCAGTCCACACATGCTCCATAATTACACAGATAAAACTGACAAATAACTATTAGGCTGTCAATCATTAAGGGTAATGTCAAACACCTTATCAACTAATAATTAATAAATTAGGAGAATCTTTCTTGGAATCCTTATCACTTTGATTAAAAACACCCTATGTGCGTAAGCAGCGAGCAAGAGTAAACAGTGTAAATGCAACAGCAGGTCTGAATTGTGCTTTCACACCACCAGTGCTTCTGCTGCATAAAAGAGCCGCGGCTCTAGAAAATAAAGTGATTGGCATGTATGATTCTATCACTGGATGTGGAACTTGCATCAAGACTGGCAGGGGTCTTTTTTGTGAGTAGCAGCTCTCTGCATTAATCTTTCTAATTACTTCATAAAATCCTATATTCCAATAGATAATGCTACTAAAAAGGCTTACAGAGTTTGAATATGCTACAGCCTGTTAACATGTAATCGTGTAATGGTCTTGATGAGGACTATATCAAAAATTCAAAAGCATATTAGCCTGCATGGTCGCTTTGCAGATGCAATAATAACAAAATATCTATTTCAACATGGCTCTTTTGTTGTTTCTGGATTTTGTGGCTCATGATTCCTATGAGTTCACATGTCACAAACTTCAGCTTCTCTGTTACGTATAAAATGCACACAAACCCCAGCAATGATCACTTTATTAACACTCCTGATAAATATTCATTTTAAATATGTTTGAAGATCAGTAGATCAATGTTAACAAGATCAAGAAAAAGCAGACAGATATTCTGTTTTTATCCATGTTTGTCCCAAAGTCTAATATCTGTCCAAAACGGTAGCATGTTTTACCGTGAGAAAAAGAGAACTAAGTGAGCATGTACAGTGATAAGATAACAATGTTTATTTCATAGCAGATTATAAATACTAAGACTGACAGAGGCAGTGGTCGACACAAGGAGGTGTGAAACTATACGGAATAAGAGCACAGAAGCACGGAAAGACACACAAACTCAAACAGACCGGCATTATCTCGCTGTTACAGTGATGTGAACACCAACTCATGCAGGAACCTTCTTCCACTTTGAAACTGTGATACACCTGAATGTGAGTTACATCCTTTTACTGCCTTTTTTGAGTTTGGAGTGAAAATAGTTTCATACCTTCCATGCAGTTTTATATACTAAACTGCAGAACATGGATATCTAATTCAAGGTTTCATTTATTGAGAAGAGAAGATAATTTTTGGTTTACGTTTTAAGAATTGTAGAATTTTTTTTTTCCTGTGATGGTAAATCTGAATTTTCAGCATCATTACTCCAGTCTTCAGTGTTATCCTTCAGAAATCATTCTAATATAGCATTCTAATAGCTGATATGCTGCTCAAAGACATTTCACAAAAACATTTGCTGTGCTGCTTAACATTTTAATGGAAACCCCAACTTAATGGAAAACCTTTTTATTATTATTTGATATAGAGCATTCTAAAGAACAACATCTATTTTAAATATAAACCTCTTGCAATATACGTAAGGGATAATGTAGAGCGAGGCGGTTGTTATAGCGAATACAACCCCGACAGGCTGATTACAGTGGCTGGCAACGGTGTGTTATACTAAGCAGCGGTCTGTTATCAAGAAATAACAGACCGCATTCTACATTAGAATTCAACCAAGCCATGTAATAAGTGTTTAATGTCACTTTTGTTGAATTTAATGCATCCTTGCTGAGTAGAAATTTCAAAACAAAATCTTACTGAACCAAAACTTAAAGCTTGATTAGGTTTAAAGATTTGCCTTTGTGAAAAGCATTCCAAATCTCATAAGCAACCCCATTAGTAAGAAAACAAATATAGATGCTATTGTTTGTCCTATATTTTGGAAAACCTGCAGACTGCCACCTGGTTATTTATTAGATTTATTAGATTTCAAGCAATGAAACTAAACATTGACGAAGGTAGCCAGATGGTATTTTGAAAGAATTATTGCTTTTCATTATTGTTTAAAGATGGATGAGTTAGCATCATCTTCTGTTCAGGCTACACTTCAGCGTACTGTTTTTTTGACGTGAGACCACACACATAGAAACTGTCCATTGTTATCATGGCTATAATTCTTGATCACGCTTCAGCCGATGTCAAGTCAAGTCAAGTTAAATATATTTATATAGCGCTTTTCACAATACAGATTGTATCAAAGCTGCTTCACAGTATCAATCAAAACAACTTAACAATGTTTGTTTATTACTGGAAAAAAGACATCCAAGTTTGGTAGAGCTGATCAATGGTATGATTGGTTAATTAATTTGAATATCCCCAACTGAGCAAGCCAAAGGCAACAGTGGCAAGGAACCGAAAAACTCCATCCAGTGACCTAATGGTGTCCTAACACCCCATCAGATGACCCAATGGAGAAAAAAAAAAAAAACCTTGGGAGAACCCAGGCTCAGTCGGGGGCCAGTTCTCCTCTGGCGTCTGATGTGTTTTCTGTTTGTTTATATTTTTATAGATTTTTATAAGATATTCATTTAGTTGGCCGTTTCTTCGTTATTTTGGTCTAGATTGACAGCCAAGGGAGTTCAGGCTCTCTACTGCTATTACCACTCCAACTGTTTGATTCACTGTTAATTGAAGGGGCAGTATTGTCATCAACCTCATACTTGCACACTTAAACCATTCATTTATTTCAGCATGATTCACTGAGTGAATATCTAGTGCATGAACACACATTTCTGTGCATGTGAAAGGGTCAGAGCATGTAATATATCCATCTGAGTTAAAGTTCATGCAGTTTTTAAAAAAAAAAAAACGTCTGTTAATAGGTCTAATAGAACACTGGGCAAATGTTGTATAACTTGGTGAGCTTGGAATTTTGTCATGGAAACAAGCTCATGTTTCTACACTGTAGAGAATGCTGAATGAAAGTGCTTTAATTGTGTCGTTGCTATTGGCCATCTCTCACCTGCATTTATGTTTGAGCATTCCTTGCAATCCAACATTTATTTGACCTCTGCCATAAAAGTGCAAACTGAAAATGCTTGGTCTTGTGTACATATGTTTCTGTGGTAACAAACGAATCTTTAAAAGGGGGAGAGATATTACAGTCTTAACTACAGGAAGATGCCAAATCAAATATACACACAAGAAACTGCACAATGCAAATTGACATTGTCTTTAGTCACACTTTTATTCAATTTGTTTACCGTTAAATTTGTCTACCTTTGACTGAAAGAGATTAATCTATTACAATTTTTCCTTCCCCTACAACCAAATTTTACATTTGCATGCTCATGCAGCCATTTTTATGTATTTCTTACTTTCTTTTCAACCACGTTATGTTGTTACATTTCCCTTTAAAAGATGTTGTGATATTTATGACACTATACTTGATGGAAATGAAAATATCAAGTGTTTTTGATCAGATGCTTCTAACAGAGGTTTCTCATACAGTTTTTATCAGTATTTCATCATGTTTACACTCAAGGGCTTTTCACACTGAACTTAACTCTGTGTTATCGTCACTCTGAACAGCGCTTTTAACCCCGGGTAAAGGAACATCTCACACTTGTAATTTAGAAAAGCAGGGTTATGAAACCGAGCAGGGTTAGCAACGCTTTTGTGCTGCTTTCAACACTATTTCAACTCTTAAAGGAATAGTTAACTTAAAAACGTTCTGTCATCATTTACTCACTAAGTTGTTTCAAACCTGTATGAATTTCTTTCTTGAACACAAAGGAAGATATTTTGAAGAATGCCGGTAACCAGACAGTTGATGGACCCCATTGACTTCCATAATAGGAAAAAAAATACTATGGAAGTCGATGGGGTCCATCAACTGTTTGGTTACAGACCAACATATCTTATTTTGTGTTCAGCAGAAGAAATAAATTCATACAGGTTTGAAACAACTTAAGGGTGAAATGATGAAATCATTTTCATTTCGAAGTGAACTATTCCTTTAAATAATGTAGCTGTCCACTCCATCACACTATACACTAACTTTAAGTAATCAAAGGCTAATAAAGGCCATAATCCAATATTTATTCCATGTAGTATGTTTACACATAAATCCAAAGTTTACAAATTTAGTAGTCAAAAATGTCCCCCAATTAAAGCTCATTCATAATCAAAGAACATGCATGTTTATAAACCTATAATAATATTGAATGTGTTGTGTATCAAAAAAGATCATCCATTTGTTTTAATTAAAAGGTAGGCTACACTTAGTGGTTTGGTTCCAGGATTGGTTCACAAATGGTAGTTGCGTAGACTTGTCAATGGAGGAACAGAAATCTCTCAGATTTCATTAAAAAAATGTATTTCTGTTCTGAAGATGCACAGAAGTCTTACAGGTTTGGAACAACATGAGGGTGTGTAAATGATGACTTTTGGGGTGAATTAACCCTTTAAATAAATGCTGAAACTATGTTTCAAGGGTGTCCAAACTCTGTCCTGGAAGGCCACTGTCCTGTAGAGTTTAGCTCCAACTTGCCTTTACACACCTGTCTGAAGGTTTCTAGTATGTCTAGTAATACTTTAATTAGCTGGTTCAGGTGTGTTTAACTGGGGTTGGAGCTCAACTCTGCAGGACAGTTGGCCTCCTGGAGCAGGATTGGACACCCCTGCTATAGTTAGCCAAACATGCTGAGATACAAGCAGCATGAACTGAAATTGTCAGGTGCACAGGCAGTTGCGCATGTCTCTTGAATATTCACGTATGCTTCTCCTTCGAAAACGAAAATCTCATAACACTGTGTGCTTGTGATTAATAACTATTGCTACTTTGCAAGGCTGTAACCAATTTATTAGTAGTTTAAATCTGCAAAGTTTAATTTTGCACTAGCAGCAAATCAGAACTGCAAAGGCTTGAGGGAAAATCAAGCTATGAATGTGTTATTTATAGAAAAAAAAAGATTCTGAATTTTGGTGGGACAAATCTTACTGCTGGTCCCTCAATGTCTAGTTGTTATGTCTAACCCTGTTGTTTTGGCTACATTTGATTTCCAGTTACCTTTTTAAAATAAATTATTCATTATCAGAGAATGATCTAATCAGAGCAGATAATTTTTAGTTTCAACTGTGTAGGGACAAACGACACTCTGTTGTCCTTTTTTGCAAGTGCAGAAAGTCTGGCCATCATATATGGTGGCAAACAATTTAATTAATTTTAAGAGGGTGTATAAAATAACCCAAATTGACAAACATCCCAGAGTGTTTATATGGATGTCAAAGGAACAAATGGGATTGCCCAGCAATTATGGTCTCTCGATTGTATATTTCTCACTTGTGCAAACATGTCTGGTGCTGTAAAATCCAGATGGATATGACATTGTGATTGTGTGCTTTCTTTTACCTTTACAAGTATCTGTTTAACCCTTTGTCATCTCCTACTGTGATTTTATCAAAACAGTGTTCATTGACACCAACTAATGTTGAATGCAAAATAAAGGGAAAATAAATCAACATCCAAGCACACCACCACTGTGATTTAAATCAAAAATTTATATTAAAAACAAACAAGAGAAAAAGAGATAAGCTACAATTGAGAGAGATATCTGATTCTCTAAGATCTTGTATAACTCAGGCCTTTTTGTCCTTGCAATAAACAGGGGCCGAAGTTTTGCATTAAATTTGCATTCAATTTAGATTCAGATTTGCATTAATTTTTTTTGGGTGACCTTCCAAAAGACATAATACCACACCATATCAGACAAGCGCATTCATTAACATTTCTTTGTGCCACCACATACGTTTCAAAATATGAATGGCAGAGAATAAGCCAACCCAGGCTCACTGCAAAAACATGCATTTGGTGACATTTCCGCAAAATGACAAAATGTTGCTCCTTGCACTTTTAGTGACAATATAAAAGTGAAATGTCCAGTGAGTGACAGTAAAATCATGTTTAGTTTTATTCGAAATAGATGAATCTTTTATTATGCAACGTTTTATTATGTCAGTTGTTGTACGTAACACGGCAAGTCTGAAATGAAATATCTGTCTGATGTTAAAAGGTTAATGCTATATTGCATTTGAAACAAGTAACATACCACCTACACTAAACCATACCTTATGTTTTCAAAAGAAAAAGTGAAATGAAAAAGCATTTTCTGAAGGTACCATGTAATTATAGTCCTTTGTCTCTTTTACTGTGACTTGTACAAGGCTGCACCAGGTGAGCTTCCAAGCAAGTTTACAGAAAAGCCACATATATGGAGCTGATTATGTGATGCAAATGTCAAAATGTATTACTTTTTAAATGCTAACATTATGCATCATGCATTGTGCTAAAAGTGTTTTGAGGTAATATTGGACAGGATACAGCATGAAAATAAGTCTTAATCGATAATATGCCCCTGTAATCATAACATTTGTGAAAGGGAGTAAATTTTGTTGATGTTGAAAGTTGCCACTAGTGGTTCACTGCAGTGAACTGAATATTTACATGTTTGGAGTTTTTCAAAACAAAAAGGCAGTGATGGGAGAAAAAACACTTTCCGAAAATTTAAATTCGAGCAAAAGTGCTCAAAACGCCTGATGACCGTCAAAAAATACCTCATAGCATGCATAAAAACATATTTTAAAACCAATAGCAAATGTTTTAAAGTTGAATCTATTAAATGCACTGAACAAATCATCTAATACCATTAAATATGAAATGGTCAGTATAATATGTATAAATTTGTTTCGTTTGTTTTATAGAGAGCTTGGTAAATCAGGCCAAGAGACTTTTAACAACCACTCTTCCTTTTTAATGTTTAATTAAAATGTCTACAAATTTATAAAACCAAGATTGCTGATTGCATATACCTAAGATGTGTTCGATATGAACTAGGCATCCACTGAGATCTGCAGTTGCAATCGGGGACGAGTTGAAAATTGAAACTTGAAGTCGGACTCTTTCTGCTTCCTGTGATGCTCGTGAGATGTTTGCATACTTTATTATTCATGATGTGGATTAGATGCAATATTTGTCAAATACACAGACCTTTCCATGAAGGAACAGGAACACTTTTCATTCAATACTTTATGTACTGCTTAATACAGAGCCAATCTTTACTAGAGGTAAAGTTCAACATAAGCCTATATTATTTAAATACCAATAAAGTGGGTCTATGTTTTATTCGTGTTCCTTTGATAAGCATGACACAACATTAAGGTTACATGAAAAGTAAATTTGTGAGCATCAGCTGAGCTGAATAAATAAACCACGAAACACATGTGTTCATTGTCTTCGGTGAATCCAGCCAATCGTGAAACAGCTGAGTCCATGTGCTACCGATTTGGGACAACTGCAGCGCCTGACCCAGGTGGCTGGAATCATCTTGCTTTTGCATTACTTTGATAGCACATGACCAAAGTCAGACAAACTTTCTAACCAAAATGCATTGCGTTTGTTAGGTGCCGATCAGTCTGCGCGACGCCACACTGTCAAACTCTCCTAATGCTACAACAAATATTAAGTCTTACCCCATACCCTAACCTGGAATCACATGCTAATGACTCGAAACAAATGATTTTCAGAATTTTCAAAGCTTCACAAAGCATTTTTAAAATACCCATCACTAGGTAGAGACATGTTTTTCCAATAAGCCTATAATAACCTGATGAAGGTCTGCTTCCACATAGAGGGCTTAGATTAAGCTATGATTAGGCCTTAGTTCAATTAGGATATTTAAGTAGCTTTTATAAACATGCCTTTGAAAAAACATTACTGGTTGCATCTTGAGACAAAACAATGGCACTGAAATGTTTTGAGATATGTCAGGGCAAGTTGCTTTTAGCTTAAACATGTATTTTAGTCTGTGACTAAACTTAAAGGGTTAGTGTCACATGCCTGTCCTGTCTTGTGTTGCACATGGGTGTTTTGTTATTTTGGGCCATGTGCTCTTGTCGTTGTCTGATCCCTCCCTCTCGTTACCTGATTATTGTTTGAGTTCTTCCACCTGTCCCCTCTTGATTTGTTCCCTTCTTAAGTCTCCTCTTGTTTGCAGTATTTGTCGGATCGATGTCTAATGTCTCCCGTTCCCTGTGATTCCCCGCTTCATGTTAAGGTTCAGTTGCTGTTTAATTTTTATTCATTGTGTTTTTCCCCCTCGTGGGTTTTTGCTTTGTGTTTGTTTGTTTTTGTAATAAATCATTTCTCCTGCATTTGAGTCCTCACACCTTTTTGCCCTACCCGTTCCGTGACATAACGATCCGACCCAAATGAGGACTCAGCGGAGAAGAGGGGCCACGTCAGAGACTGTTCACGTTCTGTCTGCCCAGTCAGAGACTGTTCACGTCCCGTCTGCCCAGTCAGAGACTGTTCACGTCCCGTCTGCCCAGCCAGAGACTGTTCACGTCCCGTCTGCCCAGTCAGAGACTGTTCACGTCCCGTCTGCCCAGTCAGAGACTGTTCACGTCCCGTCTGCCCAGCCAGAGACTGTTCACGTCGCGTCTGCCCAGCGAGAGACTGTTCACGTCGCGTCTGCCCAGCGAGAGACTGTTCACGTCGCGTCTGCCCAGCGAGAGACTGTTCACGTCGCGTCTGCCCAGCGAGAGACTGTTCACGTCACGTCTGCCCAGCGAGAGACTGTTCACGTCACGTCTGCCCAGCGAGAGACTGTTCACGTCACGTCTGCCCAGCGAGAGACTGTTCACGTCACGTCTGCCCAGCGAGAGACTGTTCACGTCACGTCTGCCCAGCGAGAGACTGTTCACGTCACGTCTGCCCAGCGAGAGACTGTTCACCTCACGTCTGCCCAGCGAGAGACTGTTCACGTCACGTCTGCCCAGCGAGAGACTGTTCACGTCACGTCTGCCCAGCGAGAGACTGTTCACGTCACGTCTGCCCAGCCAGAGACTGAGGACGTCCAGTCTGCCCAGCCAGAGACTGAGGACGTCCAGTCTGCCCAGTCAGAGACTGAGGACGTCCAGTCTGCCCAGTCAGAGACTGAGGACGTCCAGTCTGCCCAGTCAGAGACTGAGGACGTCCAGTCTGCCCATTCAGAGACTGAGGACGTCCAGTCTGCCCATTCAGAGACTGAGGACGTCCAGTCTGCCCAGTCAGAGACTGAGGACGTCCAGTCTGCCCAGTCAGAGACTGAGGACGTCCAGTCTGCCCAGTCAGAGACTGAGGACGTCCAGTCTGCCCAGTCAGAGACTGAGGACGTCCAGTCTGCCCAGTCAGAGACTGAGGACGTCCAGTCTGCCCAGTCAGAGACTGAGGACGTCCAGTCTGCCCAGTCAGAGACTGAGGACGTCCAGTCTGCCCAGTCAGAGACTGAGGACGTCCAGTCTGCCCAGTCAGAGACTGAGGACGTCCAGTCTGCCCAGTCAGAGACTGAGGACGTCCAGTCTGCCCAGTCAGAGACTGAGGACGTCCAGTCTGCCCAGTCAGAGACTGAGGACGTCCAGTCTGCCCAGTCAGAGACTGAGGACGTCCAGTCTGCCCAGTCAGAGACTGAGGACGTCCAGTCTGCCCAGTCTGAGACAGATCCAGAAATGCCCATTTGTGTGGCCGCCAAGGCACTTACGGACTATCTGGAGCGTCTGGCTCGGATCCTGGACATGCCCGTGTCTGCTGTTCCAGAGCCGGGGCTAGTGTCTCCTGTTCCAGAGCCGGAGCCAGTGTCTGCCGTTCCAGAGCCGGAGGCAGAGCCAGTGCCTGTTCCAGAGCCGGAGGCAGAGCCAATGCCTTTTCCAGAGCCGGAGGCAGAGCCAGTGCCCATTCCAGAGCCGGAGGCAGAGCCAGTGTCTGCTGTTCCAGAGCCGGAGCCAGTGTCTGCTGCTCCTGAGCCGGAGGCAGAGCCAGTGCCTGTTCCAGAGCCGGAGGCAGAGCCAAGGCCTGTTCCAGAGCTGGAGACAATGTCTGTTCCAGAGCCAGCGCCTGTTCCAGCGCCAGAGCCAGTGTTTGTTTCTGTGTTTGTGTTTGTTTTTGTGACTGTTACAGTTCTTGTGTCTGCTGTACCTGAGCCGGTGTCTGCTGTACCTGAGCCGGTGTCTGCTGTACCTGAGCCGGTGTCTGCTGTACCTGAGCCGGTGTCTGCTGTTCCTGAGCCGGTGTCTGCTGTTCCTGAGCCGGTGTCTGCTGTTCCTGAGCCGGTGTCTGCTGTTCCTGAGCCGGTGTCTGCTGTTCCTGAGCCGGTGTCTGCTGTTCCTGAGCCGGGGTCTGCTGTTCCTGAGCCGGGGTCTGCTGTTCCTGAGCCGGGGCCACCGCCCTGGCCGCCCGAGGGGTCTTCACCGCCCTGGCCGCCCGAGGGGTCTTCACCGCCCTGGCCGCCCGAGGGGTCTTCACCGCCCTGGCCGCCCGAGGGGTCTTCACCGCCCTGGCCGCCGGAGTGGTCTTCACCGCCCTGGCCGCCCGAGGGGTCTTCACCGCCCTGGCCGCCCGAGGGGTCGTCTGCTTCGCCCTGGCCGCCCGATGGACTGTCTGCTTCGCCCTGGCCGCCCGATGGACTGTCTGCTTCGTCCTGGCCGCCCGATGGACTGTCTGCTTCGCCCTGGCCGCCCGATGGACTGTCTGCTTCGCCCTGGCCGCCCGATGGACTGTCTGCTTCGCCCTGGCCGCCCGATGGACTGTCTGTTTCGCCCTGGCCTCCCAGGAGTAAGGGGTCTGTCCCTCCCGTCCCGCCCTGGTCTGTCCCTCCCGTCCCGCCCTGGTCTGTCCCTCCCGTCCCGCCCTGGTCTGTCCCTCCCGTCGCGCCCTGGTCTGTCCCTCCCGTCGCGCCCTGGTCTGTCCCTCCCGTCGCGCCCTGGTCTGTCCCTCCCGTCGCGCCCTGGTCTGTCCCTCCCGTCGCGCCCTGGTCTGTCCCTCCCGTCCCGCCCTGGTGTTTCCTTCCTGTCCCGCCCTGGTCTTGTGGAGCGTCTGGTAGCCGCTCCGTAGGGAGGGGGTAATGTCACATGCCTGTCCTGTCTTGTGTTGCACATGGGTGTTTTGTTATTTTGGGCCATGTGCTCTTGTCGTTGTCTTATTCCTTCCCCCTCGTTACCTGATTATTGTTTGAGTTCTTCCACCTGTCCCCTCTTGATTTGTTCCCTTCTTAAGTCTCCTCTTGTTTGCAGTATTTGTCGGATCGATGTCTAATGTCTCCCGTTCCCTGTGATTCCCCGCTTCATGTTAAGGTTCAGTTGCTGTTTAATTTTTATTCATTGTGTTTTTCCCCCTCGTGGGTTTTTGCTTTGTGTTTGTTTGTTTTTGTAATAAATCATTTCTCCTGCATTTGAGTCCTCACACCTTTTTGCCCTACCCGTTCCGTGACAGTTAGTTCACCCAAAAATGAAAATTCTGTCAATATTTACTCACCCTCATGTTGTTCCTACCCCGTAAGACTTTCGTTCACAAATTAAGATATTTTTGATGAAATCTTCCCAGTTCTTGCGCATGCGTCCGCTCTCGTGAACTCACTCAGAGTCCCATAGAAGAAAATGAATAGTTGATTAAAGTCCTTATTTTTGTTTGTTTTTGCGCACAAAAAGTATTCTCGTCGCTTGATAAACTTAAGGTTGAGCCATTGTAGTCACTTGGACTATTTTAACGATGTCTTTACTAACTTTTCTGGGCTGGCAGATGAAATTACCTTGCAGCCTATGGAGGAGTGAGCCAGCTCTCAGATTTCATCAATAATATCTTAATTTGTGTTCCGAAGATGAACGAAAGTCTTACGGGGTTGGAACAAAATGAGGGTGAGTAAATACTGACATAATTTTCATTTTTGGGTGAACTATCCATTTAAGCCTTGTCTGTGAAACCAGGGAGAAGATGTCTATCTATTTAGTCAAAAATGAATATTATTTTCAAATAATGTTTCTAAACATGCTCCCACCTATATTGGTTGGTCAATCGGATAGCCCTTTCCCAAATTCACACCATTGGTAGGGTTTATGCAGAGCAGGTCGGGAATGTGAAGCAAATGTGTTGATAGCGCCACCGAGTTATACTTTTCAAATTAACCTACAGCATTTTAAACTGGGATTGGATTAAGTACTGTAACATTTTAAGTATTACACATTACTAAAGGTTTTAAATTAAGGTTCTTCTTTTCTGTAACCATGTTCTTTTTTCTTGTAGGAATGAGCCTGGGCTGATATCTGAGCAGTGGCCATAGATGTTAATGTTATGTCAGATTTATAGCACCCAATGTAAATGTTTGAGAAAAACAGATGACACGTGGAGCCCTGACTAAACTAGTTTGGATATCAGTTTGACATACGAGGACAAAAATCTCCTAGCTTTCCTGCTTCAGCAGCTAACAATGACGTTCACTGCCCTGCGCTGGGTGGTACTAATGGCCTTCATTGCTCTGACTATTTGTGGAAACGTACTGGTTTGTCTGGCTGTTGCCACCAGTCGGCGTCTGCACCAGATTAGTAGCTGTTTTATATTATCACTGGCTGTGACAGACTTGCTGCTGGGTTTGCTGGTACTGCCGCTCTCTGCCATGCTGGAATTACGCAATGGGAGATGGCCTCTCGGAGGTGTTTTTTGCAACATCTACATCTCTTTGGATGTGATGCTCTGCACTGCTTCAATCCTCACTCTACTAGCCATTAGTGTTGATCGCTATCTTGCAATTTCCAGCCCGCTCTGCTATCCCAGGAGGGTCACACCTAGACGGGTGGCGATCACTCTGACTGCAATCTGGACGTGCTCTCTGGCTGTGTCCTTTGTGTCTATTAACCTAGGCTGGAACACACCTAACTTCAGAGTGCAAAACCTGGACTGGGTCATGTGGGATGAAGGAGAGGAAGGCAGGACCTGCCGCTATGAATGGAATAATAAGTATGTGCTTCTGAAAGCATTTGGAATCTTCTACCTCCCTCTGCTGGTCATGTGTGGAATGTACCATCGTATATTGTGTGTTGCACGTGAGCAGGTACGTTTCTTCACTTGTGTCAATGACATGACAAGTGTGTCCCGATGTAGGCCTATTTATTCATGTCAAACTACACCTCTTCTATGATGGACATGTTTTTAATTTCTTAATTAAAATTAATTTTGTATTGTGAGGGTATAAGAATAAAGTAAAAGAAAAATGTCAGCTGACCTACTATTGGTTGGTCAAAACGGATATCTCCTTCCCAAACTCACAGAGTTAGTAGAGTTAATGCAGACAGGTCGGGAATCTGAAGAAAATGTTTTGATAGCTCCACAGAGTTATTTATTTTTTTTGCATTGCTTAATATTTAGAATAAGGTTATGTGATTCAGACCAGTATGTAGAAGCACATAAAAAAGAGAAAATTACATCATGGAGAGATCAAAATCAAGATCATAATCTTTCTTAAAATATCATATAATCTGACTTTTTTGTGTCGTAAAATAAGTGTATAAGTGTATAAATTATGAAATTTGCATTTAAAAAAAGTCTTTAGCTTTAGTTTTTTTTTATGGTTACACTAAGTGACAGTCACTAATTGTTTTTAAATGCTTTTTTAACACAATATGACACAAATATGACTACTAAGAGTACATTCCTAAAAATAAAAAAAGGCACCCCAACACAATTTTTTTGTGGACACTCTTATTTGTCATTGACCCACCTCATAACTACATAACAAATATTTCCTTGCATCCATCCAGAAAAAAACAAAAAACAAAACAATTTCTGTTCCCTTTCTCACTCTCTCTTCATGTCTCACTTTTAGGTGCGTCGTATACGGGCAACCACTCCATCCTCTGCTCAGGCTGCAAATGCAGTTGCCACTGCGCGGGAACACAAAGCCACAGTGACCCTGGCAGCAGTGCTTGGTGCTTTTGTCATTTGCTGGTTCCCTTATTTTACCTACTTGACATTCATGGGAATGTGGGCAGAGACCCATCCGAACAAATTGACTCACTCTATCGTTCTTTGGTTGGGATACCTCAACTCTGCACTGAACCCCATTCTCTACCCAGCCTTGAACCGGGATTTCCGTCGTGCATGCGCACAGCTGCTCTGCTGTAGACGCAGCAATCAGGGGGATTTGCCTTTTGTTCACCCCTTCTAAAAAAACCACTCATAGCTATACAACTATATAACTCTATATAATATATACAGCTCTGTATATACAGCTATATAACTCAGTCATCCCACCCCTGCCACTGTAACTGTACACAATTACTGTATTACATAATATAATTTGAATCAATGTTTCAAATCCACTGTAAAACAGAAATGCTCAGCACAAACACTTTTCCTTATTGGCTTTTTTAATATGCTAAATTAGCAGGATAAAAACAAATCTGTTGCTGATTAATCTGAAGATTAAAAGAGAACCATAAGATTAAACCAAAATAAGAAATATCTGAATGTTCTTAGGTTTGGACAAAGCCTTTCTAAGGATAACATTACTGTCCTCTCATTTGTTCCCTCATTCTCATTTGCCACAATCATTTCTGCAGTTCCTGCAAGTAAATATTTTACACGTTATATACCACTCAGTTCAACCTAATAAAAATAGCAGCAACAACAACAAATCACTACAGGAAGGTGATTAGGTATTCTGGGTAAGCCTGGACATCATTGAAGATCACAAACATGCTTGGGTTGTTTATGTTGTCAGTCACACTGTTATACAGATCAGCACTATTGGTGCTCTTCGCAGGGGGGACAGGAAGGCCTCGTTTTCCTTGAGTGAAATCACCGACAAGCACCCTGGCGAGATACATGCGTTTATGTCCGTAGACATCAGGATTTGAGTAGCCTTGGGCTGAGTAACTCGGGTCAACAGCAAAATATGATCCATTCCCATACATGGCTCCTAAAAACATAACAAGAGCAATAGAATGTTGGTTTAAAAGACAAATTGATACAAGTACAAATAAAGTTTATGCTGAATTTAACATTGTGGCGAGCAGGGCGGGGCCGGGAGCCATGGAAGCGGAGTGACAACAGTGAAGGGTGAAAGAGGACCAGGCCTAGGACATTTTAAGTTGTTATTTGATTGTTTATATGAGCTGCATTCTTGCCAGCTGTCGCTCTTTTCATTTTGTTATTTATGTTTATTTTAGTATTAAAGTTTACTAAAATAAACATTAACATACCATGTGCCCCAGCGTAGCTGCGATTGAAGCCGTGATTGTTGATCTGATCTGTCTTATCAGGGCCAGTGCCGTGGAAGAGACGCTGTTCATTGTTTTTGTGCTTGTTTTTGTCTTCCAGTTCTTCTTTTTTGATCATGTAGTTTCTCCAAAGTGTGCTGTTCTGAACTCTTTCAATCTAAAGACAAGAATAAACATTCAGCTTAATAAAACATTACTATTACACCATAGTGGTAAATTACAACACCAAAATTAATTCATATTTTGATTACAACATATAAATATAAATTACAAAATATAAATATAAATTACAACATATAAATATACATTCCTCCTTCTCCTTAGTCTAGTCTTACTTCAATGATGTTAGAACGTAGTCGGGTTCTTCTGAACTCTTTCTCCACTTCGCCATATTCAGTCGAGCCTGCTGTGAGTTTTACAAGAACAACCGAATTTCCTTTCATGTCCTCCCAGTGTGAAGGCAAAGAACTTCGAGCTGCAGCTGCATCTATGGACAAAAAGAACAAAAACATGAATAACTAATCTTTGTACATGATGGCCTTATGATCATTGTCTAAATTATAAAATATTCACACCTTGCAGATCCACTCTATTCAGTTCAATCTTCATTCTCCCTCTTGTGGCTTCTTTGCGAACTAAATCGGCATCATAATTATAATTATTAATTTTGATTCTCACTGAAGGTTGCTGGTTCTGAAAGGCCTTTTCCAGGTCATAATTAGTCAACGTATCAAAGTTTATGACGCTGCGTCCATTCTCCTGATATTGCCACTTGACTACACTGCTGATCATAAATGCCTCACGTTTTCGGTTTTCATTCCTTTCCAGCTTACGGATCATATCCCGAATACGACTCTCTACACAGTGAACGTCTCTTGTCAGTCCCTCCAATGTGACGACAGAGTCTTGGCCTTTCTTCTCAAGTTGGACACTGACTGTGAACTCCCTCTGCATGCCGTTCAGTATTTCTACATCCTCCTTTGTGAAATGAGCAATGGCTGGATCACGGATTGGGACGGTCAAATGCTCCCGTACTATCAAGCTGTTGATCATGTCTTTGGCTTCCTTCAGGTCCTCTGGTGTCTCTCCACACAGCTGGAACACAGCTGGCTCAATTTCCTCAGCCACCATCACAAACTCTTCATTTGAGGGAGATTCTGAACTTTCCCCCAAAAAGAAGTCTTTTTTCAAGGTACATATTTGTTGGAAAGAAACAGAGGAATTAATTACTGCGTTTAAGAAAAACAAAAATGGATAGGATTAGCATTCTTTTTATTATTGTTTACTGACCTTTAATTTTGGTAAACAGACCTTTATCCTCCTCTACTTTTTCACCAGATCTTCTGACCATACTTTGGTGGAAGTCTGCCAACATGTTCGTCTGGAATATGAGAAACTTCACAAACTTTACATGCACCGGTTTCTTTTTCTTCACAAAGTCAACAACTGCATCAACCATTGCATCTGCAACGTCAGCTGGTTTTGCACCACCCTGACCTAAAGGGTTACAGACAAATTTACCAGAAAAAAAAGCAAATAATCAGCAATGTACTGCAACTACTGTATAAATATAAGACCAGACAAAGAGTCTTACCAGTGCCAAGAGCTGGGAAGGCAACAGAAGTAATTTGGCGTGACTCACACAACTTCAGAACAGACAAAACGACACCCTTAATGTCAGATGGAGCATTGCGACCAATAATATGGATGATGTTTCCACATGGCAGGAGCCCGGCTGAGGTCACAATCTCTGTTTGCTGCACGTTTGATGATCCCACTATAGGAAAAAATGGGTTTACCAATAGTATATAAAGTTCATTAGATCACCGTTGACGTATAAATCTAAAAGATAAAATATCAAATTTGAATGACTACAAACCAATCTGTGAACATTCATTTTCCACTTGTAATCCAGCGGCATCTAAAATGGCCTTTGATACTCCTGGATTACAAAGAGAAATTGGCAGTTACATTGTAATTCTCTTTGTAGGTGAAATTAATTCTAAATGAAACTGAAATGAAGTTTGATTAACCTGCTTTCAGAGAAAATGTCTGATTTGAAGAGTTGACAATTGCATCAGTTTTTTCTTTAGTTATATCTCCTGATGAAACCTCCAGAGTCACTCGACCCAGCTGCATAGTGTGCAGCCCAAGAGAGGGAGAGGACACTTTGCCAACAAACTCTAAAAAAAAAAAAACATAAAGATGTACAGTGTATATGGAAAATCTCTAGTTTTATTTTGTCACTATCCTAAATATATCCCTGTGGCATTTGGATATATTTTTTATCAGAATAAATTTTAATAAAATGTCCAGAAAAAATAAGTGGGATGGACATCAGATAAGAAAGTTACCAGAGGTCTGAGCAGACTTGCCAGAAGTATTTATTATAGGCATTGAATGTTGATATGCTCCTTTTGTGATGGGACCCTGGATCCGGTGTCTAAAGATGCTGGTAAAGCACTTATAGATAAAGCACAGAAATATACAAGACAACATTAACATGAGCAACTATGGTAGATTATCAAAATGTAAACAAAAAAGTGGTTTAAAAACAACATATTTTGAGATAAATAAAATGTGATTTGTGTTTTATGGTTCTTGAATCTATTTTTCCTTCACTCACCTGAATGCTCTCTTTGTCAGAAGGGTGCACGATCACAGTGACCTCTCTGAGATTTGTACAGTTAAATTCCTGGAATTCTGTCAGCATGATTTTGGCCACCAGGTCTTTAGGAAAGCCAAGATTCCCAGTGCCGATAGCTGGGAAGACGACTGAAGCCATTCTGCAGGCATCTGCTTTTTTCAGGCAACCTCTAATGATCTGAACGAGTACCTTTTAAAATTTGAATAAACACATCTGTTATGACCTTTAAAAAAGGTACAATTTAAGTAAATAAGTAAAGCCTACATATGAGGCACATTTGCATTATTCATTTAACAATTTACAATCAGCCAGCAATTACTGTTAATAAATTATGTTAATTCAAATCCAACATAAAAATGATTAAGTGAAAAACAAACATAAATATAACTTGAGGTAAATTATGTCTCACCTTCTCTGCGGAGTCTTCTCCACCGTTCCAAATTGGGCAAACTACATGGAAGACTTTGGAACAATTCAGATTATAACCATCTGTGATGACCATTTCACCATAATTCGGATTGTTTAAGTGAGCAGCTCTGTGGATTTCTGACTGGAGCTGATGGCCAGCAGTCTGAAGGAGTGCTCTGGAGACGGCACCTTTACTGAGGTCCAAGTCCTCCGATATAGTGTTTACAATGATATCAGCCTGCAGGAGAAACTAAGTCATCATTTCTGAAGAGGGAGAAACTTAAATAACTTAAATAATATGTTATGCAGTATATTTTTACTGGCATCCAGTCAAAAAAGACTAATCAGGGCCTGAACACAGATAGTGCGAGAACCCTCTTGCAATTTCTCTGTTTATTAAAAGCTATTTTTCTGGTTTTATAAGTAACAAATAATCTAGAATTCACTTACACGTGCATCCTGGATGTTCCCTTCTCTCAGATTGATTTTTAGTTCCACTTTTGTAGTTTTGGTCTTAAGAACACTAAACCTTTCAGATTTATCAGATCTGCCACCAGAGCCTGAGTGCGCTTTTTCTTCAAAGTCTTTATTACTGCGGCCTTTGGGACCTTCAAACACTTGGTTTCTTTGGCCATAGTTTCTGTGTCCACTTTCAGGATAGCCTTGTCCGTTGTTACTATACCCAGGAGGTTTGTTTTGCTGAGGGAAAGTCATTGTGGGGTTATAAGCAGCAAACTCCTTTCTGACAGCTTCAGCCATGGCTTTTACATTGCTGCCATTATTGTCAACCAAGTGAATCTCAGTTAATGTGCTACTGAAGCCTCTGTGGTTATGACCTTCGATGTACTCACACACTTCCTTGGTGATTGATTCAGTGCAAAGTTCAAGAGGACAACCAAATATCCCTGAACTAATAACTGGAATTGCAATAGAGGAGCAGTTTTTGCCTGACGCCTGGGTCAAGCTTTCCCTCACGGCACGTCTCAGGCGTTGCACTGCGGTTCGTCGGTCTGAATCGCTGAAGCGAGGTCCAACAGCGTGTACCACATATTTACAGGGAAGACGACCAGCTTCAGTGATGATGGCATCTCCAGGCTTCAGAGTCCCATTTGCTTTTATGTAATGGTCAGAGTATTGCTGTAGACATGGTCCAGCAGCTTGTAGAAGTGCGAAAGCTACACCACCACTGTGCATCAGATTTTCATTAGCAGCATTGACCACAGCATCGACACGGAGCTTGCAAATGTCTGCCATCCTGACAGTAACAGTTATTCCACCTGGTGTTCGAACTTCACAAGAGACCTGGCCAAAATCTTCTAAACTGCGCTCAGTAAATTCAACCTCGTCCTCTTCCAGCATGTCATCTTCCTGGAGCACCACCACAAATCGTTTATCCTTCAACAGCATCAAGAGCATCATTTTACCCTGTTCCTTGAAGTACTTCTTTGCTCCTGCCTTTTTAATGATGTGTGTGTCTGTGTAAAGAGAATCTGACAACCTTTTAAAGAGAGTCATAGCTGGCTGGACAAATATACGCTCTCCAGACAGTTTGATCCAGGGTCTCTTTGAATTAAAATTCACTTTCACCTCCTCAGACTTCATTAAATGCTGCCAGTCTTGTGATTTTCTGTCTTTTATGAATTCAACTGCTGCATGTGATTTGACACGAACAGTTTCTTCAATTCTAGTGTGTTCTACAATGAAACGTCCTAAGTTATCACTGACCTCCATCACTGGGTCTCTGAATCCAGTCACTTTTATTTTGTCTCTCTGTTTAGAAAAGTTTAAAAACACAGATGTCTTTTTGGAAGTATTGAACAGTTCTTGCAATTGTTTTTTGAGATCCTGCCACTCTGGCATTTGAAGGACACCCTGATCTTCTATAATGAGGTCTTTGGATGAAAGAACCATATTCACCCTCGTTTCTGCCTCAATAAGTGCTTTTTCTGTGCTCCCAATCACAACAACATCTTCATTTTCGATTGTGTAGACAGCAGTTATTCCATGAGATATAAAGAGATCTGTAGACATTTCATCACAGTTCACTGATCTTAGGAACTCCAGGACTGAACGGTCAATCTTTAAGAGCTTCCGTTTCATTTTTATTTTCTTCTCAAGGACCCAATTCTTGAACATGATGATATCTGTATGAAGACCTGCCAAAACCAAGCTGTTTATTTTTTTGTCATAGTCAATATGCAAGTGTGGAGCAACAGCATCTTTCAAGCCATCTTGCAAAAACAGAGAGTACATGGCAGGAGACATCTCCATATTCTCTGTCACACTATTCTTCTCTCTCTCCATTTGATTTGTTGCTCTCTCTATAATTTTCTCCATGATGGGCTTCAGTCCAGTTATCTCATGGGTCATTCCCGCCAGTGTCAGGACACCTTTAGTGCCATCCATATCTGTGAAAACCTTATCTTTCACCAATTCCTTTACATCACTCTCAACTTTAGACCACAAGGGGTGTGACACCGGCCACTCAGACGTTGTGTAGTTTGAGATTATTTTCTTGAAGGCATCACAGGCATTTTTACTCCAGCCATCAATGTGTCTTCTGGAAACTCCTTTCTGTTTCAGTAATGCTGGATCAGGATTGAGCAAAGCTTCAGGTTTGTCCATGTTTATTTGGCAGAAATGTGAGCTCATCTTGTCTTTAATAGAGGAAATCTCCCCTTTCTTGAGGAGGAACTCCCTGATGGCAGGATGTACACTGACTGTAATGGGTTCAGGCAGCTTCAAATGTGGTCTGTTGCCACCATACAAGACTGTATCCAGTGATTTAAAGTACGGATATATCTTGACTGGAACTTCACAGATGTTATTCTCTTGCTTCAAAATTCTCTCTTTGGCTGTAAAGAATGAAAGTTGCAGGTACAATGAATAAATGCAATGATATTGTCTAAATTAGGTAAATAAATGTAACTAAATCTAGAACTGTAACAGCCAGGTCTACCAGCAACTGCACATGTATTTATACCTTCTTCCTCCTGAAAGGTAATAATGGCTGTGTGTTCTGCTGGAATTGTGATAACTTCCTCTACTGGACCACCCCATTTCTCAAAATACAGCTCCAGCAGCATCTTGTTGTTGTTGGCCTCAGCTGGAAGATTCTCCACCCTCACACATGTGCTTCTCTCCAGTGCACGGGCACTCAGATTACTCTTCTTGAACTTTTTATGCGTCCTGCTGTCCTCAAGGAACTTTCCTGCATCTGTCAGAAATTATAGTTTACAGAATGTGCTGGATGTATTTGATCAGGGGCACTTCTTCTGGTTCAAAAAAGTAAAAATAATAATAATAAAAAAAGCCTTTATTTAAACAATGGCTCACCCAAGGAAACGTTAAAAATAACTAAAACACTGCACATTTTATTTTTATGTCCCATATACCGGTCCGTTGTATTACAATTGCAAGCAGTATATAATGTCAAAAATGTGATGTGCAGACAAATATCCCGGTGTGTATGCTGTGTAATTGATTGTTCTCACCGATACGGTTGTTGTGCTTCGTGGAGTTTTGCATGTTTCATAGACTCGATAATGTTTCTTATTTAAATATCGTGACCAAAAAAACAAAACAAAAAAACACAGCAACCCCAACCTAAACCTTCCTCCCACGCCCCTGTCAAGTCATAATAACATACAACTATAATCAGCAAAATATCAAAGGTGTTAATTTTATAAAAATCTAGTTTTTAGATATACAATTTTCTTCAGTTTTCTAATTTCCTCCAGGCTAAAAAGACATCACGTAAAGCTTAAGCATTGTGTAATCAAGATTAAGTTTTTGGTGCAAAAAAGTTTGACTAAGTGAAATATGCTTTCATTATGATAAAAAAATATGTATATGTTATAGGATAACTTACCACTGGGATTTTTAAAGGTCACAACTGCTTTTCTTAATTCTGGTATTAATTCCATGGTAAAGTCATTTTCAGAAAGACTTGTAATGTTCTCCACCAAAAGAGTCAAAACATCTTGTTTAAACTCATCTGGAAGGTCCTCCAGGACCACAGCACTTGATTCTTGAGGCGTCTTCACATCCAAATCAGTTTGAGGGGCACTTTGATCTTCAGGCAAAATAAAAGTGACAAATATTTATAAAATGTCATTGCAGGGTATTTTTTTGTAAAGTCAGTTAACAGTATCAACTACTGTTAACTAACAAAATAATGTTTTGTATCATTTAGTAATAAATATCTTTAACATTGAAAACAAATGTTTTAAAAAGTACATCAGCAATAACAGCATGATAACCTAACTAATAAAAGATCACATGCATGTATGCAGTCAGAGACCAAAGTCCAGAGGATTTACTCACTTGGTTCCTGATATCCACATGCCTGTTCCACCTGAAACCACAGCAATTTACAATCAGTGTTGGGAAAAGTAACTTTTAAAAGTAATGCATAACATTATTGCATTACTCCTTGAAAAGTAACAAACTACTAATGTTACTTTTTATTTAGGCCTAAGTTTTGTCATCAAGGCTGGGATAATTTGTTTGTTTTATAATAAACATTATTAAACATCAACAAAAATGTATATTTTTGGTAAATGTAAAGGCCCTTTTAACAATGAATAAGCCTCAGGCTGAGGGAAAGGAAAATTCACATCTGACTGCACAGTAGAGGATGCAGCTCAAACAAAACTTTCAGCTGTGCTGCCATTCTGGATTGCAGAAGAATAAGACACAGGAGAAGAAACGTGATGTTTAGGCTAACTAAAGTCAGTTTTGCTTATTAATATGATTGAATTGGATCACTGAAGGTCAGCAAAGACATTGGTTAATAAAATTTGATTAAATACAACGTATATTTGTGTAATTTAATTATTGCCGGTTTGCATAATATTCTGAGTTTTTATTAATTTTAAAGGGATACTGAATCTGTTTTTGTACAAGTGAGTAAATTCATGCTCACATTTAATCTAAAACTACAATAACCGTAATGTTAACAGCACACACAACGCCTCCGAACCTCACTCCCGATTTTCATCTTATAGAAACTCTAAAAAGCATCTACATCTCAACCATAACATTTTATGATAGACCATTTTGTTTGACCTGCAATCTAAAGGCTTTGATTTTGAAAAGCCACTAAGCTAAGGTTTTGTTGTAAAAGCATTGTGGTCTTAATTCTGCATTTTGTAATATATTTACTCACACTTTGTCCAGTGCTGTCTGCCTGTTCCTCTACTACATCACTGGGTTTGTACACTTTCAGCTTGATTTTCTGACTTACAATAGTAATAATGTGTTCTTCCTGGGAGAGTACGGCATCTCGGACTTAAACACAAACAATCAGACTTAGTCAGATACATCACAACACTTTAAAACAAAGAACATACCACAAAAACAACATTACAGAGTTATATCGTTACGTGATAAACTCACAAATCACAATTCGTCCAGGTCCCAAAATAGCCTAAAATGATGGCAATAAATGACAACAGGGATTCTACTCTTATTTTTATTCATTACTTGCAAAGTATACACATATCAGTTTTAGCTTGCTAAGTATTCATAACTTTTTACTTTTCTTTAAAAAGATGACAACGGTGGCTAATCGGAATTCACAGATTAGCCTAGGCTAATTCGTGAGAGTTTATCGCACATTGTATTTGAACCTGAAATTACCTTACGTGTCTCGATAGCTTTATTACATTACTAAACAACACAAAACGTGTTATTTTGTTAACATGTTATGCTTTTGTGTTTAGCACTTACTGTCAGATGATTTGAACAGAATCGTAGCAGATTTGCTCTCGCCATTATATTGCACGACGCAGTCTCCTCCCTGAGATTTCTTCTTACTCTGAAAGTGAATATGAAGTTTATTTTTCACACTTTTAGCGTGTTCAGTTCCCCAGTCTCCCTCAACAGTGAGGGGATAATATTCGTCCATCGTGATCGTTCTGGTCAACGAGGAAATGACTTGCGTGTCAGTGTTTCATGATCACGCCCGCTTTTCACTTTCGTTTCTCCGTCAGTTTTCCATGAAACCGAGAGTGTGGCCTGTTTACAACACAGGAACTATATTGTACTACGATTGCTTACAAAGTTTACCCAAGAACAGCTAATAAACACGTGGTGTAGGCCTATTATATTGACATTTAGCTGCACTCGGTACCTTGACTGCTGCCTTTAAATGCGCCTCGGAAGCTTATACCTCCAAGTCATTCGTTAACATGTCACGCATTCAAGTCGAAAATAGGCTAAAGTTGCCTAAACAAAACAAAATTATTATTTATGAACAATTAAATAACTGCATCTGAATTTAAAATGATGACGTTTTTCACTTTATTATGCACGTCGTTCTCAAAACTTAATGTTTGTGTTACATAAAGAAAAACATGTAGCCTACTCTAGAAAGAACAAAACTTTTTTATAAGAACAAAAGATTGTATACAGAAGTAGCTACATATAACCATTTCAGGGGTAGGCCTAAATAAATACATGAGGGGGGAAAATAAATAAGAAAGGCATTTCAGAACGTGTTAAAACAGATTTTACTTTTGGATATTGTTTCCATAGGCTATAGATTTTAACATTAATTTAACATTTTTCAATATAGGCCTAAACGTTATATTTTTATCACAATCAAATAAAAAAACATTTGATCATAACATCAGCTTCTACAAAATTAATAATCATAGCCTTTCTTTATAGAAATTATTGAGTTCTTCCCAAAACATTTGGTCTTTGGACACTCCCAGTTAAAAAGTCTTAGAGAAAAAAAAAAAAAAAAAAAAAAACATAATATCTTCCATATTCACTTTAAAATGCCATAAGTGATTTAACTGCGTTAACTCTATGGAAAACTTAAATCAAACCTCTTTCATTTTATTTGTGATATAGCCTATGAGGTGTCATCCAAATCCAAGAAGCCTAGCGAATTCCAGTGAGTAGTAACGACAAGTATTTAGATTAAAGAAGGGAACACAAGAAAATATTATTACACCTAGAACTCCTTACCCAGCAACTTGATACCAGAAGTATATTTTTCAACTGTTTATAAATAATTATTATTATTATGTTGGAAATTGCATGTAATCAAAAAATATTGGAGATGATCAACTGAAAAGTTATGTAGGCCTACAAATTCATTTTATTGTATAAAAAAATAAATTTGCAAGTATCCAGACCTTAGACCTTAACATTAAGTATTTTACTGTTATATGTCAACAAGATTCAACAAGACATTTTCACCTGCGATACCCAATGTTTAGACTTGTTGTGGTATTTATGCAAATTAGCACATATAGATTATGCACCGTTTGTCCATGTTAACAAACAATTTCAAAAAACTTGTAATACATTTTTTGTTTGTCTTGATGTAAGTAATCAACTCAGTAATTTTCATTGTGATATTTAAAGGTTAAAATTTTTACCCTATTCACGTGAGAAAAATAATGAATAGGCGAATGAATAGACTATATTTGGGTCTTTTTTGAAACTTTCCCCTAATGGGATTCTTCAGGGCTTTTTTTTCCTTACTCAGGACATATTGGGGATACAAAATCAGTTGAGTTTGCTTCATTTGCAATTTGTTCAACCTTTTTTCATAAAATGACTGGACTATTGGGTGATTCCGGGGAGCAGAATTTGAGGTAGCATTGTTTTGACCCTAATTACAAGTTTCCAGCAGCTTGTTGACCAGGTTGTCCACCCAGGTTGTGATCCTCAGACATCATAGATTTTCATTTTTATATGACAACTTTTTACAGCAGCCCATGTCTGCTAAACCCCCTTTGCTCCCTGGGTATATGGAAATCACCCGGAACCATCACAACTCTGCCGTCATTATGTTAAGCCCGCCCACCAACTCTATACACGATGTGATTGGCCTGACCAGAGTTTGGTTTTTCCAGCTGGAATGCCAACGGAGAGTTGCTAGACCACACTGGCTGCAAAATAATTGTTGCTGCAGCTAGGGTGCGTCTAGATTTCTAGGCTAATAGCCAATAAGAGTTTTCAATACATTTTCAATAACTCTATACCTACTTTTTGAAATATAAAATTAGATACTGTATACCATATACTTTGCTTATACACTGAACAAAATTATAAATGCAACACTTTTGTTTTTGCCCCATTTTTCATGAGCTGAACTCAAAGTTCAAAGACTTTTTCTATGTAGACGAAAGGCCTATTTCTCTCAAATATTGTTCACAAATGTGTCTAAATCTGTGTTAGTGAGCACTTCTCCTTTGCCGAGATAATCCATCCACCTCACAGGTGTGGCATATCAAGATGCTGATTAGACAGCATGATTATTGCACAGGTGTGCCTTAGGCTGGCAACTATAAAAGGCCACTCTAAAATGTGCAGTTTTACTGTATTGGGGGGTCCGAAAATCCGTCAGTATCTGGTGTGACCACCATTTGCCTCACGCAGTGCACACATCTCCTTCACATAGAGTTGATCAGGTTGTTGACTGTGGCCTGTGGAATGTTGGTCCACTCCTCTTCAATGGCTTTGCGAAATTGCTGGATATTGGCAGGACCTGCAACACGCTGTCGCATACGCCGATCCAGAGTATCCCAAACATGCTCAATGGCTGACATGTCCGGTGAGTATATGTGTCACAAGGTGACAAATCCAGCGGAACCAATGTCCGCTGGAAATGCGTTCCCCCCGGAACAATATCAGTGAAACACCGTGCCGGTTCCGCTGGTTGTTGGTTTCCATGACAGCGGCGGCTGATCAGGCAAACTGTATCAGGTGCGGGCGATTGGTGTGAGGATCAGCGATAGGGCTACGGGGCCGAATGAAGCAGTTAAAAGGAAAAGGAAGAGGAGATTGGGCGTGGTACTCCCCCGGGAGAAATCGATTCTTTTGGCAGTGGCTTGGATTTGCTGGGATTTTTGGAGCGGCTGTGAGGATTGGACTGGAAAGGGGTGCAACGGTGGTTGTGGGAGTACAAGCTGGAACGTGAATTGGATGTGAAGTGAGTGTATTTTGGAGATTGAGTCAAGATTGGAGAATGTCATCACTCGAGAGAGAAAGATAAGTAATGAAACACCGGATCCGTGTGAATGCATGCTGTGTATTGAACTGAATAAGGAATTGTGGAGTGTATTGACCACCAATATAATTGCCACCAAGAGTGTGAACTGATTCATCTGTGAAACCCTGATATCTTCTTCTGAGTGTGAAAGAGTGTTGAAGACGCTGAGTGTGAACTGATTCATCTGTGAAACCCTGATATCTTCTTCTGAGTGTGAAAGAGTGTTGAAGACGCTGTGTATTGCATTGAATAAGGAATTGTGAAGTGTATTGACCACCAATATAATTGCCACCAAGAGTGTGAACTGATTCATCTGTGAAACCCTGATATCTTCTTCTGAGTGTGAAAGAGAGTTGAAGACGCTGTGTATTGAACTGAATAAGGAATTGTGAAGTGTATTGACCACCAATATAATTGCCACCAAGAGTGTGAACTGATTCACCTGTGAAACCCTGATATTTTTTTCTGAGTGTGAAAGTGTTGAAGACGCTGTGTTCCATGCGGTGTGAAGTCCTCTGCATCTCTTCAGCTTCTGAGGGTCGATCCAGCGCAACAGTGGAGGGATTGAACAGTGGGTGAGTGCTGGCCTTATTGCACGAAGATTTGAGAGTGGATTGTGGTGCCTGAATTGAAGTGTCACACAGTATTGGATTTGATGTGAAGTTGCAGTGTGTGGATGTACACATTTACTTAACCGCCAGTACTCTCCAGTTAACGTCCTTGTCCAGTGTTGCGGAGCAAAGCCCTCAGGTTGAATGTGTATGTTCCATTTCGGCCACCAGGTCCTGTGATATGAGAGAGGAGTGAGATTGTCCTGTTTAACGTGTCTTGTCTATTTAAATAGAACGTTCTTCTGCCGCCGCCTTCGTGTGTGCTGCCTGTTCGGAGGAGAGACACACTCCAGCCTTCGTGTTGCCGTGGGAACCACCCAGCCCAGCTGTAAGCCTGAGTCTCCATTATACGGAAGGATCATGTTTGTTCTTGGATCAAATGCTCCGTCTATTTAAGATTCTCCTGCCACCGCCTTCGTGTATGCTGCCTGGTCGGAGGAGAGACACATCCCAGCCCTAGTGCCTGTGTGGAGCAACCCAGTCCAACCGTAAGCCGACTCTCCATTATACGAAAGGATCATGTTCGTTCTTGTATCAAAGGTTTTGTCTATTTAAATAGAAGATTCGTCTGCCTCGGCCTTCTTGTGTGCTGCCTGTTCAGAGGAGAGACACATCCCCCGCAGCAACGCTGCATGTTCAGACTCACCCGCGCCAGCCGTAAGTCCTTACTTCACCGAAATAGAATTGAACCTGTAAACTTGTCTCTATCTTGGGTTAGAGGGGCCCTTGTCTCTTGGTGGAGCCGTCAAGGGCGGAAAGGCATCCGGAGGACCTCACACCTGCTGCTCAGTGACGCCACGGAGGAGAGCACCCTACACGGAGAGGATCTGCCTACCCGACTACCTACCTGGCCGGCAGCGAGTCCCCCTCCTGGACTCCATCGCCCCCTGTGCCGGTTATCAACCGAATAGTTGACGCTTGGGAAAAACGTACCTGCTACCCACCTGTCCTGTGGAGAGAGTCCCCTCCTGGCCCGTGGCCCCGGCCTTGATCCACCCGGGTCGCTGCCCGCCTGTATTACGCCGAAAAGAGTCT